>CM061534.1:138344939-138512036 GCA_030545055.2 Neoaliturus tenellus
TACCCCCGTCGCAGCAGACCTGCGTACTCAGCGAATTTCCAAAGAATTATTGTTTCAACATCAAAGAACTTTTTGGCTATCTTATATAATTAATAATCTAAAAAATGGAAATATAATATATTTAATAGCATTATATTTCTGAGTAATTTTTTTTATTTAATAATTTATATATTAATATTTATATTGCAATAAATGACTTTTTTAACAGTAATAAAACTGCATATTCATATCTTTCATGCAAAGGGAATGATTTGTTTACAAATAACAAAACATAAACATTTCAAATTTGACAAATATGCAGAAGACAGCTGATCAGCTGATTAGGAACAGATACCTATCTTCATCTCTCTTATAGCTCCCATTATACACTTACTAGTATACGTGTTGCTCGAAATCGAGCAATTTATTTTAATATAATACAAAAGTTACTTTTAGCTCTAAATCAATGACATCCGACCAATCCAATATTGTGAATATCTTTAATCACCAAAACTACACGTATTTACAGCTGATTATTAACAGATGTTTAAAATGCTTTATTTAATCCCAATGTTATTTAAATGGGAAATTTAGAGATTTCAATGGTGAATAGCGCCTTTATTTTCAGTCCGATTCTCATCAGTTTTTGGCGGAAACAACTACAGACCAAGCCCTATCCAACGACACCAAAAACTTGAAAATCGGTTGAAAATTGTGGGAGGAGTTCTCAAGACAAAAAAACCCTTAGCGTATTAAATAAGTATAGATTTTCCATGAAAATACCGTGGGATTTAGCATGTAGGTTTGCTGCCATGTGGGTTTTAGATCAAATCTTAATTACTCACCAGCTAGTGAAGGTTCATACAAATTTTTATTAAGATATGTTGATAAATAAGCGATATATAACTTTTTAAAGATTTACCCATAAGAATAACATGGGAAACTTGATTTGAATTTTCTCTATAACCATTTAAGCTATTTTAAAGATTCAAAATACTAAATTGTTTGTTTTTTTAAGCTCTTTTAAATGGTTTTCAATTAAGTTGATGAATTTTGAAAATTTAGGTCCAAAAATGCCAAAAACCCATAAAAAAAACCCATAAAACCCCGTTCCCATAACCCGACAATGCTGGTTCGCGAACTCATGAAAATAGACCTGGTCTTACACCTTCATACCAAATTTCATCAAAATCGGAGGTCCCCTTCAAAAGTTATCAGTACCACGGACATATATATATATATATATATATATATATATATATATATATATATATATATATATATATATATATATATATATATATATGTATTTATGTATATATATATATATATATATGTATATGTATATGTATGTGTTCCTAGACACGATAACTCTCGTAAAAATGGTCCAATCGACTCCAAATTTGGTAGAGATGTGTAATCCTACGTTTATTCGGATGAGTTCGAAAACCAGACATATCGACCTACCGGAAGGGGTAGTTTTGGGGGGTTTTGTACCCCAAAAATGGGTTTTTTGCATTTTTCATATGTAAATATTAAATATTTTAAATTTTTATTTAGACCATTGGATTTAGCTCAAAAAAAACACACAATTTAGTATTGGTTACCGAGATATTACAAAGTCTCAGTACATTGTCTTTTAGGGCTCCAATGTTAATCTTATGGAGAATAAGGATGTGTTAATATTTCACTAATTAACCAATATTTTTGGGTGAAACTTGTTATTTAGCTTCATTTGGTTGAGATTCATCCATTTAAGGTAAAAAATCTTGGTTTTTGTACTTATCATGGCAGCAAACCTGCATACTCTTTTCCCATGTTAATCATATGGAGAATAGGCAAACTCTTTTATTTATGTACAGATATTGATGAAACTTACTATATGTCTTTATATGGTCGAAATAAATTTTTTCTATGCTAAAAACCTACTTTTAGTGTCCCCCATGGCAGCATACCTGCATACTCTTTCCCTATATTTATCTTAAGGAGAATAGACATTTATTTCCCTATTTATGAGCACGTGATGAAATTTTGTTTACAAGTTTAGCTGGTCAAAATTAATATTACTAATTTGGAAATTCGCTGAGTACGCAGGTCTGCTGCGACGGGGGTATTTTGTAATTACGTCATATTATCGATAGAAACATTCCAACTGAGTATAGGCCTACATTAAAAAGTTAGGGTTTTAAGAAATTCAAAATGAATAAATTTATGAAAATGGCTGTAGTTGTATAAGGAGACTGCATCCATTATACGGACCGTTTAAAACATGCAAAGTACAAAGTTTGACTTCTTTTAAGAAATAATTATAACACAAAAAACTTTACCAGAGTGTTATTCTTAATAAGCGGTATACAAAAATTGCAACAACAACAAACAATAAACGCAACAATGAGAAGTTTAATTTTGTCCACGGGGGATCACAGGGCATTTCTTTTTATTTTAACTCTTGAAGCGCCATCTCGGCGAGTTTCTGTTCATCTCAAAAAGGAACTGGGACAAAAAGTTAATTGCTTCCGCCGCTCTCAAAGACCCTTTACTGTTTTATTATGCGATATGCTACTCATTAACTTAATCTCTTTTGTTTTCATTGCACAAAAATTTGCTGTGATGGAAACTTGAATGAAAAATAAGTAGTGTGTTTTGGTTACTTCTGGCCCGGAAGTGACGTCACCGGAAGCCACGTGCCATGGCACGCAGCTTCCGGTGGGCCAGAAGTGGGGACAATAGATGTCGGGGTGGAGATGGCGAGAGCGTCGGCGGTCGGTTGAGCGAAGAGTGCGCATAAAATAGAAGTTAGTTCAAAATTGAAATTCGACGGTGTTAATAAAAACTCTAATAGTTGAACGAAACTAGAAGTTAGTGTAAAACTGAAATTCAACAATCGGGGTGTTGAACTAAATTAGCGCATAAATTAAAAGTTGGTTCAAAACTGAAATTCAACGATCGGGAGTTGAACCAAATTTGCGCATAAATTAACCGGGGTTGAAGTAAAACTTCGCATAAATCAAAAGTTAGTTCAAAATTGTAATTCGACGGTGTTAATAAAAACTCTAACAGTTGAACGAAAATAAAAGTCAGTTCAAACATAGCGCAGTCATAACAAGAGAGAGAGAGAAGGTAAATAGAAGTGTTAAGTTCCGCGGATAGAACGAGAATGAAGAATGAAACATGACGCGTCGAAATATATGCGTGACTGTAGATGTCAGTTAATGGGGGGTCTAGAGCTTCCGGCCTGTCAGATGGTGAATTAATCAATGGGGGGAGTGGAGATGGCGCTCGGTTGAACTAAAATTGCGCATAAATTAAAAGTTGCTTCAAAACTGAAATCCAACTTGATAATGTGGGGTACGGAAAGTATGTCAAGGTCATCCCGAGTAAGTTTTAAAAAAGCCTATCCCGCTACCACAGGAAATAGTTCTGAGAGTTGAACTACCCGGTGATAGCGGGATAGGTAGAAGACTCTTTTGAACTTTATTCGTAAAAACAAATACAATCAATGTGCAAAAACAAATACAATCAACGTGCAATACAGGTTGAATTTTTGTGATGAAATACGGAGTTGTAAAAGTAAACGCCGACGACGAGGATAAGGTAAAGGCAGAGTCCCCAGATGACGTATTTGGCAAGTTTGAAGAAACGTAATATCTCGAGTCTGTTTTCCCGTTCCAATCGTTTAATTTCCAATTTCAATTTATCCTCTTCCATTCTAGTTACAAAGGGAACTTCATCCATCATATCCATCATGATTGTGTTAGTGTTTGAAATTTTAAAAGAAGTTATGTTGATAGTACAAAAGTCGAAGACGGAATGAGGAGTGAAAGCGAGAAATGTTAGTTAAATAAAAAAGTGGTGGGGGGAAAGATGAATTACAAAGAAGTGGTGGGGGAAAGATTTTGCTCTTCATTATTACCGTCAGTAGTGTCAGATGGTGCAGGAGTTAGATTTAGTAAACTGTCTTCGTCCGAACTTTCAACCTTATCACAAATAGGACAATCGTATGTTATTTCCAAATTCATTTTGATAGTTGTAAAATTATCTACAAGTTTTTGTAAAATATTAAAAATAGCTTGTAACTCTTCTTTAGAGTTTATTTCAAAACTAGAATTCATCCGTGCCAATGGAGAGTTGTTCATCCTTGGAGAGTCGGCGAGTAAATGAGGAACGCCGCCAAGGGAGGGGGCTTATTTAACGGCGAGCTTATGATTAAATAAAAAGCTAAGTTCTTCTTCTTCGTCTTTTAATTCAAATATCTTAGCTGGAGTATTTGCCTCGTCCTCCTCACTCTGTGATGATGAAGATAATTCACCAGGACGTAAATATTAAACATCAATTCTGATCCATCTCATATAATATCTATCCATTATAGCAAGCAAGTTTTGAAACAATTCTTCCATTTCTTCCCTCTCAGTTATTATATGATGAAACCTGACGAAAGGTGTTCCCATGTTGTTAGTTAGAATGTTGGAAGTGAAATAATTCAAAGGTGGATTCAATAAGATACAAAACTTACACTAATGGTGGGGGAAAATCTAAAAGACCTATGGTGGGGGAAATCTAAAAAAAAACCAATGGTGGGGGGAAATCTCAAGGTCATCCAATTGAAGTTTTAAAAAAGAGTGTAAAACTGAAATTACACATTCGATGGTTCAACAGGATCTGAATACCAATCCGACCTGTATTTACATCTTTTTATCATATGTGTACAAAAATCATCTTGATGAGACATGGTGCGTTGACAATGAGCTAGATCGAGAGGATGAAATTTGAAACATCTTTGAGGACAGCATGTATGAAAATATCTTGATTTGTAAAATTTGAAAGTTCGCAATTCCGGTGGCGGTAGTTGTTTTGTTTTGCATTTGCAGTAACAAGATCCGAAAAATTCACACTTAGTGCAAGCTAACCCGTCCACCATCATTGGTCCTAAATAAACACAACAGTAACGAGGTTCGTACTTGTAATTTTGTTTTTCCATGTTGACGCTGCTGAGTCCAGTGAAAGAATAAGAGTGTATAGTGTTGAATAGTCAGTTTTATGTACTACAAAAAGTGGTGGGGGTAATTTCAAGGTCATCCAAACGAAGTTTTAAAAAATTATACCTTACTAATGTAAGGAAAATTGATACTTAAGAAGTTTGTTTCTGTTTGTTTTCTTCAGACTTTTTCTCTCTCTCCTGTTTGTTTTCTTCAGACTTTTTCTCTCTCTCCGCTTTAGCCATAGCGATAAGTTCTTCAGTCGATAGTGGATGTACTTCAGGAAATTTTAAAATTAATTTAGCCTGATATCCTTCTCGGGTTAATATTTCTAAATCTTCAGTCATTTGTTCAACGGTGTTGTAATCTTTTCCATAGATCTTTCCATCAAGTTCAATCATCATTCTGTATAACATCTTTAAAAATAGGTGTTGACGCAGCGAGAGTTGGGAAGCGAATAATTAGTTATCCAAGTATCACACCCTTTTTATCAACTTGACATTGATCACGTGATTCCTTAGTTTTATTTGTTAAAAGTTATTTAACATTGGTAGTACTTGTGGAACTTGATGTTATGTTGACCAGTCGGCGATGAAGATGTTGTAGGTTGTGTAGAAAGAAATACTTCATCATCGCAGTATTTTGTTTTAGTAAACATCCTTACATTAGTAGCACTAACATCAACAGTTAAGTGATAACCACCGGTAAGTAAAACTCGCATTTCGTTGGTTAAATCTTCAAGTTGTTCAAAACTCGTAATGGTGTTGGTATCGTAAGATGCACACTTGACCTTTAGGGACATGTTGAAGTTTTGTATTTAGTTATAGAGAGCGAGATGTGTACGGTACGAAAGCTAGTCGTAGACTAATGAATTTCACAAGTTTATTTTCACTTTTATTATCACACAAAATTGGGTCAAGGTCATCCCGTGGAATTTTTAAAAAAAGCAACATGTTGCTATGTACAAAGACATAACAATATGTTGCTTCTTTTATTTTTCTTTTTTGTTTTATATCATCTTTATTGAGAAACCATTACAAACACATATATTTACAATGTTATGTACAAACTAGTTAGTAGTAGGTGTTACATGAATAGTTAGTTCAGTTGAGTTGTTTCCACCCGGTCCGTGTGAAACTAAATAGAGTGCGCCAGGTTGAATAACTCGAAGATCTTCATTTTGTAGAAGTTGTACAAACCGTTTCGGTAGGAAGATTTGAAACTTCGGTTCGTCACCAACTGTATACGGCGCCTCGCTCAATGTGCAATTAATAGCATCACCAATTGAAGTGTCCATCTTCTTGATTGTATGTATGATGTAATGTTTTTCTTCTTTTAGTTCAGAACATTTCTTCGTCGGTAAGATTGTTGATTTAGAATGAGCGTTGAATTGATCAACCAAATTTTGAAGAAAGTTCTGCGATGCCATCTTGATGTTATTGTTAATCTTCTTGTTAATCTTCTTGTTAATAATAATGTCCGTCGGAGATGTTGTTTCTTCGGAGGTTCGAGTAATACTCATGCTGCGTCATGGTAGCGCTCTCACTTTTATTACCGACATTACCCCCACCATTCTGTTGAAGGAAATTATTTAAGCGGTAGGCATTCTTCAAAGCGCACTTTGACCTTCGATGTTTAAAACTCTTTGATGAAATACAAAGTTCATTGAAGTAGCATTGGAAATCTCTATCTATTATTGCATTTATCACTTCGTTGCTTGTAAATGATTGTATCCAATTAGCTTTTTCCAATCCTCTTGTGTAGATAGTTTTGAACTCTTTGCAGTAATGATTCATAATGTGCGGCATCATGTTATAATTAATAAAACCTTCATCCCATCTTAAGTTGTGAAAATGTTTGTACAACCATTTGTTTGTAACTTTCGCTTTAGTTGTTAGTCTATTGAATGGTAATGGAGGTTTGAATAAGTAATGATAAACTACAGATGTGTTCATATCCAAAATTACTAATTCTTTTATAATAAAATTTCCATCATTTCCTCGAAAAGCTTGAAATTCAATTATACCTTTTTTAACTTCCATTATATGTGGCGCATTAGAAAACGAAACCCGTTTGTTCATGATGAAGTCTCGTCAGCAACTGACTTGTATTACAAACACGATCGTTCTTCTTTAACTTCTTGCGCTTCTTCGTCGATATTAAAGTTGGTGTGATAGTTGTTCAATTGTCTCCACATATCCACTTCTTGAGGTATTCGATTAAAAATTGAAGTATCCACGGGACCGTATAAAATTGGAACGAAAGGTTGTCTGTCCAATGTATCGATTAGATAGTCTTTGATTATTGCACTTGAAAATATTAGTTGTTTCAAATATCTGGTGACGGGACCGGTAGTACAACTTAAAGTGTAAAATTCTTCTTTAGTCAAATGTAATTTTACATCATGTCTAGTTAAATCTCTGAAGCGAACCATTTGTCCTCCACGATGTTTCACTATATCAACTTCAATATTTGATTCCAATAAACTTAATCTTGTTCTTCTTCCAAATGTGTTGTTACTCAAATAGCATTCCAAAAGATGTAAATGTTTCATAAATGATTCCCAAGAAGTTTCAGTGAATGTAACCATTTTATTTCCATGATTTAAAATAACAATCGGTGAATAATCCAATGATTTTAAAATTCCAACTGAAATACTTTTCGTCATGCATGAAGAAATGGGGTAGAAAATCCGAAGAAATACTTCTGTTAAAATATTAGTTGTAATGTTAACTTCAACCTTTTTTCTTTTTATTTCTTTTTCAGCTTCTCCTTCTTCTTCTTCTCTCTTCTTATGTTTGTTAAACTTGAGGAACTCGTCCATTTCTCGTTCAACTTGTTTTTCTATATCTGAACTATTCTCATCCATTAGAGGTGTATTTTCTTCTCCGTTAGTAGAACTCATCTTGCGAACGATGTTTCCCATACGACGGTCGAAGATATAATGAATTTTCCACTCATGATTTTCTCGCTTTTATGTTTTTTGTCGAATCCTTGAAATTTATACACTCACATAAATGTTTGTTTTTAACTCGTCTTTCACAAACGAAATTCTAACCTCAAAAATTGAGACAGATAATTCTAACCTCAAAAATCTGCAGTCGTTGTACTAATTCTTTTTAAAGTACATTCTTCACGATTCCGGTCAGCGGTGTGTAAGTAACTATTTTATCATGTAGAATAAGACAGTATGCTGAAGTTCCATCCGCTACTGGTTCTTCAAATTCCATTTCAATTTTTATATCCACACTTGATGATTTTACCGATTCATTTTGTTTTGAACAATCTATTACAATTATCGGAGCCTTGGAATAATATTGGTCAGGTGATAATAGTGGAGTATTAGTCTTTCCATAATATGACGATTTAAATCTTGCATACATATCGTATAAAATGGAAAAACGTTTTTTGCTGAACATGACATTCAAATTGTCATACGGAAAGAATTGAGAGTTTAGGAAAACTTTACAATTCTTTATTTTACAGTTATCAAATTGACCGGCATTTGCAGTGATAACATCTTTTCGCTTAGTTTGAAAACCGAGTATTATGTACCTTGCTCGTTCCAAGTAAGTTGATGTCTTGACGGTCCATGTTTGTCGTTCGGTCTGAGGTAGTGTAGGATATTCATGGAATTCCCAACTTCGGAATGGCATCACAATATCACGGTCAGATTTTAACTTTCTCAATAATACGATTCTATGTTCATCAGCCAATCTTACATGAGGTACTCTCCAAACAACTTTATCTAATTGTAGTTGCCATTCCAGTTTATCTTCAGTAGTTGCAGGGTCTGCAAGTATCAAGTCCTTGTTAGTTGAAGATCTGAGTAATACCAATTCTTGTTTGACATTTATTATTACTCGTTTGTAATCTTCAGCGAATCCCAAAAGCAATCGTAAAGGTACATGAAAATCAAAGTGACCGTTGGAATTCGGTGTTATAGTGTCTTTATCAGGAGCAACCCATCCGGCGGTGACTATTGAATTCTTCTCATGCGGTGTTAATGATGTTAATCCTTTCAATGTTGTTGTTATACCAACCTTTTTTGTCGAATCAACTGTCACCCCTGATATCTCATATCTTATTTCATCAAAAAGATATGCCATCGGGTTATTTATAAAAGGAACTGTTGAAGCAGTTTTTCCATCCAATTTTAATACCCGTCCTTCAATGTATAAATAACTTTCACACGGTAATGTGTAAATATCTTGTTGTTGAATGGGAATCCTTATTTCATCGTTATTGTTTAATTTTGATGAAGTGTAAGGGTTGTGCGTGTGATATTCCTTCTCCCATAGTGTTTCGTCGAATGTCGGTCCTTGAGATATATCCAGGATATCCATCGTTGTTAAGTTTCAATCCAATCTTCTGTAGAAAACGAATGTTGTCCGATGTTAACTCTTCCAATGTCGAGGAGCTACTGAGCTCCCGACTCTTCCGTTGCGGTTTAAATGATAATCCCATGTTGACCTTTATGTTGCCGCTCTGATGTGTATCCGTATAGTTATCGTTTCTCCTCTAAAGTCAACACTAACACCGTCTTGATCCAATATGTTCAGTACGATGTCTGAAATGAAACTGGTGTTTAACGGTAGGTATATCAAGTTTTGTGGCTTCTCAACAATTTTAAAACCAGGAGCCACTGTTGGATAAAATGTATGTAAAATATGCTGATTCACTCCTTCTCTATACGATCCGTGTATAATATTACACGTTACATCGATACTATTGACTTTCAATATTGTAACAGTTGTATCACCTGAATGAGTAGTTCCAGGAGTTAAGATTTTCTTTTTTGTATCTGTAAATCCAAGTGAACTGCCAATCGACTGTTCCAAGCTGACATCAATATAATATTTTGAAGTTATTTCTGCTTTTAAAGTATTATTGTTTCCTTTAACGGTGATATTGTCTTCTCCGAGTTGTTTCTGTAATAATTGGTTTATATCATCGATTTCATAAGCTCCAGTAGGAAATGTAATTATTTTCAATTCTGAGTATTTTCCTGAAGCATCCTTAGTTTCATAATAATGTAGTAAATTGTTCTTTCCTTCCGTAACATTGGGTATTGAGTTGTAGGTAGTCAAATCAAGTAATGCCGCTTCCCATAATCTTTCCTTGGATAGACGCAATGCTGGGAACAGCGTACTTTTCAATGTGGATGAATTTCCACTCAGTGACACTGTATACGATGACATCTTAAAGCTGACTGACACTCTTCGCTAGAAACTCCAAACATAAATGCCCACATATTTCAGTATTGTTAGGTTGTTCTCTTTTGTAATTGTAAAAAATGTTTTTGGAGTTTCGAAAATAATGTTGCAGTTCTTTCGGCGGTGGTAGATTGCCAAAACTGTCAAAGTAGTAAACGGTTTGTCCGAGCTTTTTATAGCATACCCAATGAGTGCCTGGACCATAGGTGGAATCCAAATTTACTATTCCAGTTTCATTTTCCCATATTTTAGTTGGTAATGCATCTTTCATAAAAACTCCTCGAAAAAATGGTATTTTCAAACATTTTACATAATCATTTAACTGATGATTTGTTAAGGCTTTATTTGGAATTATCAATTGATTCTTTTTATTTAGTACACACGGTATGGTCTTAGGTATAAACCTGCTCCGTTTTTTACCATTTGCCAAACAGAAGTCTTCTTTACATTTGCCTTACGAGTTCTACGACGTCCTTTTTTAATGTTTCCACCTCTTTTGGGAGCGCTTCTTTTTGCAGGTCTTCCTCTGCGACGTCTTCCAGCACCTAACTTTGCTTTCGTCTTCATGGCTGTAGTTACTGCCCAAGCCGCTGCTTTTTCTGCAATACTTGCGTCACTTGATTTTACTCTTTGCCAAGCTTTTTCCGCTAGAATTTTATCCGCTATTGATCTATTTGTTGAATCTTTATACTTTGAATATGCTATATCGTGTTCTTTGCAAGCTTGATCTAATTTATTAATTCCAGGATCTCCTCTTGCTAAACGTTTTGACAACTTAGTTCCAGGTCCACAATATTGATAACCTCCGGGCAGATGTAATTCGTATGGTAAAGCGTCTATCGCTCGATTCACAACAGCACCAATTGGAATCCGTCTGAGCACTGATAATGCAGCTGATGTTAAACCACGTCCTCTCTTGCCGCTGTCTTGACGACGACTGAGCGATACGGTCTTCATTATGCTGTTTTATGTAACCAACGTCTTCACTCTATGAAATACTTTATGATAATGAATCCTTTTTTTGTGTATTCTATACTTAAATATTCATAAGTTTTACTAGTATCTATCAATGATTTCATCTTTAATCCATTGGTTTCTCTGAGAATCTTCGATTTTATTGTGTTTTATCGATGCATTAATCAAATGATTATGCATATCAATAACTACATTACCTACAAGATTCATTACATACTCTACATTAGTAGCATCTTTGTTACGTGTAGGATTATCAAGATTTGTGATACGTTTACCATTACATGTATACACAGATGGATCGTTTGTAGAGGTTGCTATAACTTGATTAATAGTAGCAACATCATTCGGAGCTATTCCTGCTGATATGTTAGATATTCTTCTATTTTTTCCATCATATAAGTTATTTATTTTATCTAAAACTGTAGTTTGTTTCACAACAACACAATCATTATCATCTTTACCAGATTTTACATGGGTTAATCGTCTACCTCCACATATAAAGTTAACACCAGTAGCTGATAGTTGCGGCACTTGTGTTAAAATAACAGCATCATGTTCTTCCGTGCCTAAACTTATATTTGACAATCTTTTATTTTTTCCATCCCACTTGTTATTTTGTAGTTGTAGTAAGGTAAACTTTTCACTTCCTTGCACAAACTCATCACCTTTCTTTGACACCACCTGATTTTGTTTAACAAAAGCGGATGTTCCTTTCTTCAAGTTTTCATTCATTTGTCTCACGGTAGCAGCATCCGATGGAGTTGAACCATCTTTCAGATTGGACAACACTTTTCCATGACAATCAATAACAGCACCATTATATAAAATACAATTATCTTTCATGTATTTAATATTAACACCATCACTTTCTTCTTTAGGATATCCAATATCGTTTATAGTATATTTATAGAAGGAAAATCCATCTTTTTTCTTTTCTGGTATTACAGAGTGCAAATAACGCTTATTGATTGTATCTGTATCCTCAGTTGGATCTGCCACATTAGTTATTTTATAATTTAAAGCATTGTACTTTTTTCCACTTTTAGTCTTTTCCAACAGTAAAGCGTATTCCATCGCAGATAGAAAATAACCTTTATTAACAACATCTCCATTGTTGACTGGTTTTGCAACATTAATAACTCTGTGAGATTTTGCATCATACAGTTGGTTGTTGTCGAGTTTTAAACTTGTAGATGTTTCCTCCTTTACTGTTTTTAAATTTGTTGCATCTCCATCTTCTTCTGGATCTCTAACAAACTTTAAACGTTTATTATTTATGTTATAGTCACCTTCGGGTGTTTGCGGTAATCCACTTCTTTTTCTGTTTTCTCCAACTTGCACTCCTAACGCGGAGTATCGTCCGAACTTGTCGACGCTCATGTTAGAACTGACACATTATACGCCTGCAACTCTTATATATCCGCGGACAATTATACGATTATGCCGCGATTCCTGAGTTCGTCAATCAGAGCTACCCATTCATTATTTAAACCTGTATGACCGGCTTCCATGGCTTCATGCAATAGTCTCATTCTATCAACCAATTTATTGATGTCGTTGTAGTAAATCACATTCGTATTGTATAGATTTTTCATCAATCCTTTGCCAGATGTTGAAGTATCTCCTTTACTCTTTTTACTATGTTGTTCAAGAAGTGATAAATCCATAAGTGATAAAGATTTTCTTTTCAGTGGTTGTCTCACCGCTGGTGCAGTACGTAATGTTGGCAATTTTCGTGGAGGAAACAACTTTTTTATAACAATGTTATATTTTGTTGCACGTGAACGATTAATCATTGCATCCTTTAAGTAGTTTCTTTTATGAGCGTTAGTATTTTGTAGAATCTCCTTAAAAACACTTAAATCTTTGGATGAATATCTTAGTGGTATGTTTTTAAAAATTAATTCATAAAGTCCTTTTGTTCCTTTATATTTATGCTCACCAATAATGATGTAATCGTCTTGTGTTATTTCAAGCTTTGAATCGCCGATCTTCAATTCATTCCCATCAATTCTTGCTCCGTATACGTGTGATCTACTCAGATTCGGGTTTGATTTCATGTCATGTAGCATCTTCATTATATATTTTCTTCCAAGAGGTCCATGTTGTAATATATCGCTACTCAATTGAGTTAAATTTGGAATAGATTGTTCTGCTTCAGGTATTGGCTGTTCTTCTTCCTTTTCAACAATTGGTTCTTCTTCTTTTGTTTCTTCCTGCTCACTAGCACTTGTATATGAATCATCATCTTCTTCTTTTTTTAATGCTTGTACTTCTTGTTTAGAAACTGGTAGTAAAACATCTCCTTCATAACGAGGTTTACCAATAGTTTCTGATATCTGTTTTAAAGGTTCCGTAATAGGTTTAAATGTAGTCTCTAGAAATTCTTCTCTTTCACTTAAACCCATCCTCAATGCACGATTCTTCATCCTAATAGAATCACTGAGTGATTTTATTTCTTTCAATAGTTTTTCTTGATTCACCATGTTTACACTGTGAAGTTCAACGTGTAACTAGATGTAGCATCGGTAGTTCAACGCATAAATACAAATTTATCCAACCCTATACGATATCTACCATTTTTAATATCTTCTTCCTTCATAATAACGAGAAAGCCATATTTCTCATTCCATGCTTTGCCACACATCTCTTTAAATTTCTCAAATGCCATATCCGCATTTACATGATCATTATATATATGTTTTAAATTTGTTTCATCTTGCTTGAAGATGATCAACATATTTGCATTGTCTCTTATGAGTTGTTTTGGAATCTTACTGTATGTTTGACCAATATAAATGCTATCGATATTATGATGTCTTCCCATAGCGAAGTAATTCCTTATAGTGTCGTGATTTTCACAAGACACATCGTCAAAAATAAAAATAGAAAATGGTTTTGCTTCATTTGGTTGCATAATTGTTTCACTGGCATTAAACTTGTAGAAATTCACTTCAGGTACACTTGCAAGTACTTTATCCAATAATTGATATTTTGGTTGTTGCAATGATTTTGAAAAAATGTATATATTGTTAAAGCGCAATCCTTTAGGATTAGTTATAAGGTTAAAAACAACATTTGTTTTTCCACAATTTGAAGGACCAGTTATTAAACATCTTATCGTATTTGGTAGTAGTTCACCATGTTTACCATGATTTAACTTATCATTGTCAACCGTCAATTCATCAATATTATTGATATTAAATCGATCTTTTTGTTGTACAATCTCCATCTTGTGTCAAGGTTAAACACACAATGAGCTATTAAATTACTATACCAAGTCTTTTGAAGGAATCCAAGAGTCTTCACTTTTATCGAATCCTAACCACCGGACTTTCACCATATCCTTTTTCCTTTGTAATACCTTTTCAACAAGATATACATCACCGACTGTTGATTTCAACAATTCATGTCCGTAGAATCCACCTTGAAGTAATTCACCCTTGTTATTCTTTAATAAGTAAGTTTCAGGTATAGTTGGTTGCACTTTATAAACTGTAAATACTTCATTAGTCCAATTTGGTAGATATCTTTTACTAAATACACCTTTGTATTTGCTTATACGAACTTTATCGTTGACTTTAAACTTTTTTGGTTGCAACTTTTCCAATTTAGGTGTTGTATTATTTCTGATGCGTTGTAATACAACCTTAGCATTAGCGCTGTTTACTTGGATAGGTTTCATTCCGATGGTACGATGATATTTGTTGTTATACTCTTTTATAAGTTGTGGTAATATGTCATACCACACGTATGATCCTCGTTTTGAAAATTGTTTGTACATTGCTCCTTTCAATGTTTTATTGAATCTTTCAATTATTGAAGCTTTAACTTCAGAATTTGTAGAATAATGATTTATTTGATATTTTTTCATCAAAGCTCCAAAGTCTTTATTAAAATATTCTTTTCCATCATCGGTCTGTAGATGTTTGATTTTGAATTTATTTCTTTGTATCGTTGTTTCCATAGCTTTCGTAACACTTTTACCAGTCTTATCCTTCAATGGTAAAGCGTCAGCTATTTTAGTAAAACAGTCTATAATTGTTAAAATATATTTAAAACCTTTGTTTAATTTACTGTGCGGTATCATTTCGATGAGATCAGCTTGATAGAGATCATTCATTCCCTTAATAATTGTACTTCTTCTTGGAAATCTTCTTCTTGCTGGTTTATGTAGTTCATTTACAATCTTGTCCTTCACACTTTCCATCTTCAGGTGTTGCTTGCACACCGCTTGTAAAAATACTGATCCGTAGAATAGTTCATTCTCTTTTATATAGTTTTGAATATAGGTCAAGACCATTTCATATTAGTGTAAAAAGAAAGAATATAGCATTGGGCTCGCCATATCCTCTTTTCTGTACAGAAAGGAAAAAGGAAGAAGGTAGAGGACGAAGAATAGGTTTACTGGTCGATAGGGTTTAGAGAGTAATGTCCAAATGGCAGAGTTCTTATGTTGTCTTCAAGGATGTATCTTTTGTCATCCTTATAGCTCAATGCCGATTTGGTTTGCTTCACACTGAAAAGACGATGGTTGAAGCTTCTTATGGTGTTAAATGTTGCAGTTGTTTCAACATTTTCAAACAAACATCTTTTATAATGTTCAAACTGTACGTTCTTCTTCAGGAAAGAGGTTTTTATTCCTTTGGCTTTCTTCGTAACTTGATGTTCGTTCCTTTCGTTTATGTACAGTTGAAACGAATACAGTTTGGACATCAATGCTACAATTTCCATCATTGGCACACCATTTGTTTCATCTTTAAATTTTCCCAATACTTTCTTGTTTCTGTCGTAGTCGTAATTTGGATGCTCCTTAGGATAATCGGAAAAGTCGAAATCATCTTTATATATAAAGGTGCGTAGATCTTCGTACATGTCATTTGTTTTAATCCAGTAAATGAGTGCATCCGTATCCATATATGCAATACCAATGTTCTCTCTTCCATAATAGTTAACCATCTTCTTATAATGAAACTCGTACATGTGTGTTTTAGAAATATCCAAGATTGACATTCCAAGATACAAAGGACGATCCATTGTAACTGACTTCTTGTTCATGGAAATAAGAACTAGATTTTCATTAATAATTACAGATGTACCAAAGTTTGGTTGTTGCACTAATTTCTGTAATTTTACTGGATCAGTTACCAATTTTATATCCTTATGTTTCCTTTTGTTTTCCAAAGTCTTGCCAAATATTGCGTTGTTCATTAGTTTGAAAAAATCTTTTTGAAAACTTGATGTAGCAGCAGCTCTTCTTCTTGTGTTGTTGTCAATGTATGGTTTTAACCAACAAGATTGAGAGAATTGTAATACTCGATTAATCTTTGTAATTCTCAATCCCAAGTCTAAGGCCTGTTGTATCATCCAGTAGTGTCCAACATACCGAGACTTGTCGGTTAAAGTCATCATTAATTTCGGCCATCTTCCAGTTGGAGAAATTTCGGTCTTCGGAAGCAGTGGTAAATCATAATGTTGATCGTGAAGATGTTCGGGATATTCAAAATCGACGTCAAAAATATAACCTGTTTCACCATGCTTCGGTATATCCATTATGTTTCCTATTGATTCAGGATCTATCCATTTGAAATTATCATATGGAAGGGGATTCGACATTGCCCATCCGTATAAGTTATTTGCATCAAAATAACCCAGGAATGTTGTTGGTTTTGATGCATCATAATCGGGCAAATACTTGTTGTTTGCCCTGACATGTCGTGTTACACTTTGCGTCAATCCTCCGCGAACTCCTGACTCTAACATCAAAACCATATCTATATCTGTAAGAAGTTGTATTTTACAATTTGTCTCTTTCAACATGGCTTGCCACGCTAGTCCAGGCGAAGTGTACGAATGAAGAGGGTCCAATCCATATGCTGCAAAACACGTATTTCTAAATTCTTCCATCACATCACATAATAAAGTCACATCTAGTTTAACATAAAAATCTGAATATTCTCCCAATGTTCTAAATCCTAATTCGTTCCATACTTTGCATGCGTGATTATAATCATCTTGAGATATATCCATGTCGAAAAGTTTACTTTTAAATTCTTCTTTTGGAGGTAATGATGTTTCATTAAATCTTTCTAAACTGTCTATGTAATCATATGGAAAAACACCTTTTCGAAGTACCAGATCCAGTTTGTCGTTGTTTACAATCTTCTTCGTTTCGATTAAATCTTGTTTCCTTAGGTTTTCAGAAAGTTTGGACAAACTTGACGGCATAAATCGGTAGGAGTCCAAGAATCTTAATTTGAGGTTTCCAACTTCTTTGGAAAAACTTATGAACTTTTCTGAAGTTTCAGCTAACACATCGATTTTACCGTCGTCTCTTCCTAATTCGGGTATTATAAAATGAGCGTCGTACCCACTGAGGTTATGCAGAACCACAGGAATAAATAGTGGTAAACGATAGCTCAAGTTGCATTTATTACAAGCAGCACCCCTGTAATAACCTGTGAGGTGGTCGTGATCTTTAATTTTATAATTCTCAATAGTAAAATCATTTTTGCACAAAAAACATCGAGTTGCATTTTCATGTTGAATTTCTTCTTCTTCATCCATCGGTTTCTTTGGTACAATATTTGTATATAATCTTTGTGTATTTCCAGCTATTGAATATAAGTGATCAAGAAATATTTTTTCCGCATTTTCACCACGATATACTAGAGGTTCTGAAGTTAATCCATATCTGTTTAAATGTTCTTCTGATAATGTTGATTTGACTATTAAACAAAAACTGTTTGGTTTGTGCATTTGATACTTTACACTTTTTCTTGCTTCGCAATTTTCTTCTTCAACTGGAACAAGTGTTGATTCAAAATCCGCATACACAACTAAAGGGATACGGTATTGATGATGAACTTTTTCAAATGAAACGAATGCTCTGTTTTCTGCAGGTAAATTAATCTTTGCTTCATAATTATTGTTACATAATCTTTTGTGCTCTTGTAACCATTCTCTTCCTTGTCTTCCTTCTCGTTGAAAATTAAAACATCTCTTGCAAATCAACTTTTTGTTTCTATTTTTTTAAAGTTGCTTGTTAACAAGACGATCGAATTGCTTTATGTACACATAGTGAGTCACATCTCCTCGTGTTAATAGTAGTAAATCCGTATGATCTGGTAGTTCTTCTTTTGCAATACGTAAAGGATACACTTTGTTTGAACTATCTAATGCAAAAACATTGATAGAAGTACCGGGATTTTTCTTCTCAAATTTTGATATATCTTCTAGTGATACAGGATAAGTAATTCCTTGAAAATTGTACTTATTTCTTTGATTTTCATATTCCCGGTCAGGTCTATACGCATTATTTGGTACAAATTTAGCTGTCATTGCATAACGAAAACATTCATTGTCTGCATTTCTAACATTAATACAAGATTTTGTATCTTCAATACTTTTAGGCAAAGGAATGTAACTAGATCCCCTTAGTCCATATCCGTGTTTTTGAACTCTTATATCTAATCCTTCAATACTTGAAAGACTCCATCCGGATCCTCTTCCTTCATGTTCCTGAATTTTGGTTAATATTTCTTCTATACAGTTCTCTACTATTGAATCAATGTTTGAACTTTCCATGATGGTTCGGTTTTTTGTTATGAATCCTCTTGGTGATAATTCTTCTTGTACATTTATAAACATAGCTTCTAGTAGTAAACTAAATTTAAGAAAGTTCAATCTTTTCAATTCTTCTTTTAAAGTTTTACTTACGATTGGTTTTGCTTCTCTAATAAATTCTTCTAAGTTCAAGTTTTCATTTTGAATCTTATGATGCATTACTACCTTACCGGGTAAAGCAAATACTTGTAGATTCGGTAAAGTAGTTGAAGATGTTGCTGTTATTTCTTCTTGTTCTTCTTGTTCTTCTTGTTCTTCTTGTTCTTCTTGTTCTTCTTGTTCTTCTTGTTTTTCTTCTGCGTTGTTGTGAATTAGTTCCTTATGACAGTCTAATAGAATTTCATCGTGAAATGATTCCGAACATTTATCGCAATGATACATGTTGAGATGTTTACTCTTCGAAGTTTCGCAGAGAAATGAATCTCACATTCCTCCTTTTATAACGGTCCCCCTACCACTATTTCATCTTCTTCTTCTTCACTATCCAAGAAAATCAAACGTTTTCAACAAAATATTAACCTTCTACAAAATTGATTGTCCGTTCATATTTTTTTAATACTAGTTTGAATTTTCAATATTTTCCTTGTTTAACTATTATTTCTTTATATAACATTATTCACACTTTCTACTTCGAGCGTTTTGCTACTATCATCTCTTTATTCCATTTTAACAATCTGCATAAATACAAGTTCATTTGTCGCGCCGACTCACTATAAATCCAGCTTTCGTACAGTACACATCTCTACGACTAAATTACAACATGTATTTCAATATGAATTTTCCTTATACAAATACTATTTCAATAACTTTACAGCAAAACAAAATTCTAACTTCATAAACTTGATAGGAAGATATGCGAACTTTTAATTCAACCCCGGTTAATTTATGCGCAAATTTAGTTCGACCAACAATTGTTGAATTTCAGTTTTGAACTAACTTTTAATTTATGCGCAAATCTACTTCAAACCCTCACCCCACAAATTTGGTAGGGAGAATTACATTAATTTGATACTTATTTCTACCGTTACACTAGCTCCATTCTCAAAAAGATATAAATAAAATGGTCCTGGATACTGTTCTTTTTCACGTCCTGCATGTTCCTTAATGAATTCGTAAGCCAATCTTTTTGAATATTCATTATGATACACTTCTCTTACATAAACAAGATTTTTTTCTTCCAGAAATTTCGCTTGAACTAATGGTATTTTGCTTACATCATCCTTGTCCATCAGAGGTAGCTTGTAGGTGAAAGTATTTGGAGGTAGTTTTTGCGGTTTATCAAGTAGAGAACAAAATTTTCTATAGAATTTCTGCTCAGTGCCTGTAATACTATTAAAAGACAAAGTGGTAAGCATCTTGACGGCACAAGGTGCAAGTACAGACTAGAAACCTGGAGGTTCATAGCCCGCCTTTTATGAGTTTTGAAAATGGGGAGGGGGAAGGAATAAGGATTGGGAAGGGATAAGGTGTAGGGTGGGGGAAGGGTAATTTGGTTATTAAACAACTTGCGCTGTAAAATAGCCGCCAACATCCACACCTTGTTCCTAGCACTCCTTCATTGTTTGAGCCCACTGCCGCATGCGGTCTCTATCATTTGGTGTTATAAGAAAAGAATTACAATCATCATACAATATAAAAGAGCCGATTCGTACTAAGATCCTGAATCCAACCATTTATGAGCTTCAGACATGAATTTTTCTATTGTATCGAATGGGAATTGTGGATCAATTGCTATAACTTTCAGTTCTTCACTAATTGTAACGCTATAATAATCATCTTCATCATCATCATCTTCACTGTCACTGTCGTTATTTAAAGTGTCTTCAGGTTGTTCAAAAACATCAGAAATTTCGGAAGAACTGAAATTTTCACTAAGACGAGGAGGCATTTTTAAAACAAGTAATATTGTAAAGAGCAGAGACGAAACAACAAGAGTGGCGTGTAGAAGCGGAATGAGGAGTGAACAACGCTTGCTCCACTTTTATAACGGTATGATAATGAGAGGGGTAACAGCTGGCCGTGACCAATTATTGATCCGGGAGGTGGGGGGAAAGGAAGAAGAGGGGGTATTTATTTTAAATAATTCGCATAACTTTTAACTCAAATAAGATAACCAAATTCTTCTTTTACTAAAATGTTCGTCTTACATAGACGTTTTCAATGATGTATCGCTTGTCGTAATCGATCAAACCATTATCGAGTTATGGCCATTTTAATTTTCGGGGGGGGGGACTAAAATGTTCGTCTTACATAGACGTTTTCAATGATGTATCGCTTGTCGTAATCGATCAAACCATTATCGAGTTATGGCCATTTTAATTTTCGGGGGGGGGATTTAATCTCCATTTTTATGGGGGGGGTTCTGCTTGATTAGTCACGGGGGGGGGGGTTCCGCTTGAGTGAACACGGGGGGTTCCACTTGGGCGCTCATGCGGAACCGATCTTCTCACGAGATAGTCGTTATGTGATAATGAAGGCAAATGTTCATCGCGCCGCAACCGCTAATTAACTCGCATTCGCGGTATTCATATCTTTCCTACTCATTACATATACGTTTCCTACTTCATTATTTCAAGACTAATTAACTTGCAAAACAACAGTCTCTGTCTTTGAATGCTGATGAGATTTCATTAGGAACCATTCTTTGCACGCTATATGAAGCTACACCGGCAAACAATGCATGTCGGAGAGGTCATATAACTGTACAACGGCCTCAGAAAAGTAGATCACGAGACTTAGAGTGTTAAAAATAATGGGGGAGAAACACAACGCTCTAGCTTGCACTTATACCAGACGGGAGCATTTTTCAAGCAAAGAGTTTTCTTGACTGGAGTTGAAGCCGTAGTAGAAGTTGAACTTGTAATAGAAGAGCAGGCTGTAGTGGAAGTTGTAGTCGGAAGGGATGACATCGTGGTAGTTCTGTTCGCAGTTCGCAGCGTAACGTCTGGAAACAGAATGAAACGTTAGCCGTGGTCGATACGTCTTTTATAACAGTATGCTAATGAGAAGGGTTAACAGCCGTTAAGTGGGGGAAGGTGGGAGGGAAGGAAAGAGAGGGGGTATTTATTTCAAATAATTCGCATAACTTTCGACTAAAATAAGATAACTAAATTCTTCCTTAACTAAAATGTTCGTCTTACATAAACCTTTTCAATGATGTATCGTTTGTCCTAATCCGTTAATCCATTATCGATTTATAGGCATTTTAATTTTCGGGGGGGGGATTTAATCTCCATTTCTTATGGGGGGGGTTCCGCTTGATTAGTCACCGGGGGGGGGGTTGGTCATTGACTCTTCCGAAAGTGGGTCAAGGTCATTCAAGACTTATAAAGAACCAAGGTGATGGGAACAGTAGTAACTGTTCCCACCACCCTGTTTGCCTAACGGTTCCCACTCCCAACCCACTAGTTACGTTCTGCGAGGGACATCGACGCAATTTTGTTTGGCCCGTCCGGGTCCATCCGTAACGGGCCGGTCCGGGTCCATCCGTAACCGTGAATTCGAAGGGAAACTGGAACAGCTAATGCAGAAACGCAACTCTAACACCCACCCAACTAATCCCACCCATCATATTCCTAAACAAAATGCAAAAACCTAGTCCGCTACCTACAATTTGCGGATGTCCCACCCCTTCTAAGTGAAGTTCAACCGAACTTCTGAATTTACATTTAATCTACCCCCTATCATCTAGCTGAAAGGCAAAACAACATTAATTATTAATACCAACACTTAAAACTAACAACACATCATTATTAAATATCAAATAATTCAACACAACCAAATACCATCATTATTCTTAAAATTAATACACCTTAACGCTAAACACAACTTATAACTAACATCGCAATGCGCAAATTAATTCTTAAATTAAGTGCAACTTACAACTAATATTTACACACACACACATACCACATTGCATTAAAGAACGCAACGTAGTATAAGAAGTTCAAATATATATAGGCCTACTATATATTTGAACCTCTTACCGAGTCGCCAACGACTTTTCGCTATGAAAACTCGTTGACGACTGACGCGAAAATCGGGCTCGTATCGCTCCTCGGGTTTTCGAGTGGTGGGGGTAATTAATGCAGTGGTGGGGAAATTGTTTCACTCCAGTACGGTCTTCAATCCACTCCAGTTCGCAGCAGTGTAAAAATGAAACGAAGGAGTGGGGGTGGCGCATGCGCAGCGACGTAAAATCCAAGGTTTGAGGTTAGAACTTTCCGTGCACAGTAGAGCTAAATTGAGTAATACAGGACTCGGCGCATGCGCAATAGCGAGGAGTGATTCCGATCCGGAGAACTCGTTGCATTCGCAGCAGCGCTAAAGTGAGTAATACAGACTAGGCGCATTCGCAGTAGCGCTAAAGTGAGTAATACATGACTAGGCGCCGTAGCGTGAAGTTGGCTCACTCCAGTACAAGTTATAGCAGCATAAAAATGAAACGAAGGAGTGGGAGCAGCGCATGCGCAGTGACGTAAAACCAAGGTTTGAGGTTAGAATTTTCCATGGTGGCTGCCATGTTTAATTCTGTTTCACTCAAACAATAGTAATTCATGGCTGGCATGGGATGTGAAGTGTGGTAATTAGATGGGGTTAGCAACCGGTCGTGACCGGCCATTGACCGGTCATCGACCCGGCAGGGTTCCGCTTGAGTGACCACCGGGGGGGGGATTTTAATCTCCATTTTTTATGAGGGGGAGGGGGGGGGTTCCGCTTCATTAGTCACGGGGGGAGGGGGGGGGTTCCGCTTGATTAGTCACTGGGGGGGATTTAATCTCCATTTTTTATGGGGGGGGTTCCGCTTGATTAGTCACCGGGGGGGGGGGGGGGTTCCGCTTGAGTGAACACGGGAGGTTCCACTTGGGCGCTCATGCGGAACCGATCTTCTCACGCGATAACCGTTATAAAAGAAGATTGTTCATCGCGCCGCGACCATTAATTAACTCGCATTTGTGTTGTTCACATCCTTCCTACTCATTACATATACGTTTCGCCAACTTCATTATACAAGTCTAATTGCTACTAACCTGGAGTTTCATTTACATTAGCACATGTCGTCCTGTTTTAATCACCTTCGCGTGCTCGACGTTATATCTCATTCATCTGTCTTGTTCTGACTTCTACACGTCTGATATACTTCTTGTGATGGATACGCAATGTTTAAAATTGAAACTTTTGCGGACACAACATATATTACGAAGTAATTCCAAACCTTCTGTTTCAAAGATTAAAACTAATTTAACAAAAGTAAGGAAGAAATTAAGTTTTAACCCGTTATACTCTGCTAGAACTTCGCAAGTTAGCGTTGACGATAGTGTTATTCACAACATTTTGCGTTCAATGTTACGTTTCCACAACTTCGAACTTGTTACACCTATCGACTGTGTTCAGCAGGTTTTCATATTTTACCCCCACCCTTCCTTATATAAGCGCGCTCACGACAATTCCTGTTTCATTGTTTTGTACACTCTTCAGCTAACATGAACTAACTTTTAATTTATGCACAGTTTTAATTCAACCCCGGTTAATTTATGCGCAAATTTAGTTCAACCCCCAGTTGTTGAATTTCAGTTTTGAACTAACTAATAATTTATGAGCAAATTTAGTTCAACTCCCAATTGTTGAATTTCAGTTTTGAAGCAACTTTTAATTTATGCGCAATTTTAGTTCAACCGAGCGCCATCTCCACTCCCCCCATTGATTAATTCACCATCTGACAGGCCGGAAGCTCTAGACCCCCCATTAACTGACATCTACAGTCACGCATATATTTCGACGCGTCATGTTTCATTCTTCATTCTCGTTCTATCCGCGGCACTTAACACTTCTATTTACCTTCTCTCTCTCTTGTTATGACTGCGCTATGTTTGAACTGACTTTTATTTTCGTTCAACTGTTAGAGTTTTTATTAACACCGTCGAATTACAATTTTGAACTAATTTTTAATTTATGCGAAGTTTTACTTCAACCTCGGTTAATTTATGCGCAAATTTAGTTCAACTCCCGATCGTTGAATTTCAGTTTTGAACCAACTTTTAATTTATGCGCAAATTCAGTTCAACACCCCGATTGTTGAATTTCAGTTTTACACTAACTTCTAGTTTCGTTCAACTATTAGCGTTTTTATTAACACCGTCGAATTTCAATAATTTTGAACTAACTTCTATTTTATGCGCACTCTTCGCTCAACCGACCGCCGACGCTCTCACCATCTCCACCCCAACATCTATTGTCCCCACTTCTGGCCCACCGGAAGCTGCGTGCCGTGGCATGTGGCTTCCGGTGACGTCACTTCCGGGCCAGAAGTAACCAAAACACACTACTTGAGAAAAATGTTAAATGTCAAGAGCACATAATTTATTACATAACATACTTAATGATAACTATGCAAATATAATAGTAGCCCTAAAAGTACAGTAGGGTAAAAATCGTTGAAAAATATTATTAGTTAGTATTTGATGATGAAATTTAAGTTAGTTTCAAAGTCGAGGCTTAGTCACTTTCAAAACCATTTTTACTTTAAAAGACTAGGCCTACTTTACTCTTAGGTACAAACAACTGATCAAATTATATCCAGAAACTAATGGTCGCCTTGATCAAACTCAAGCCTGAGCAAATGGAAAGTCGACAGCATATCTGCTAAAACATAACCTTACTCTCTAACTCAATATGCTGCTAATAAAAACCATTTCGCGTTCTCTGGCAGTGACGTCTAACCAAAAGGAATATCAGACTACAAACTGTTTCATTAGAGTAAAAGTAAATTAAATGTAGTGTTACTTTTTAGTTCTAGATTAACTTAAACATTTTAAACAATTTAGGCTAACTTAAGTTAAATTACAATTTTATAACAATATGGAAAAAGTAACAATAAACTATGTGGTAACCCTGTCGAACGTAAGAACTCACCTAATCTCAAAATTACCCTACACTGTGGCAGCTGAAGGCACACCCAATGGAGTTTGTTGCATGACTCGAGCGACAGCAAATACAACCTATCAGCTAATTAAGACTGAAAATTTTTATTGGTCTCAGAGACCGTAACCACTACAGGGGTGAAAATTGTGTCACATATTTTGAGAATACACATCTTCAACACAATAGGTAGTTAATTTATTAAAACAGACCTACAAAAACCGGACAGGTTACGAGTAATTTAACTTAAGCTTGGACATTTTGTAGGGCCTATGAATGCCAAATAAGTTAGCCTACTAGCCTAATAACTTAAACAATCGAAAAGAAATTCAAAAGGCTAAGTAGGCTATTCTTAATAATCACTTAACATTTTAAGTTGATGTCTGTTACTATTAGTGGTATTATGAATTTACAAAAACAATAAAAGATTAAAAGACCATGCATTCCACGGAATACGCTGATTGAGGTTAGGAATCTTTCAAATTCTTGGTTAGGAATTAAGTGTTTTAATCGCTGATATTGAAAGACTAACAACTTCTTCAAAACTTCATTTATCTTAAAGCTAATTAAAAAGAATCAGTAAATCAGCAAACTCACCTTCAATATGAGTAGAGACGTCTCACAACCACCCAAGTGTAACAAACACAAACCACAATCAAATCAAAAATCAAAACACCCTAACACACGGCCAGGGCCCAACGGAAAATGGCGGGACGGCGGGACACCGACCCCCGAACCCGAACGAAACAACAGTCGAGGGAGTGGACGAGTCGAGAGATCTTCCAGTGATGTGACGTCATGGCGCGGCGCGCGGCGTTTGATTTCAACTAATTAAATAATTAATTGTTCGTTTGATTGGAAAACTATCCACGGAAAAGGGGTTTATTTTTATTTTACGCGTCTTTACATCAATTAATTTTTAGACGGTAAAAAAATAGAATTACCGTAACTCAAGGAATGATATCTATAACAATAAAAATAAACGGTATCAGATAACTGACACATACTTTCTCCCAACAATATAAAAACATGTGTTAAAAGCTTTAAACATTAATGTCTAGATGACTCTGTCGGATAGCTACCAGCTGAGCAGCGCGAGCTTGACCCTACGCGCATCTGTGACTTTTAACAACGTACTGCGTTTACCGCTAAACGAAAAATTGTATTTTCTCCTCAACCACTTGACGTAGAGCAATAATTTAAAGTACTGGATTATTTAGTTTTTTGAGCTTGACTTAATGGTGATAAGTAAAATTTATTTTGAGACAACAGCTATTTTGAAAATCAAAAAAATTGATTTTTTAAACACTTTTTACTCCATAACTTTTGAACGCGCATTTTCTCGGAGATGCGGGTGGTGTCATTTTATCCACCATTTTAAGCTTAATAAACCACAAAATTTTAATCAAAATCGTTAGAGCCGTTTTTGAGAAATTTTGATTTTTTACGATTTTTGAGGGTTTTGGGGGGTAAAATACCCTTAAAAATCAAAAATTCAAAAAAATGAAAAAACGCCTGGAATTATCGTGGATTTGGACCTATATACCAAATTTCATTAAAATCGGACCATTAGGGCATTCTCTAGCTCTGTTTACATCCTGACATACACACACACACACACACACACACACACACACACACACACACACACACACACACACACACACACACACAGACATCACTCCGAAAACAACTTTTTTGGACTCAGGGGGAACCATAATGGATAAATCCACCAACAACTCAAATTCGAAAATTTTGACGAAAACAATACTTTCTCCATATACTATGGTATAGGGGGAGAAAGTAAAAGGGTATTATGCAATGAAATTTACTGTATATCTTTTCATAATTTCTTAACTGCGTGAATAAAAACACAATATTTTTTCACAAAAGATAGAAAAAAATATCAATAAGTTCACATGGAATGGTCAAAAAAGCTCTTCACCATTTACGTTTATTGAATTAACTGACGATAATGACTATTGGGGTGCCTGATGAGCAGCCCAATGCGCCGCTTTTACTTTGAATTTTGTATTATGAATTTGAATTTTGTATAAAAACAAAATATTTTTTCACAAAAGATAGACAAAATTATCAATAAGTTCACATGGAATGGTCAAAAAAGCTCTTCACCATCCACGTTTATTGAATTAACTGACGATAATGACTATTGGGGCGCCTGATGAGCAGCCCAATGCGCCGCTTTTAATTTGATCGTGTTGACATTTTAGTAGTTATATCAGTTATGCTAGTGTTTTTAGCTAGTGTTATTTATTCATTATTCATTCTATTTCTCCTTTTTTCCCAACTTTTGTGTTAGGAGAAATCCCCGCATGCTGTTAGAAAGGTGTAGGGCCTACTAGCAAAAACCAACTCAGCTATTGTAATAACAAATGCTTTTAAATCAGGACGAATGAACGGCCGTTTTAGTTATAAAATATAAAAAAAAAATCTGTACAGACAGGTCAACAAAATTTTTGGTCGAATTCAGACAAGTGTAGCGATCCGTAGTAAAGATTTTGCGGGTTAAGCTTGTGGACAAATAACAACTTTAATTCATGAAAAAACCCCAATTTCGCTAATAATAAGAAAACTTTAATTGGAACATACGGTGTTAATTTACCAAATATTCTAGTATAATACGTGTCTGTAGCAATGTATTTGATTTTGACCTAAATTCTAGCTGTTAGGTATTTTCTTTAAATTTGGATTTTAGTTTATTTTTGTCCAAAAATTAAATTCATAAACAGGATCCACCCCTAGACAAAATCGTCTTTGGTTTGGAAACTGAAATTTTTTTTGCAATTTATGTTGGGTTGTCATTATATGGTAGCCTATATCGAAATAACAAAGAAAGATAAACAAAATAACATTAAATACTTTTAAACGTTTAACTGTAAGTTGGTTGTTGGCATTGTAAACTTAATTTTCTACTCGAGAAAAAAAGAATTTAAAATAATAATGCAATATCACATAAAGTCAATTTTGGTACGGTACTTACTAGTGCACGTGTTGCCCGACATCGAGCACTTTATTTTAATAGGCTACACTACAAAAGTTCCATTTAGTTCTTAATGAATGAAATTCAACCAATCCAATATTGAGAATATCAGTGATCACCAAAAACTACATCTGTATGTTAACAGATGTTTAAAATGCTCAAACCAATCTCAATAATGTTATTTAAATGGGAAAATTTCAAATTTAATTTGTTTATAGCGCCCTTATTTTAAGTCCGATTCTCATCAGTTTTTAGAGGAAACAACTACAGACCAATGCCTATCCAACGACGCCAAAAACATGAAAATCGGTTGAGCATTGTAGGAGGAGTTCTATATAACAAAAAACCCTTAGCGGATGCCTATTAAATAAGTACTAGAAATCGTCTCCTGGTCGAACGTCCACCAAAATTTCAGTTACTTGATCTAAACAAAATAATTTTAAAACATTTTGTAATTGAAACACCTTTTCTTCCTGTTTTTCTATCAGTTGTTTTTACAACAGCTGTCTAATGATTCTTCTAGATTTCTTGAATTCTCCTTCCTCCATATAAGATGTAACACTGGAACTTTGAAAGCCTGTAGGGCGTAGCCCTGGAGTCCGACGTGAATTAGAATGGGATTCTGCTCATCTACAATTCTAACAATATGCGTGGATTTTTCATAACATGCACACAAGCTGAGAAAAAAGGAGGAAACGAAACATGCTTGCCTATTAATATATAGATAGATTTGTTATAAATAAACCACTATTTTCGGTTATTTAGACTGAAGTCTTAAAACACATCAATTTAAAAAGACTATATACTTAATATTGTGGGAAAATTACACGTTTCTATTGCTAACTTCACTATACATGTTAAAAATGAATACCAACAAACAACAAAAGTTCAGCCATCATGTTCGTCGAAACAGTGTGAACGCAACTCACCTCAAAATAACGAACATGAGAAATGCAAAAGTAATTAATTTCAATAATTTTTAACTGTAAAAGTATTGATTGAGTTGAGTAACAACAAACGGAACAAAAAATAAACAGGCCTATTCAACAATAAAACGTTTGTATCACATAGAGATATATTCTTTAAATAAATTCTTGCAAATACTACTCATACTATCTCGTATAACGTACTAGGTACTCTTAACGTAATAATATCATAACTAATCAATGATATTAATAAATAATATTAAAAAATTGTAAAAGTACCGGAGGGCACACAAATGCCCTCGAATCGATATACATAGTGTTTTAATGGAATTAAAACATTTCCAGGGCTTCGAAAATGTTGCTGCACAAATAACTGTTGTACGGTATTCACGCACTTAAAAAATAATCATATCACACTTTCCACCTTATAATACACTGTATACGAGAAATTACTTTTGTAAACCCAACTATTTTCTTATTTAATTACAAATTTTACCGTTTGAACACTGAAAAAACTCAAAGGTTGTCGGTACACTATTTTTAAGGTTGAATGGAATTTAACTTTAGTAAAGTAACTATCACCATATTCTAAAAATTGTGGTAAGGAATGCATTAATCATAAGGTTATTACTACTTCAGATTATATTTATTTTAAATTTAACTCATATAAGGTTGTTATTGCAATAATGTTACACGTTAAGAAATAATTTACCTTCAGTATACAACCCCATCAGAAGACAGCAAATTAAATTACATTCCTGTAATAGATTATTTTTTATTTATTTTAGTTGAAGCGCTGAGAGTCATAGTTCTGGCTCATCTAACTTTACTAAATTTTAGATAAAAATGTACGTGGGTAGAATCTAATCTTAAGAACAAGAATCTACAATTATATTGGAAAAATGTTTAAAGATAACGATGCAAGAAGGGAGACGCTAAAGTTCTACAATTTAAAAATAAACATGGTCATTAGACCACCGATCGATTTTGAACAAAAACAAAAAAATCATGAAAGTAGTCTAACAATATTTAAAATCAGCCATCATATTTTCCAAAATGTGACATTCCGCGCCTATAGCGGTAGTTTACAATCTTGCTCGACGATTTGACGCCGAGGTAGAGCACACTCCATATTCTGTAGTTGAGAATCTCCTTTGTGCGAGCGGCATTATGCCAATTCCAAGAATGTCGTTAAGGAAAGGCCGAGGGGCTGGGCCACCCCAGTCAACAGGTTATAAATCCTCCAAGGTTCTACCCTTTTGTTTGGTGCAAACGTACTGCATAGGAAAATCAAATTATTTTCTTTCAAAAGGTCATCTTAAAACTGTAACAATGTGTAAGTAATTTGCTTAAACCGCTTTCAGACCAACACAGGTTCAGAATACACTGTCAATTTAATTGTTAATACCATTGCATTTTCGTTCGTGCTCACTAAGAGCAAAAATGAGGTAGACCTACAGATTACCTTTTTTTTATCAACAATGTCACCAACCTTCTTCATTTAATATGAGCTCATTTTTATCCATCTGTTAAAAAATTAAGTAAGTGGAACAATATTTTAACTAGATAAAAATGAGCTCATGCTAAATCAAGAAGTTTGGTGACATTGTTGATAGAAAAAAAGCTAATCTGTAGGTCTACTTCACTTTTGCTCTTAGTGAGCACACACGAAAATACAGTGGTATTAACAATTAAATTTATAGTGTAACTTATTCTGAACCTGCGTATAGGTCTGATAGTGGTTTAAACAAATTACCTACCTATTGTTACAGTTGAGATGACCTTTTGAAAAGAAAATTATTTTAAGTTTCATGTAGGTTTGCTCTTCAATAAAGGTTTTAAAAAGCTCAAAAAATAAACAATTTAGTATTATATGTTGCTTATTTAACATATCTTGATAAAATTTGGTATGTGCATTAATTAGGAGGGTTTAACTTATATTTGCTTACAAAGCCGAGATGGCGGCAAACTTACGTAATCAGCCCCATATGGTTTACAGGCGAAATGGGAAGGATACATAGCTTGATAAAATTTGGTATGTACCACAAGGTAAGGTTTAACTTAACAATTTACTTACAAAGCACATATACTGTAAGGTAACCGACACTCCACCTAACCCCATGAAAAACATTTTTAATTAAATTTGAAATTCTCTAAGTACGCAGGTCTGCTGCGGAGGGGGTGTTATACAATCACCAAAAGTGGCTGGTGTAAAATTTAATCATAACAAATATAGGCTAGGTCTCCCTCAGAGTTTTGAGTAGTAATTGGATACTAGTTTATTGTTTATAAAATCCCTTGATGAGTATTTCATTTATGTGGTATTTCTTTCATTGGTCCTCATAAAGGCATTAAAACATTTTTCTTAGAAGAGGTTTTTTTAATGAAAATTTATCTCTTACCATTGTGGCAAATTCACTTAGCCTACGATTGAAGTAGTGAATGCGCCAGTGAAATTAGATCATTCCTGGCCCTGTAACCTTGCAACAAAAGCTAGCCGTCCTACCAACGTAGAAAACTTTCAAAAAATATTCTGATAATTGACATCCAATATTTGCATTGCATGGATGAAATCGTTTTCATATCGTTTTCAGAGCATATTTCCGCACGAACGCATTCGAATTAGTGCGGCCCTGGGGCGACCAGGCGGAATTAATAAGGGTCGAGGCAGGTAGTCTCACAACAATAAACTTGCCGTTGCAGAAAAAACTTGCTTATGTGATCTGATCACTTTCTTCGCTTATTTGTTGTAGAAGAGCTTTTGAATAGTTATCATTGAACCTACAATGGAAATTTTCACTGCAACCGAATAGCAAACCAAGTGAATATTTGCAGAACGCTTCCTTGCTGTCTGGGTTAGATTACTGAGAAATGTACATTTTGTGTTATTTCTATTGTTATTCCTGTAATGAAGAGATTTTCTATTCTTTTTATTTCTTATTGTTGCTGTTGCTTGGAATGTGTGAAAACTCAACTTCAAATGTGTTTCAGTTTAGAGTGTTATTTCAACCGATCTTCAAATTTTGACTAAAGATTTGCTTTGCGGTGTCGTTTTTTATAATGACTTTACATTTTTAACAAAAGTGTTGTATGAAAAAGACACGTTGCCATACTGACTACTTATAAATTTAGACTAAAAGGGCAAGCCATATTCAAGACAACAACATAAACCAAATCTTCCTAACTCGTGCAATAACGATTCAACAATTGTTTCTAATTCGTCCGGTTACCGGAAGTCACCCTGTATGATTAAGATTATTACTACATTTATCGTGATATTTACTCCAGACTTGAGATCACGCGAGTCACTTATCACGGTAGCAAGATAAGATGACATTGATAATGCTACATCACTGTCTATTTATTATATAACTTACTGTACTTGTATCTCAAATCAAACCTATTATTATAGTATCATTGATTATTAGCAAATGGAAACTGGATCCAGAATACAGTAGGGGATGGGATGGAGCTGGCAAGCACACGGTTGTGAGGTGAATAGTATAGGCCTAACCACTCGTGCCTCCCAGTCAGTTATATCCATTTAATCTTACAGTAAGTCGGCTTCTATCTGTCATTGTCATTTTATTGTAAAACATTAAGGTCATTCGCGCCTTAAAAACGCGCGGATTAAAAACTTAACAAAAATATCAATAATACCAAGACACTTTTTAAAGGCTTGGATGTTTTTAATGTAAGAGCCAAACATGTTTAAACAAGTTTAAAAATGAGCTATTATTTTTCCCCAGTTTATCTAAATCGTAAAAAAATGGGCTAATACAACTGTTAAGAAAGTATGTGCATTAAAAAAGTTGGCTCTATTTTAAATAGAGGCATAAAGTGACTAAATTTATTGTACCGACCACCGTACCCCTCCAAAAATCCAAACGAATTCGTGTCCTGAAGATTTAAGACTTCTCTTTTTGAAATCTTAGTTTTCAACCACATTAAGACACGGCGCCGCTGCTTAGTGGGCGGCTAACTTCTGATTGTCTTAGTGTTAACGAGTTTGAAGCCATCAGAGCCTGGTGCTGGCTTCTGGCTTGAGTTGGGCCCAAATTGGATCACAGTGTTGGAACTGAGGGAAGAGTTGTGCGTGCTGAACATTATTGCTGTCAACAAGATTTAACTCGGTAACTTGTTGTGTAAGATGGACCAACTTGTTTGTTTAGAACTCCATATTATCTTCCTTTTGTAACAAACTGTAACAAACTTTCATTAAGTCATATTCTACACAAACAAATAATACTGACCCGAAATAATAAAAGATTTTAAACATTTATTGTAAAAATAAGGTTTAATTTTTAAATCTGTTACCCGTCACGGCTTCTTCTGATATAATGATTTAATTTAATTGACAGTAAAATGTCTTTAAAATGCAAAGAAATCTATAGGAATTAAATTAATACTTTGAAGTCCTGTGAGGTAAGCCCTAAAGGAATTTCGTAAAACCTTTTTCTAATGAGCACTTATGATCAAAGAGCACGTCCACGATAAATTAATTGAAACCCGAAGGCCCTATAGAAATATTTTAAGTCCTGGGGCGAGGAGCCCTGAAGGAATTTTGCAAAACAATTTCTTAGTGAGCACCTATGATCAAAGAGAAACGTGCATGCCAAATTTCAATCCGAAGGCCCTATTGGTTTAAAAATTCGTTGTTTCCTTGATCCATATTTTAAATTGACCCTAAGGGTAACATTTTATCCACAACTCCTTATGCCCTATAGAAATTTTGGAAGTCTGTTGGGGCGGAAACCTAAAGGAATTTTGTAAAACCGCTTCTTAGAGAGCATATTTCAGCAAAGAGTAGCGTCAATTCCAAATATCAAGTTAGTGTACCTTATGGTTATGGAGATTCTTTGATACGTGAGTCCGTAGTATTTGACAAATATAAAGTTGATGAACAGTTTTGTATGTATAATAAAGCCAGTTATTTAAATTATGTCGTTTGTTTTTAATTACTACAATACAACAACCTTTTTATCTAGAAATTGATAGCGTCATTTACTTAATGATATTCATTTTTCGATTAGGTGCCATTTAACTAATACAAATATTAAAATTAAAAATTTTTGAAGAGACCTATTGAGTTCCTTCAAAGCCCATGCAGAGCAAAATTGGTAACAAGAAAAGAGATAAAATTCAAAAATTGAGTGAAATTCTTTTAAAATCTTTTTTACTTTATTCTTCTCTTCATATTCATTCTTTACTTCCAATAGAACTTGCATTCTTATCACCAAACATGTTTTAATATTTATACTTTGTATTTAACGTAATAGTAAATAGCTTTAATTAGTTATAAAGGGTATTAACAAATAAATATTGGAAAATGTTTTATTTTTAGACCCAAAAATGAATAGATGAGGGGGAGTTAGGAAAGGAAAAGGTAATACAAAACAGGTATGAGGGAGCGCCGACTGGTAGCGCTGTCGTCACGTAGTCTCCTTGATATTGCCTTATATCCCATTCACTTTATACAATAAAGTCCTCTTCCACTGAGTAAACCCATTTCCTTTGTACTTCCCGTTTACCAAAGATTTATATAACACGCAAATTCAACATCGAACAATTTATCGAGAACAAACAGAACATTGGGTTTCAATTGAATTTAGAGCTCAAGACTCTTGAGTGAATTTTAAATCACAGAACACACGTAAAGCCACACAAAACTTACTGTGAATATTTACGATGGTAAATTTATGTCTTTCAATATGGATTTCATACTAAGAATACGCAATGTTTTAAATGGTGTAGCATGTAAAGTTAATCTATAATAAATGCCAATGGTTGTAAGGAATTGTAAGAAATTGTAATCGTAATCCAATGAATGACAAGCTATACATAAACCAATGGTTGCATTTTTAACTTTTTAAAATTGTCTTAAAAACGATGTTCAATGGAGACAGAGGTAACATAAGAACTTTAGGAACAATTATAAAAACGAAATTCATAGTAAATTACGGTACAGTATTTGAAAGTTTTCACACATAAATATATTTATATAATTGAGTTCATTTGTAGGATGGAATGAGAATTTTTGTTTAAGTATCTAGTTACATCTTTAAAAAATTTTTATATCTTAATAAGTATTCTAAGCAAACCAAGAAATTATGCATAAAGGGTGATCTTTAAAAAAATATTTTATGTTGGACAACAGCATATTTTTTCAATACACTAACTTATTATAACATTGAAAATTCTGATTATTCATGGTTTTAGTTGTTCTTATACTCTACAACCAACCATATATAAATTCTTTTAGTATACTACTTTTGACTTGCGCATCTTTCTAATCTTCTTGACGAGCAAAAGTTGTCTCCTGAAAAAGTCCAATATAATTAGTCAATTAAACAAGAACTGCGAAATTGCACATAATATTTGGTAATGAAATTTGATATAATGCAATAATAATAAACTGACATAAGCCATCAACGTTTTGTTTAATAAGAGATGAATGGCTTCTTAAGAGTCATATTCACCCCTTTTATGCTAAAACATAGTATTTTATTCCCCTGTTTCGGACGCCGTTTTTCAACCAATTTTCTTTAAACTTGGTAAGTGTTTAGTTGAATAGTTATATCAGATCTCTCATACCTCGAAATTTTGAAAATTTTACTAAATTTTGAAATATTACTAAGGAAAATCATATATAGGAAAACGAACAATAAATTTGTATAAAGTAGTGGGCTACTTTGCGACGTCACAAAGAGTAATATTTGTTAAATTTTCAAAATTTCGAGGTATGAGGGACCTAATATAACTATTCAACTAAACATTTACCAAGTTTAAAGAAAATCGGTTGAAAAACGGCGTCCGAAACAGGAGAATCAAATACCATGTTTTGCATTAAAAGCCGTATAGTTAACATTGCCGACTGCGCAACAATGGGCTACTGGCTCAGGTGTGAAGATAACTCTTACACTGTAACATTTCTAATTTTAGCATATGGCTTGAATGTTTTAAATGAATGGTAACTGAGTTCATAATCTCTTTTCCACTATGGGTTATTTAAGATTTTCCAAAGTACGTTTTCTTTCAAAATAAATCAAGTTAAATTACTTTTTCCACAATAAAGCACAATAAAGCTGACGTTTCCAGGTGCTCACCTGTAGTGGTGTAGCAGCTCTAGCACCATGACGGCCAGCGCCAGAGCCATGCCGTAGGAGAGCACCTTGAGCGCCGGTAGGAACTCCTTGAGCCCCACGCTGACGAACCCCGTGCCGCCCCGGACGTCCTCACACTGCGGTCGCTGCGGCAGCCACATCTTGCCGTGCCGGTGCAGGATACCGGTCTCGCGCTGCCATCTCACCCTTCCGCACAACCATCACTGTTATCGTCTCTTCAGTACTAATTTGTCAAGTAAAACGTGATTGAAATGTAACTGTCTGATATAAAACTAAAACTGATAGATGTGCCTTTAACTATTTTTCTATGATTTACGATGATACTTGTTCATACAAATACATAAAGACCCATTTTCAAAAATTAAATTTCATAATAAAATGCAGAATGTTCGAAAATTTTTCGCAGCCACTTTGGTCATCTTTCAGGATTTCCTTAAGTAGTAAAGTTTAGATACATTCCTTAAGACACCGAAACATTCTTCAATGGTGGGTATATTAACTTGAATATGATTAAAGGATGAGTGTGATAAATGTGATGAATCAGATGAGGGGCATCTTTGATACTGATAAAGTCCAGCTGAATTCATTTTTCTGGATCATTTTGTATTGTATTTTGTATTTCGTGTCTATCTACGCCAGAGGCATTTTTAACGTTTTGACGGGGAACGGTCCAAACCCCAGTCTTGTTACTATCTAACATCGACCAGTTGTTAGAAAGCATCATTAATTAATAGCCCAATGACAAATGGCAACTGGGTCCGGAATCGATCCTTTAAAAAGCTACTAACTTTCCTCAAGATCGAACCGGCAACCTTTGGATTCAAAGGCGAGCACTATAACCACTCAGCTACCCAACCAGTAATCAATTAATTAACACCCAATGAACATGGTAACTTTGTCGAGGTATGAAACTACATTCTAATTACAGTAACTACAGATTCTAATTTTCTTTGGATTGAACCAGAAACCTTTTAATTTTAAGGTGAACTCTGCAACCACTTAGCTACCAAGCTACATTCACTCTCTTTTCCACTAGGGGTTATTTAAGATTTTCCAAATTAGGTTTTATATCAAAATTCAAGCGATAGCTATGTTTGATTAGAGTTCCAAGCCCTGATGGTTTTGTGGTATTTTATTTTTTTAGATTAGATCTAAAAAAATATATACCGTCTTTGGACAGGGCTTCCATTAGGTCAAAAATTTTCCCTTCTCATTTATCAAGTGTTTAAAATTTTCAAGCCAAAAACTGAAAGAAGTTATATAAAAACATTTGCTACTATATAGTGCTAAAATTATTTTTGGTTATTGATTTTTATGTAGTAGTGTAACTTTAAAATGGTGTTAATATGTATTTTCTTAGTTCTGTCGGAACTATTGAATTAATTAATTATAACAATAATTAATATTTGTTTATTGGCTTTTATTATTTTTTTGTAATTTTCAAACAAATAACGTATGCTTATTTGGCTAGACTAAATTTTAGCCATAGTTTTTATCTGAGCTATTAACATAGATTAACTGAAGGACCACTATTTTATCCTAATATAAGGCCTACGGATAGTTTGTAATAAACGATTAGTATCCATAGCAGCCTAAATTATGTCAGAATGTCAGAATATGTCAGAATATCATTATGTCAGAATATCATTGTATTAAGCAAGTTACAAGGGGGTCAAGAGGGAGCTAAACGACCCCTCTTAGAGCGTCATGCAGGGCTTCACCTGCTCCCATATTTCACATTTATTCTGAGTCCGATAAAAGTGGAAGAGGTTTTAAATAGAAGATAAAGACTTTTGCTATTTGATTCTCTTTTAGAATTTGTCATATTTTCAATCCATGTCAATCTATAACGGTTCAAAAGTTGATCAACTTTAGCCCATAATTGTTGCGAAAACTACCTAAATACTGTTTTTACTGTTACGCAACCATTCATTGGCCTCGCTAGTCAAAAATTAATTTGCAGTGATTCACTTGCTCCCATTTTGGTTATTTTAATTACAATAAAAGTGGAAGGTGTTTTAGATAAGAGGTAAAGACTTTCTGATTTGGATCAACTTTAAACAATTATAGCTTTATATGGATTAAAATATAAAAAAAAATCTAAATTGAATCTAATCACTCAAGTCCTTTGCCTTTAATTAATTAAAACCCTCCCACTTTTATCGGACTTAAAATAAAGCACAAAAAGGGAGCAGGTGAAACACTGCATGCCGTTCTGGGAAGAGCCCTTCCATCCCCTCACATTGACTGCAACTGACACATATACCCAAAAATAGCACTAAAATTGTGAAGAGAGCTGGTTTGGGTATTGATAACTGAATGGTTATGACTTAGTAATCTATGTCACCGCTTCTAGTTTTAGCGAAAATTAGCTGGTTTGAAAGAGGTTTCGTTATGAACCGATAACCTTTGTTTTTTTTTAGCTAATAATTCTTAACCCTGATGGATTTCTGTGTTGTTGTCAATAATGAAAAGGTGGCAAGGTATTTAGGTATCAAACCTAATCTTCCTCTCGTACTTGACCAACACTCATACCGATTTTCCACCATGATACTCATATAGTACTGAATATTGCGCAGACATTAAGTACTGAGCGATTAAACTTTATTCTTACTCTTGGCTTGAAATTTGGGCGTTGAAAGCGTCATACTTTACTTTGGAAAAATAGAACCAACCAAATGTATTTCTGTACATTGATATCGATGTTGTACAACTATATTATTGCTCAGCACAGACCAATAGGGGGCCCAGTACCCACTTCTGAGCGAATAGCTCACGGTAGCCGGACCGCTTGGTGAGCGGTATCGCCAGCATCGGCATGGGGAACAGCTGCAGCTCGCTCAGAGCACACTTCTCCGTCTCCAGGAACGTCTCACTGATCATCTTGTAGCCCAGGTTGGTCTCCACCTGGACAGACGAGTAGTCAGTAGCATGGGGAACAGCTGCAGCTCGCTCAGAGCACACTTCTCCGTCTCCAGGAACGTCTCACTGATCATCTTGTAGCCCAAGTTGGTCTCCACCTGGACAGACGAGTAGTCAGTAGCATGGGGAACAGCTGCAGCTCGCTCAGAGCACACTTCTCCGTCTCCAGGAACGTCTCACTGATCATCTTGTAGCCCAGGTTGGTCTCCACCTGGACAGACGAGTAGTCAGTAGCATGGGGAACAGCTGCAGCTCGCTCAGAGCACACTTCTCCGTCTCCAGGAACGTCTCACTGATCATCTTGTAGCCCAGGTTGGTCTCCACCTGGACAGACGAGTAGTCAGTAGCATGGGGAACAGCTGCAGCTCGCTCAGAGCACACTTCTCCGTCTCCAGGAACGTCTCACTGATCATCTTGTAGCCCAGGTTGGTCTCCACCTGGACAGACGAGTAGTCAGTAGCATGGGGAACAGCTGCAGCTCGCTCAGAGCACACTTCTCCGTCTCCAGGAACGTCTCACTGATCATCTAGTAGCCCAAGTTGGTCTCCACCTGGACAGACGAGTAGTCAGTAGCATGGGGAACAGCTGCAGCTCGCTCAGAGCACACTTCTCCGTCTCCAGGAACGTCTCACTGATCATCTAGTAGCCCAAGTTGGTCTCCACCTGGACAGACGAGTAGTCAGTAGCATGGGGAACAGCTGCAGCTCGCTCAGAGCACACTTCTCCGTCTCCAGGAACGTCTCACTGATCATCTAGTAGCCCAAGTTGGTCTCCACCTGGACAGACGAGTAGTCAGTAGCATGGGGAACAGTTGCAGCTCGCTCAGAGCACACTTCTCCGTCTCCAGGAACGTCTCACTGATCATCTAGTAGCCCAAGTTGGTCTCCACCTGGACAGACGAGTAGTCAGTAGCATGGGGAACAGCTGCAGCTTGCCTCAGAGCACACTTCTCCGTCTCCAGGAACGTCTCACTGATCATCTTGTAGCCCAAGTTGGTCTCCACCTGGACAGACGAGTAGTCAATAGCATGGGTAACAGTTGCAGCTCGCTCAGAGCACACTTCTCCGTCTCCAGGAACGTCTCACTGATCATCTAGTAGCCCAAGTTGGTCTCCACCTGGACAGACGAGTAGTCAGTAGCATGGGTAACAGTTGCAGCTCGCTCAGAGCACACTTCTCCGTCTCCAGGAACGTCTCACTGATCATCTAGTAGCCCAAGTTGGTCTCCACCTGGACAGACGAGTAGTCAGTAGCATGGGGAACAGCTGCAGCTCGCTCAGAGCACACTTCTCCGTCTCCAGGAACGTCTCACTGATCATCTTGTAGCCCAGGTTGGTCTCCACCTGGACAGACGAGTAGTCAGTAGCATGGGGAACAGTTGCAGCTCGCTCAGAGCACACTTCTCCGTCTCCAGGAACGTCTCACTGATCATCTAGTAGCCCAAGTTGGTCTCCACCTGGACAGACGAGTAGTCAGTAGCATGGGGAACAGCTGCAGCTCGCTCAGAGCACACTTCTCCGTCTCCAGGAACGTCTCACTGATCATCTTGTAGCCCAAGTTGGTCTCCACCTGGACAGACGAGTAGTCAGTAGCATGGGGAACAGCTGCAGCTCGCTCAGAGCACACTTCTCCGTCTCCAGGAACGTCTCACTGATCATCTTGTAGCCCAAGTTGGTCTCCACCTGGACAGACGAGTAGTCAGTAGCATGGGGAACAGTTGCAGCTCGCTCAGAGCACACTTCTCCGTCTCCAGGAACGTCTCACTGATCATCTTGTAGCCCAAGTTGGTCTCCACCTGGACAGACGAGTAGTCAGTAGCATGGGGAACAGCTGCAGCTCGCTCAGAGCACACTTCTCCGTCTCCAGGAACGTCTCACTGATCATCTAGTAGCCCAAGTTGGTCTCCACCTGGACAGACGAGTAGTCAGTAGCATGGGGAACAGCTGCAGCTCGCTCAGAGCACACTTCTCCGTCTCCAGGAACGTCTCACTGATCATCTTGTAGCCCAGGTTGGTCTCCACCTGGACAGACGAGTAGTCAGTAGCATGGGGAACAGCTGCAGCTCGCTCAGAGCACACTTCTCCGTCTCCAGGAACGTCTCACTGATCATCTTGTAGCCCAGGTTGGTCTCCACCTGGACAGACGAGTAGTCAGTAGCATGGGGAACAGCTGCAGCTCGCTCAGAGCACACTTCTCCGTCTCCAGGAACGTCTCACTGATCATCTTGTAGCCCAGGTTGGTCTCCACCTGGACAGACGAGTAGTCAGTAGCATGGGGAACAGCTGCAGCTCGCTCAGAGCACACTTCTCCGTCTCCAGGAACGTCTCACTGATAATCTTGTAGCCCAAGTTGGTCTCCACCTGGACAGACGAGTAGTCAGTAGCATGGGGAACAGCTGCAGCTCGCTCAGAGCACACTTCTCCGTCTCCAGGAACGTCTCACTGATCATCTAGTAGCCCAAGTTGGTCTCCACCTGGACAGACGAGTAGTCAGTAGCATGGGTAACAGCTGCAGCTCGCTCAGAGCACACTTCTCCGTCTCCAGGAACGTCTCACTGATCATCTAGTAGCCCAAGTTGGTCTCCACCTGGACAGACGAGTAGTCAGTAGCATGGGTAACAGCTGCAGCTCGCTCAGAGCACACTTCTCCGTCTCCAGGAACGTCTCACTGATCATCTAGTAGCCCAAGTTGGTCTCCACCTGGACAGACGAGTAGTCAGTAGCATGGGTAACAGCTGCAGCTCGCTCAGAGCACACTTCTCCGTCTCCAGGAACGTCTCACTGATAATCTTGTAGCCCAGGTTGGTCTTCACCTGGACAGACGAGCAGCTGAACAAGAGAGAAAATTTCTTTATGAAAAAAAGCATGAAAATGAATGCACGCGCACTGCAAGAATCATCCATTTGGTTGTTCTTGCCTGCCCTCCTCCCTTAGTTTACAGGTTCTGACAACGGGGTGAGCGTTTTAAGTGTGTATATATAGAGTTTTATGAATCTATCTAATGGTTCTTTAACTGTATGAGTGATCTAATAGTCTATATTTTTGGTTTTAAGAAAACAAAAAGCAGTAGTTATACACTGTAAGCTCCTCCCCACACTTAAAAATAAATTTATTGGGTAACAATTCGAATAATTGAAGAAATAGTATTAGGAGCAAAAAGAACCATCCTATATTTTTAACAAATTACGTATTTTACACTCTGTTGTATTTCCGTAACTATAAGAAAAATACTGGTTAAATATTTTATCATTGTCTTTTATATCAGGAGATAATTTTTAATGAGTTTCACATATTCTATTCAAATGTCTTTTTCCATTATTCTTGATTGGACAATGGAAGCGTTCACTTACATTAAAGTACTATAAATAAATGTCTCTAAATGGTTGTAGCTAACAGAATTAAATCGACAGCAGTAAATGTACAAAATCTAAATTTTGAATAACGCAGAATTTAAAGATTTCACAGTATGGTCAAGTATTTATTTTTGCAGGAATAAGATTTCTTCCTTAAAATTTTTCGATATTAAATTGTAACTAATACTTATACTGTACTACTCTAATTACAATTTGAATATAAATACAGTATACATTCCATAGAATGTTAGTCAGTTCATGAACAGTCAACACGAAAAAAGTTATGAATCTTAACAAAAATACATTATACTTATTACTGTTTTAGAAATGAACTTACATTAAAAGCAAATAAATCTTTTCTAACTTTCTGGATTCCCTCCTCGGGCTTGTAGTAGGCATTTTGTCCAAACGGCTTCACTTTCTTTTGGTACAACATTCTGGTAGCAGGATCATTGCTTTCCTATAAAAATCAAATAAGAATAGTACACCTAATTTTATGAAATTTTGTAATACATGTTGTAATAAATTAAATAAGTGTCGTTAAAAAACAATCGTCATCATCTTTGATAAAGATTAGGCATTTTATTTAATAAAAAATTACATTGCTTTAATGTTGTAAAATTGAATCAAATTGTATCCGAATGCTAATTATTTTGTCTTTTATTGCATTCACAAGAAAGACATTGAATGTTTCCCAAATATTAAATGGATCTGTGATATTTTTATTGGTATTCAATAATTTAATATTTTTGTTTGCTTATGATTTCCAAAACTTTCCCAATTCTGAATAAATGAAATTTCAAGGAGATTTACTTGTTGATATCACTTGGTTTTACCACGTAACACGTCGGACGTGGTTTTAGGTGTGTATTTTTATTTCAGTATGTCTTCATTGCAGTGAATTCGTATGGTTTTGTTTCTTTTGTGTAAGTGTCTCTATTCTTCGTGAGTACTTGAAAACAAATAATCACTTTCTTTTTTTAGTTCATCAATTTCAAAATAAGTAAAAAAAAATAAAACCATCATTGGATCAAATTTAATTTTATGATATTAAAATTTAATTTTAAACTTCATATACTTGTTTGATGTTTACTTAAACAAACCAAATTTATAACCTTTAAACTGACAATTTACAAGAGTTAATGAGAACTAGTTTTTGTTTACTTAAGTCTTCAGAAGGACCCTATAAAATAATAACAGATTATACCAAATTATATATTTCATTCAAAATGAAAAATCTAAAAACAGTATTAAAACTATGCAGCTTTAATTTTTTATAGTTAAGTTACTATGTTTTAAAATGTAGCAACGATGAGTTTTTTTACACAGTGTTTGAACCAATTTATGTAACCATGTTCAATCTTGATGAGCAACGCTTTGCAATGATGTTAACAACCCAAAAGTAAGTAACTCTTCCTCTCAGTTTTAACTCGGAGATCCAATTAAGTCACAACTCGAACCCGAAACTACCTAGATGCTTTGATGGATTTAAACTTGTTACCTCTAAGACAATTAGTCAAAATTTGAAGAAATATAGTCATATCACAAATATAGAGTTATGCTTCGGTTCCAGTAAAAAGGCTTGACAATCTGCTCTTAATAGAGATAACGACAGCTGCACGATAGAGATCACAACAATCAAGATCAAATACAGGCGTAGGATAAGAGGTCTCAAACCGGAGGGGACATCTGAACAACAGATATATCAAGAGTCAAGTTCAAGTAGGGGAAGAATGTTAATTAAAATACAATTACGGTTGAAGACAATAAAGTTGAATTAGCTATTATCTCTTTTTTTATTTTTTGTTAAATCAACCTTGAAATGAGTAGGCAAATTAATAAATTTTCATTGATCAATTATTATACTTTAAAATGTTTATTACCCTGAAGTATACCCGGTTGTACTGCAGGTCCTGGATGCCGATGGTGAGCGGGCTGTTGACCAGATCGGTGAGTGTGGCCAGTGCAGAGCTAGGAGACTGCAGCAGTGCCACGATGTTGGCCGAGTACGAGGTGAAGAAGAACAGTGACGTCAGCGAGAGGAAGAACAGCGTGATCCGCCGCTCAACTTGTCCGGCACTATGTGAGACCCTGTTGAATATAGAAAGGTGACGTAAGAGAGAGAGGAAGAACAGTGTGATATAGCCGCTCACCTTCTCCGGGACTATGTGAGGCTCGGTTGGATACAGAACAGTGACGTCAGTGAGAGGAAGAACAGAGTGATACGGCAGCTCAACGTGCCCGGGACTATGTGAGACCCTGTTGACTACAGAGCAGTTATGTCAGCGAGAGGAAGATCAGCGTAGTGCGGCCGCTCAACTTGTCAGGGACTATGTGAGACACCCCGTAATATAAAAAAAGACGTCAGCTAGAGGAAGAACAGCGTGATCTGGCCGCTCAACGTGTTTGGAAGTATGTGAGGCTCTGTTGGATACAGAACAGTGACGTCAGTGAGAGGAAGACCAGCGTGATACGGCCGCTCAACTTGCCCTGGACTGTGTGATTCTCTCTTGGATACAGAACAGTGACGTCAGTGAGAGGAAGAACAGCGTGATACGGTCGCTCAACTTGCCCTGGACTGTGTGATTCTCCGTTGGATACAGAACAGTGACGTCAGTGAGAGGAAGACCAGCGTGATACGGTCGCTCAACTTGCCCTGGACTGTGTGATTCTATGTTGGATACAGAACAGTGACGTCAGTGAGAGGAAGAACAGCGTGATACGGTCGCTCAACTTGCCCTGGACTGTGTGATTCTCTCTTGGATACAGAACAGTGACGTCAGTGAGAGGAAGACCAGCGTGATACGGTCGCTCAACTTGCCCTGGACTGTGTGATTCTCTCTTGGATACAGAACAGTGACGTCAGTGAAAGGAAGAACAGCGTGATACGGTCGCTCAACTTGCCCTGGACTGTGTGATTCTCTCTTGGATACAGAACAGTGGCGTCAGTGAGAGGAAGAACAGAGTGATACGGTCGCTCAACTTGCCCTGGACTGTGTGATTCTCTCTTGGATACAGAACAGTGACGTCAGTGAGAGGAAGAACAGCGTGATACGGCCGCTCAACTTGCCCTGGACTGTGTGATTCTCTCTTGGATACAGAACAGTGACGTCAGTGAGAGGAAGAACAGCGTGATATGGCCGCTCAACTTGCCCTGGACTGTGTGATTCTCTCTTGGATACAGAACAGTGACGTCAGTGAGAGGAAGAACAGCGTGATACGGCCGCTCAAGTTGCCCTGGACTGCGTGATTCTCTCTTGGATACAGAACAGTGACGTCAGTGAGAGGAAAAACAGCGTGATACGGCCGCTCAAGTTGCCCTGGACTGTGTGATTCTCTCTTGGATACAGAACAGTGACGTCAGTGAGAGGAAGAACAGCGTGATACGGCCGCTCAAGTTGCCCTGGACTGTGTGATTCTCTCTTGGATACAGAACAGTGACGTCAGTGAGAGGAAGAACAGCGTGATACGGCCGCTCAAGTTGCCCTGGACTGTGTGATTCTCTCTTGGATACAGAACAGTGACGTCAGTGAGAGGAAGAACAGCGTGATACGGCCGCTCAACTTGCCCTGGACTGTGTGATTCTCTCTTGGATACAGAACAGTGACGTCAGTGAGAGGAAGAACAGCGTGATACGGCCGCTCAAGTTGCCCTGGACTGTGTGATTCTCTCTTGGATACAGAACAGTGACGTCAGTGAGAGGAAGAACAGCGTGATACGGCCGCTCAAGTTGCCCTGGACTGTGTGATTCTCTCTTGGATACAGAACAGTGACGTCAGTGAGAGGAAGACCAGCGTGATACGGTCGCTCAACTTGCCCTGGACTGTGTGATTCTCTCTTGGATACAGAACAGTGACGTCAGTGAGAGGAAGAACAGCGTTATACGGTCGCTCAACTTGCCCTGGACTGTGTGATTCTCTCTTGGATACAGAACAGTGACGTCAGTGAGAGGAAGAACAGCGTGATACGGCCGCTCAAGTTGCCCTGGACTGTGCGATTCTCTCTTGGATACAGAACAGTGGCGTCAGTGAGAGGAAGAACAGCGTGATACGGCCGCTCAACTTGCCCTGGACTATGTTATTCTCTCTTGGATACAGAACAGTGACGTCAGTGAGAGGAAGAACAGCGTGATACGGCCGCTCAAGTTGCCCTGGACTGTGTGATTCTCTCTTGGATACAGAACAGTGACGTCAGTGAGAGGAAGAACAGTGTGATACGGCCGCTCAACTTGCCCTGGACTATGTTATTCTCTCTTGGATACAGAACAGTGACGTCAGTGAGAGGAAGAACAGCGTGATACGGCCGCTCAAGTTGCCCTGGACTGTGTGATTCTCTCTTGGATACAGAACAGTGACGTCAGTGAGAGGAAGAACAGCGTGATACGGACGCTCAAGTTGCCCTGGACTATGTTATTCTCTCTTGGATACAGAACAGTGACGTCAGTGAGAGGAAGAACAGTGTGATACGGCCGCTCAACTTGCCCTGGACTGTGTGATTCTCTCTTGGATACAGAACAGTGACGTCAGTGAGAGGAAGAACAGCGTGATACGGCCGCTCAAGTTGCCCGGGACTATGTGACACCCCGTAATATAGAAAAGTGACGTAGGCTAGAGGAACAACAGCGTTATCCTTATGCTAAACTTGTCCGAGACTATTTGAGACCTTGATCGATACAAGTTTATTAAGGGTTTTAAAATACTCAACCTTTAATGGAAGCTATATTATATTATCATTCTTGTGTATTCTTATGTTACCCTCGTTTTAAGTCGTATTTACGATAGGAGAAGTGTATTTATCAATACTTACAAGTTTTAATTTCAATCACAAAAAATGTGCTCTACACCCTTAAGATCCTACTTATAAAATATAATATACAATCTTTCTTATAGACACGTAATTTATATCATCTACCTTTTATTTAATAACAGAAAGGCTTTGGAATGTGAACAAAAATATTCTACACCTGACATTGGTGATGCAGCCGTACAATATATACTTTGAGCAGAGACGGCGAAATGAATTTGTTGTTCTTTATTACTGTTGTTTGATTATTTATTTATTGAACCTTAGCCCCGAATATTTTATAGACTGTAACTTGCATTATTCTAATTATTCTTTTTAAATATTTTTTACTCACCTTGCTGGCACACACAGCCCAATACTAGAGTGACAATGTCAGTGAATCCAGTGTATCCCATCATAGAGTAACCTCCTCCGAAATGGCGGCTTGCCAGGATCTGACAAAAATAATAAGAAATAAATTAGACTAACAAAGTTATACTAAAAGATATTCATGTTTATTTGTAAGGCAGAGACTTATTTTTAAATGGCTCGTGGCCTTAAATAGAACCCTTTATATGTATCATTTTAACCGTCAAATTAGATGGATCTTCTTTAGATAATGAATTCAAAAGAGGTAGAGTAAAGTACCCAAAAGTGGTCCCCTCCCCCTAAAGTGGCACCCCGGCTTTTCTACTCTGTACGGTGCTGAACTCTATTAAATCCAAGTGTAACCAGTAGTTCATACATCTACCACTACAAGGTGAAGCGCTCGAGTCATCTGCTTCACATGCCGACTGTCAGTCCGCCATTACGTAATTTATTGTTAATCAAACTTTTTGCAGTGTCTGATATTTTTCGTCATTTCTCCTAAAAGCTTTTATGTAAGACTTATGACAACTATATATTCTCAAATAGTAAGGATTAGAGATCATATTTATCATTAAGCTATCTCATAAATACGTTCAGTTAAAAATTTATTAAGTAAAAAATAATTAGGCTATAGTAGCCTAAAGTGGCACCCCGTGAGTGTCCAAAAGTGGCCCCCTTGTTATTCATGTCTAAATACCTGTGTATATGTCTCCACATCCTATTATTCCCTTGAAATTCTGTTTCAGGTTTCAAGAGGATAATGGGGAAGGTTGACCACAGGAAGTGGAATCTGTCTAAAATGGCTAAAGTAATTGACGCAGTCCGAACAAAAAGAGGGCTGGGTGAAGGCTCCCAAGCAATTTAATGTACCGAAATCAAACCTCAGGAGGTTGTCGAAAATGAAATACGGTACTCCTGAGGAGGCAGCAAGGGTTGTTAGAGGTAGACCTACAATTCTGGGGAAAGATGTTGAAAAAGAGTTAGTTCAATCCTGCCTTGCCATGGAAGAATCTTTTTTAGACTCTACCTTTAACTTTTTTTAGACTTTTGTTAGACTCTAAAGGAGAACTGTGGATAATGTGTATCAAGTGTTCGCAGTGGGCCCATAAAGACTGTTCTGGAGCTGAAAACGACACTCATGTCTGTGATCTTTGCCAGTTGTGTAAAAAAATTCGTTCTGTATGTTTTCTGTAACAAAAAAATTGATAAATTTGACCTTAAATGTTGTGCAATAGGTTATAGATGCCAATTTTTCTTTGACATTAAATATTTTACCATCTTAACATTGTTTTCTGTGATTTAATCCCATTCCTCCATTCATTTCAGTATTATTTTTGTAATTTTTACCAGGGGGCCACTTTTAGCACCTTTTTTTTTCAAAATCGCTAAATGGTAAGGTTTACAAAAACAATTTTTCGCTCCTATAATTCATATGTATATTTGTCAAAAGTGAATTACAAATGGTACATAACATAGTAAAGTAAATATTACATAAAACAGGATTTTTTGATAATTTATTATTTTTTTAATTTAAAAACAAAATGGGGGGCCACTTTTGGGTACTTTCCTCTATATAATAAAATGTTCATAAAAACTCTAAGATCATAAAGTTAAGTATCTATAGTAATTAGTTGTACTTAATTAATTAGTTTTTATTGTTATAGGCTTATTTGGAGTCCATTAAACCAGCTAGTTTATCTGAGAAGTTAACCAACAACTCTAACTGGTGTGGGGTGTGGGGATTCTGTATTTCTTTGAGCATTGGGGTAGACGATATACAATCTCATAATGTTTGAATGTTAAAAATCTAACATATAAACAGAACATTCATACCTCTATGGAGAATACGAAGATGACCACAATGCAGTATGTAATAACACAGATCCACACGTCGGTGGTGAACGGCAGCAGAAATATGTTGCTGAAGCTGGACAGTGATGGCTGGCGGAAGAGGATTGTAGTTCTGGCAAAAGCGAGCGACATTGAGGGTTACTCAAAAGCAGATAATACATATATATATATTATCATCAGCCCATACCTTAACCTCCTAAAAATGCTCATCCGAGACCGAGTGGTTAGGAATATTGTAACGCGAGCAAAAGCTAACAAGTAGTATAACTGTTTCATTTATACCAGAACTAGTAGGTGTTGCTCGAAATTGAGCAACTTAATATGGACTACCCGATGTAATTCCTAAAATTGTAACATTTACTTTCAACACTCTACCAATCCAACATTCTGATTTAAGGGGCTTATAGACTTGTAAAGTAAAGAAGGCAAGTTGCTGGCTACAAGTACTTGCTTTGTTACACTTACTGCAAACTTACCTTATCCATAGAGGTACTTTCCTCTATAATTTAGGAAAACAGACGTTAAGTGACGTAATGGACAGTATACTTGCACCCAACTTGATTTCTCTACTTTCCCCGTCTATAAAGAGCCTTATCAGTACATAATCGCCAAAAATACACTTATTTTCAGCGGTACGTCAACAGATGATTAGAAAACTGAACCCAAGCCCAATGTTATTCTAATGAGAAAATTCAAATTTTAATAAACTTTTAGCGGAAACAACTACAGACCAAGCATCCAATGACACCACAAACTTGGAAATCGGTTGAGAATTGTAGTACATTATGAGTTTTCTTAAACAGTCTTAAACAAAAGTCTTATGGTATTGAACAGGTATAGATATATTTATATACAGTATAGGTATTATAAAATGTTTGAACTTCTAACATAAAACATCCAAATAATATTGGACTGTATAAAATAGATGGAATGTAATTTGCATGGTTAGAAACCCGTTCACGACTACCATCGTCGAGGTTGCAAAAAAACTTGAAAATTTATACCATATTAAAATATGGTAGTTCATAGATAAAAGATCATTCGTTCTTTAAAGATAAATTGGACAATTAAACCAGATCCACTTTGTTCCAGTTAACGAGCATACTTTACGTATGTTTAACTATCCAATCATCTTACTAAAGACGAGCCGATCGACTCACCTTATGTGGTAAGTCTCGGCGGTAAAGTCAACGACTCGGATCCGGTCCGCCCTCATGAAGAAGCCCGTGGCGGCGAAGTCGACGTCGCGTCGCTGCAGTTGGCCCATTAGCCCCGTAAACGAGCCGTTCATCTCCCACCCGTAGTCGTCCACGGCCCACAGCTCCAGGCTGTTCAACCATGAGCTGGAGTTATTATGGGAGTAAAGCACAATGGACACACACCACTTTCTCTCACACCAAAATCATCAATATAACATGTTGATATGCACTCACAATCACAATCCATTGCGTTTGTTATAATCATCTAGCATTATCATCAGCTGGTATTGTGGCAGCTTGTAAGATTTCAGCCAGATTGTCAAATTTCATTCTCATGGGTTAACTCTGCCTCCCTAGGGACAATAATTTTTGCCTCCCGTGGGACAAAATAACTCTTCGTATCCCTTGGGACAAAATAACTCTTGTCTCTTTTGGTATAAAATAACACTTTGTCTCCCTTAGTATAAAATAACTCTCTGTCTTCCTTGGTAGAAAAAGCTCTTTGTCATCCAAGGGACAAAACAGCTCTTTGTCCCCCAAAAAGTAGCTGTTTGACCATTGCAGCATCTTAGTGAGGTTCTTCGTTCCTCACTAAGAACCTCCATGTTTAACTCGAAGAGAAACACGTGAAGATCGTTTTAATATCTACGGAAAATTGCTGGAATTATCAATAGCATATTATACATTCTACACAGTCAAGGCACTCTTTGTATTGCAGCTTTAATTCTGTGATCGCTGTATTGGAGCTACAAGCGAATGGTTCGTTCCGGTTTCATATAATATAATGAGTTCAATTCTGTGGTTTCCGACTTAAACCTTTTCTCGGTGGTTCCAGGTAGGCCTACATCTATAAAATATCAATAAACGTATCAAATCTATAAAATAAACCTATTTTTTTACCAACGTGAGCAAGGATATTTAATTTAACGTATTTTTATGTTAATCATGAATACGTTAGCAATTAAACTACGGACTCAAAGTTGAGCTGGTTGGCCAGGTTGACCACGAGCGGGTAGTGCAGCTTGGGCCACGTGTCCACGTGGGGCATGTAGCCACTGTAGAACCCTCGGAACAGCTCCGGGTGGAACAGCTGGAACATAGGTACGTTACAGCTTTATCCTTGGGTTAAAAAATAACAAACCCGAAACTTCTTTTAATGACCATCAACATTGCATAGTTACACAGAATTTTACACCTTAAATACATCTTCACAAATTGCTGCCAATTACTTTTTCCTTTACATGATCCAAAAAATAAGTTGTTCTGTTACTCTTTCATATCATATTAATCCCATCATCCAACTTTAATATATAAATTATTCCTATATGGTTTCAGTTCAAGGGCAAGTCTCTCCCTTATAGTCAAAAATGACTGTGTAGAAAGGGACAGTCTATGGAGTTCAAAAGGTGTACGCACCTAGGATATTTAAACTCATTCAATCCCTTTGCAGTAAAAATCATTATTTTTAATTGTGCTTCAGAAGTGACTTTCCTACCAAAAACCCCTTAACTCAAAAGTTAACTTAATTTTATGATATTGTATTTTTACTATTTGCTGCCACGTGCACGTTCACAGCTGTAGACGACAGGCGACCGACTCATTTTTTTCACAAGACTTCAATGTTTTGTTCCTGTCGTTTTAATTGTATTGTGTGTTGTGTGTTTATTTTCAATCGAACTGACACAGTGAGCGCGAAGATATTTTTAAATTATGACTTAGTTTGGTGTACTATGCGACCATGAAAGTCTAGATAGTATCTAGATACACACCATAGAGTTCTATGGCTGCGACCCGTCAATGGAGTAACTTCGGAAACGACCGTCCTACCAGGACATCATTTTGGATCGTTTTTTACGATACAATATAAAAATACAATATCATAATCACACACACACGATTCGTCACATTATTTACTGCTTAATTTCTTACTTGATATTATAATTTAGAATGATACATCAGCCTCAGACACCATCTGTTATTCAAGGTATTTACTTACCACGGTGGAAGCTACTAACTTGGTGCCCTCTAAGTTGCTTCTGTCAGCCCCTATGGCTGTCGTCAACAATGGTTGGTCCCTGCCCTTTCTGTAGATTGATACCAGCTCCCATTCCTCGCCAATTACGAGGAAAACCTGCAAAATACGTTTTAAGGCAAAGGTCATCAATAATATTCGGGAATAAATATCATTTAAACCCCTTATTATCAATGGTAATTTTAAGGTTCTGTGGAGCGGAGCCCTAAAAGAAATTTGCAAAACTATTTCTTAGTGAGCACCTATATTCACCTGGATTTTCTAATTTTGAGAATTCGCCTCCTTAGTCATTGTCAAGTCGTTGTCCAGCCTTTTAAACTCAATCATTCTTTATTTATAGAAAATTTTGAGAATAATATAAAAATGTATTTACATTTTAAAATTAAATTATTTATTGATAAAATTGTGTATTATCAATAAGAGTAACAAATTACTAACAATTTGGAATGAACCTGTTTTAATTAGTATAAGTTTGATTATTTCACCTACAATATGATCAAACCTCAATGTGTGATACATCATTTTGAAGCATATAAAATGCCGAAGTTTTTAACAACATTTGACAGGTCCTATGACCAAATCGATACAGTTAATTGAATGTTTTAGAATATTAAGAATATTACAAAAGATTATTTTGTTATCTTACAAAAAAAATTACAAATAAATAACTGAGTTAAACTCATGATTTGTCTTGTCATTCTTATTGAAAAGTTATGCAGAATCCAAAAATGTTTTTAGATTATCAACACAAGGTCTTATTTTCTGAGAAAATTAAGATTTTCGAATAAAAGTACCGATATTTTGAAAATATGAAAAATACCTCTATTGGCCACAATTGTTTGAATTAAAAAAATTTAAATACCGGTACGCAGTTTTATCACATTTTGTGTCTATTTTGTTCTCTTAAAATATTAAACATTAACTTCATTCCACCCTGTATAAATATTAATATGTTGACGTGTTATGGTATAGCATACCACACTATCAGGTAGTATGTTGAGGCGATTGAACCACGGGAAATGCTCCACCAAAGCTGCATTCAGGATGCCGTCAGTGTTGTTGGCTAGAGAGAAGTCGAACAGTACCCACATGTTTCTGAGTGTGAACTTCCGCAAGTGAGAAGCCTGGAACAAATCCTCCATTTTATTGTTATTCAAATCATGTCTACCAAGCAGCAAAGCGAAGCCTACTAACGCGCCTGTATACCACTAACCACATGCGGCCGTTTAGTAGCATAAGTTTCCATGAGATAACATTGCGTAAGTGTGACACCCTTCCATTTCCATCTGACATTTTCCATCTCTTAGGAATTAGATTATAGGTTTTACAATAAGACCTATATATTCTAATCTAGATGAAACAAGGAACAAAATTATGCCACTGCAAAATAAAAAAGTATTCTAATATTTTTTTTATTTCGAGATAAAGTAAACTCTTGTATTCAATTTATAATTTTGATTACACTTTTCATCATCTGTTTGTATAAAATTAAATATTTATTGCGGATAACAAATTTTAGAAGCTGAAATATTATACAGTAATTAATGTATTGGAAATAAAAAGTATAAAACCCGCAAACTATTCATTTAAGACGTTTATTGCATGTCTTATTCTTAGAAATATATCTAAACACATTTCAAGAAAACTGTTTACAAAAAAAATCAATAGATCCTACAGTGGGGAAATTATAGTTTTTGTTTTAAGTAGGCCTACAATAAGAGTCTTAAGTTTTGAAAAGCAGAATTGGTATAGTTAAATTCATAATCAAATGAGGATTACAATGATATTCAACATTTATGACTTTATGGACTTCCACCATTGACTATGTACACTAACGTGAATAGACTTCTCATCCAATGCTTTTTGTTTGATACCAAAATTTTGAAAGTTCGTGTACGCAGTGCCAGATTCACTGCAATCGATGTTGTTATTCAGCTGGATTTACAATGCTGCGAAAACACTTTACCACAACATAAACATAACCCTCAGTTATAAAATTTTTCATCCTTGGTTGAGAAGAGTGGTAATACTAACTGATTTATTATGTTACTTGTACTTTACAAGAAACAAACCTGCAAAGTGATATTGATTCGAATGAGCTGGGTCTTCACAGTCACAATGTCTACCGCTGCGATCGCTCTCTTCTTGCTTCAAACAAGGACTCCGGAGGGGGCATCCTCATTGCCACCCACAAAGACATTCGCACTTCTCTAATTGGTTCAACTAGCAGCGACTTCGAGGCCTTGTTCTTACTGCTCAAACCGAATGCTAGCCTAACTGTGTTTCTGGGAGCAGCTTACATCCCCCCTCAGAGGCCTTCCACTACCTACCTCACATTTGTTAATCACTTGAATGCGGCCTTGTCATCAGTAGCTTATGACACCATAATCTTAGCCGGAGATTTCAACCTTCCTGGAGTAGATTGGGTTTCACCCTCAACCAGCCCACCGAATTCTTCTGCTCACCAACTTTTTGACATGTGTGACCTGCACTCAATGAGTCAAATCAATCATATCAGCAATGAGCGTGGCGTCCTGCTGGATCTCATCTTCACCACGGACCTCTCCTTAAATGCCACTCGAGCTCTTGATCCCCCGATCCATGAAGAGAATCACCACCCTGCTTTAGCTTTCGATATCAACATCATGCACTGTCCACAAGAGAGAAGTACGGTGTCTACCCCAGATTTTCGTCGATGTAACCTTGCTGCTATCAGAGAGTCACTCACTTCCTCTCCTCTCCTCACTCAATACTTATCTCTATCTGATCTCGATGTCAACACTGCCTTCGAAGACTATCTCTCCCAAATCCAACACATAATCCTGAACAACACTCCCGTGAAGAAGTCTGGTCCCTCACACTTCCCGAAATGGTTCACCAATGAGCTTAAGGAGCTGACCTTGAACAAAAAACTTGCCCATAAAGCCTATAAAACAACTCTTAGACAATCTGACTACATAAGATTTTGTTCACTCAGAAGTCAATGTAAAGCCCTCTCCAGAACCTGCTACAAGGACTACATCAAGCACATTGACTCTATCCTGCCTTCGAACCCTCGAGCTATCTGGAGTCACCTGAACAACACTAGCGGGCATATGCCAAAGACCACCGTCATCAAGTACAACAACAATGAAGCATCTGAACCTCAAGATATGTGTAACCTCCTTGCCCAGTATTTCTCATCTGTCTTTGTACCGGCACGCCCATGCACCTTAAATCATCATTACAGAAACTTTGCTAATTTTTCTGTCTGCTATGTCTCTGAACAGGAAGTGTTTAACAAGTTATCTACTCTGGATGAGTCCAAGGGTTGTGGCCCTGATGGCATCCCACCTCGAGTTCTCAAGCACTGTGCCGATCTTCTTGCCCCAACCTTAACGAGCCTATTCAACAAATCACTTTCATCCGGAGTCTTCCCTAACAGTCTAAAAAATGGCTACTTGGTTCCAATTCCTAAAACGTCTGACCTCACAGAAGCTTCAAACTACAGGCCCATTGTTATTCTACCCTCAGTTGGAAAAATATTTGAGGCTCTGGTTCTGGAAAAGATGGCCACCGCTTTCGCTCACATCATTGCCAAGGAACAACATGGCTTCCTGAAAGGCCGATCCACGCAAACAAACCTCCTAGTCCTTCAAAATCAGATACTATCGGCTTTTTCTAATGGCAACCAAGTAGATGTAATTTATCTTGACTACGCCAAAGCCTTTGACCGGGTCAACCACTGCCTCCTCATAAGCAAGCTACGAGAATACGGCATTCAGGGTTTGATTTTGGATTGGTTGCAGAGCTATATTACAGACAGAAAGCTATTCGTCAAATTCTCATCTCACATCTCCCTGCCAATCACTGCTTCCTCAGGTGTGCCTCAGGGGTCTTTGCTTGGACCCTTTCTGTTCAGTATGTTCATAAACGATCTCCCTCATCATATTAATGTCAATTGCCTTCTCTTCGCTGATGACGTGAAGCTGATTAATGAGATCTCCACCATCGATGACTGCCAGAATCTTCAGCGAGCAATCGACTTCCTTGCGGAATGGACGGAAAGCAACCTCATGTCCCTCAACCATTCAAAATGCCGCACCATCACCTTTTCAAGGAGCGACCATCCTATACACTTCAATTACGTCATCAGCTGCTCACTACCTATCGAACGCTGCTCCTCAATGCGTAACCTAGGTGTCCTTTTGGTCTCCGACTTATCTCCTGAAGAACACATTAACGAGATCTGCTCCAAGGCAAACAAATCTCTTGGGATGATTTTCAGACTCTCAAAAGATCCCTTCTCTATTGGTACGTTGCGTCTCCTCTACCTCTCACTTGTGCGGCAGAAGCTAGAGTATTGCTCCACCGTGTGGAGTCCTTTCTACCTTGCTCACTCAGAGAGGCTCCAGTCAGTCCAACGGCGCTTCATTCGTTTGGTTGGGATGAAGATGGGATATCGTTATCTGGATGTTCCTGTGTCCGAAATTGAAAGTCAACTGGGTCTTGCCCCCCCTTCATATTCTACGAGACATTGCTGACCTATGTTTCCTCCACAAACTGCTAACTGGAAGGGTCGATTGCAGTGAGCTGCTTGAATGCATCAATTTTCGCACCGGTGGCCGAACTAGATCAACAGAACTCTTCTCCAGGAAGTCTTATCCCACCAACTATCTGATGCATGCACCCTTCCCTCGAATGATGAAGCTCGGGAACAGAATTGCAACCAATGTGGACTTCTTCGCAGGAGACACCCCAACTACATTTAAGAAAAGACTCTTCCGGACTATGTTACCTGCCAACATCACCTCCTGATTCGACCTTCGCCCCAGACGGTCTGCTGTGTTGTGTCAATCTCAGTGCACCACCTTGCATGACTAGAATTCTTTGCATAAATTGTCTGCTCTCTCTCAGTAAATAAGAATGCACTAGACCGTCATTGTGATCCTTTTTTGTCTCGCTTTTTGTATTTTTGTCCCACCGCGTGTATGTTCTTGTTATTGATTGTAACCAACTTGTTGAAAATCTTTGCCTTTCTGGCCACTGCATGTTAAATATTAAAGTATTGCTCTTTTTCTCTGTATGAACCTTTTGCACGCATCACACACCATGTGTTGCATTTATTATTATTGTTAAACTCTTGTATCTGTTGCATTTTTTTTTTTCAGACATAAGCACGTTTTCTTAGTTGTTTCAGTTGCATTCTAGTCATTGTTACCTTTCTGTATGTTGAGTAGGTATGTTTGATATAAGTAGAATTTTGCCTTGTATGTACCAACATGACATTTTTGTTTGTAACTAGGTTTAGCATGCACCACCATCTAGATGTACTCACATTAACGAAAAACTCAATTGTAAATGGCGACTGCCGTAAATGTATAAATAAATAAATAAATAAATATAATTTATTAACAATTTCAAAATTATGTAAATAAAACTAGCAACATTCTTAGCCATCATTTGACAAAAATGCTATTTCTTCTGTTGGGATAAGTATTGAATTTCTTACCAGAAGCATAAGATTGTCAGCGTTGGGACACTCTAGGTCGATGACCAGAACCTCATAGTGGGACTCTGGAAGTGCAGTGACATCTAGCTTCCAGCTCTGCATCATACCATGGCTGTTCAAGGCGAGGATAACGCGCCTGGTCACTGCTGAGGAGCACGATGAAAAAATCTCAATTCAGCACAAAAATATGCCTACAATAATGTACTCAACATTTATCTTATGGTTGACTCCAGAGAGGCTCAACATTTTCACTCAGTGACCACACGCACGATTAGGCCTACACTTTACAGAAATCAACCAAGGAGAATACTTGTGTATTGGTTTCAAATACTGATACTGAGTACGTGAAAATAAAGTAGCCTACGTAAGTTGCTTCAACGATTTAATTTTAAAAATCAAACCATGACCAAAATATGATGCATATATGAAAAAGAAGTTACAGTTACATAAATTTAAATCTAAACCAATCGAATTTTAAACCAAGATATCATTTATCAAAAAACCTCACCTTTAGGTAAAGGTAAGGCATTGCTTTACTAAACTTTTATTGGAAGATTAAATGTCTCTAACTGTAAATCATTGTTCGATGGGCTGATGTACTGTTTCACATGTTTACCTCCTATACTCGTTGTTAACAGGGCCCACAAAGCCGGAGCGCTCTGACGTCAAATGCCTTGTGACGTCACCTAAAAGGCAATGTCAAAACAATAATTTGTTTTGGTATACATGGGCTGTTTTTCGTAAACTTCAATAAAATTTTCTCTTTTTTTATAAAATTTGTAATGTATAGGCCTAGTGTATGGTGTTTTAAAACTAATTTTCATTCAATAACAATTTTGTTCATAAATGTGGTTATTTCATATTGACTCGAAGTTCAATTTAAAATATCTTAGTGCTTTGAATAGTTTTTTGTGTTGTATTACGACCAAGCTAAACAGTGTTTACTTTGGAAGAGTAGAAAGATTGTACTGACAACAGTGAGGAAGAAATAGGCGTATTTAATTTACCTAATAATCAAAAAGTACCTTCAAGATGGTTGGGCTAAACGTTATTCTTAACATCAATTATATCAATGAAGCCATGGTTGCCTGCTAGAAACTTTTTTTTGAAAAGTTCATGAAACTATCATGGATACCGAGATTGAGCGTGTGAAGATTCATTTCCAGCCTACTCATGAAAATTAATTGAAAGCATCAGGCGCTGATTTATAAATTTTAATGAAGAAACTACAATCAATGATGTTGCTGTGAAGAATTAAGATGATACGCCAATAACCTAACTCAGAAGTGACGAAAGTAGTATAGCAAAAACAGACATTTTTCAATCTAAGCAGCGCAAGTTTAAATTGCATTACTATATTTAATTGACTATAACGAATAGCCTTACCAGTTAATATTTTCAAATAAAATGTTTGAATCGCTGTGGTTAAATATTTGTACACATTTCATACTCATAGTTGAGGAAAGTACCGTATGTAGGCTAAATGAATGGTATTGCCAACAATTTCATTAGAGGCCAAATAATAGTTAGGCCTACCGATAGTCAACTATTCTAATTTTTTAATTCCTGTAAAAATTAGTATCACTTTGTGTCCGAAACATTAATTTAAGATATAAAATTATTTGAGTTAGACGATTGTTTAAACTTTTTCATTAAGTGAAAGAAAATAATTCATAATGTTTAGGAAGATAGGTCCCTTTTAAAAAATCAAATATTGGAAATGAATACATTCCATTGTGGTACATCTCTAGGTTAGTTGTTAGGGTTAGGGTTAAGCGGAAAATGTTTTTTTTTTTTTTTTTTTTTTTTTTTTTTTTTTTTTTTTGCTATCAGCTGATGCTAAAAGGCAAACAAAAATGGCAGCACTCCCCCACCACATTCTCATATTCTATACACTTAGTCATTAGTCAATAATTTTGTCTTTTAGATTTTCTTTTAATGCAGTAGGCCTACACTTCATTATTACAGTGATTGTAAAAGTAAATGTAACAAATTTTATACATTTCAATAAATTTAATTTCTAATCAGCATAAAGCGTTGGAACTTTTTTTAACTGTATTTAAGTAGACAGTTATATTTTAGTATTTATATGGGAGACCGAGCATTTACTTGATAAACTTATAAAATTATTAAACATCACATTATTACTTTTTTGGTCACATACACTGAAATGACATGCTCTAAACACTTTCTATATTCTCCATACACCCTCATTCGCTCCGCTCACAAATCATGCCTTATTGTGTTGCACTTTTGTTGTATTTAAGATCCTGATGATTATTTTAGTTGTCTTTTATCTATATTTTTAACAGCTGATTTATTGTACTGTTTATTTGTTTACATTTTGAATGTTGTTGCAATATTTACCAGTTCAGTTTTGGGTCCATGTGGTTAACCAAGTAATCCAATTAAAAGCCAGTTCTCTTTAAGGATTATCTTTTATTTATTCTTAGTATAAGTATCCTTAAAACATGGTGTCAGGTGTATAACATTAGAACCCGTGTTAACTTTCAATAAAATACAAGCAATGATTGAACAAGAAAGACTTAATGAGCTAGAAGAGGAAGTTAAAAGACTGACTGCACTGATAAGTGAATGCAAGTCTCAAACTACATCAGTACAGTATGCTTATCTGCCTAATATACCATTGACAAGACCTATTGAGTTTGAAGGAGATTTGAAAGCTAATGTTAAGTTTTTTAGATCTTCATGGGAGAATTATTTATTAGCATCAGGCCTGGTATCACGACCTGAAGAAGAGAAAATAGCCGTACTCTTATCAGCTATTGGTGAGAAATGTTTTAGACTGTATGAAAACTTTCTTCTTACCAAAGATGATAAGGAATCCTGCGAATCTGTTTTGAATTCAATCGTCAAATATCTTGTTCCTGAACTAAATACCAGGTATGAAAGAGCTATTTTCAACATGTCAATACAAGGCCAAGCTGAGACCATCGATGAGTATGTGGATAGGTTGAAGTCCTTAGGTAAGAACTGCAACTTTAAGTGTCCCAAATGTGATTTTAATATGACTAATAAATTCCTTCTAGATAGGCTGTGTGTTTCGATAGGCCTAAATAACATCAAACTCAGGGAAAAGGTGTACGATGACAAACACCTAAAGCTTCAAGATACTATTTACAAAATTAAAAGTGCTGAACTGAGTAAAGCTCAATTGGATGAACTCTCGAATAAGACTGACTTGTTAAAAGAACAAACAACAGATATTCAAGCCTTAAAAAAGTTCTCTAAACAAAAGAAAATTTAACATAAACGAGAGCATTCTTCACAGAATACCACCTCTAACAATCGTACCTGTATGTATTGTGGCGATATACACGTGCCCAGGGCTTGTCCAGCCTATGGTAAGCAATGTACAAATTGCAAAAAGCTTAATCACTTTGCGAAAGTTTGTAAAAGCACGTCTAGGAGTATAAAACAGCTTGATGGTTGATGTTATAAGTAATAATGATAGTGATGAACAATCAATTTTCTGTTTGATTCAATCAGAAGATCATGCTGATAGAGTTGCTACCTCGAAAATTTCGTTTATAATCGATAGCAAAGTGAAACAGACTGAGTGTATTCTAGATTCAGCAGCTACGTGTTCAGTTAATGGTTACAGCCAGCTTTGTGATTTATTGTCTGAAACCATGTAGCTATTTATTGTACTGCCCAAAGCTGAAACCATGTAGCTTCAAAATAAGAGGGTTTGGAGATGGTATCACGAATCCAAAACGGGAAGTCACACTGCTAGTTAATGAATTATTTAAAGTTTGTTTTATTGTAGTAGACAAAGATCAAATTTCGCTTTTGTCATACAAAGCATCTTCTAAGCTAGGTTTTTTTAGGATAATCAACAAGCTTGACAAAGCAAATGCAAAAGGATTATCGAGTTCTGAAAAGATAGTCAATAAATATCTGTACGTGTTTGAAGGACTCGGTAGGATACCTGGAGAAGTGGAATTAGAAGTTGATGAATCCGCCAGGCCGGTTATTCAACAAGCTATAAGGGTCCCTGTTAAGCTTCGAGAAAAACTAAAAGAAACAATTGAAGAGCTTGAAAAAATGGACGTTATAGCTAAAGTTGATAAACATACAGACTGGGTCAGTATGTTTTACACATAAATAATAAACGGTATCAGATAACTGACACATACTTTCTCCCAACAATATAAAAACATGTGTTAAAAGCTTTAAACATTAATGTCTAGATGACTCTGTCGGATAGTTACCAGCTGAGCAGCGCGAGCTTGACCCTACGCGCATCTGTGACTTTTAACAACGTACTGCGTTTACCGCTAAACGAAAAATTGTATTTTCTCCTCAACCACTTGACGTAAAGCAATAATTTAAAGTACTGGATTATTTAGTTTTTTGAGCTTGATTTAATGGTGATGAGTAAAATTTATTTTGAGACAACAGCTATTTTGAAAATCAAAAAAATTGATTTTTTAAACACTTTTTACTCCATAACTTTTGAACGCGCATTTTCTCGGAGATGCGGGTGGTGTCATTTTATCCACCATTTTAAGCTTAATAAACCACAAAATTTTAATCAAAATCGTTAGAGCCGTTTTTGAGAAATTTTGATTTTTGACGATTTTTGAGGGTTTTTGGGGGTAAAATACCCTTAAAAATCAAAAATTCAAAAAAATGAAAAAAACGCCTGGAATTATCGTGGATTTGGACCTATATACCAAATTTCATTAAAATCGGACCATTAGGGCATTCTCTAGCTCTGTTTACATCCTGACACACACACACACACACACACACACACACACACACACAGACATCACTCCGAAAACCACTTTTTTGGACTCAGGGGGAACCATAATGGATAAATCCACCAACAACTCAAATTCGAAAATTTTGACGAAAACAATACTTTCTCCATATACTATGGTATAGGGGGAGAAAGTAAAAATGGGAAGTTGAGAATTTGTCTTGACCCTATAGATCTAAATAAGGCGTTGAAACGACCACACTACCAAATGCCAACAGTGGAAGAAATTATGCCTGATCTGAAAGATGCCAAAGTTTTCACCACACTCGACGCTAGAAGAGATTTTTGGCAAATTGCTTTGACTGAACGTAGCAGTTACCTCACTACGTTTTGGACTCCTTTCGGAAGGTACAGATGGAAAAGAGTTCCTTTTGGTATCTTGCCTGCACCAGAGATCTTCCAACGTGTACAACATGAAGTGGTTGAGGGTTTAAAAGGAGTCGAAGTCATGTGTGATGATTTACTAGTGTATGGCTGTGGAAAAACAGAAGAAGAAGCGATAAAAGATCACGATGAAAAGCTAGAACAACTGTTTATCCGACTACGTGAAAAGAATCTTAAACTTAACAAAGAAAAAATGTCTCTTTGCAAGAAAAGTGTTAAGTTTTTTGGTCACTTTCTTACAAATGAAGGAATAAAGCCAGATCCTACAAAGGTGGAAGCTATTGTAAAGATGCCGGAACCGAGTAATGCCAAAGAGGTCCTTACATTTTTAGGAATGATTATTTATTTGTCAAAGTTTCTAGGCCTACCATCCGTTTGTACAGTGGCTCAACCTTTACGACCGTTGACAAAAATTGATTCTAATTTCAAGTGGGGACATACTGAAAAGAAATCATTCAATAAACTCAAGAAACTAGTTTCTCAAGCTCCAATCCTCCAATATTATGATAGCACTAAGCCAGTTGTTCTACAATGTGATAGTTCACAGTCGGGATTGGGAGCAGTACTACTTCAAGATGGAAAACCAGTAAGTTTTGCCTCTAGAACTCTCACAGCAACAGAGAGTAAGTACGCACAGATTGAAAAAGAAGCTTTAGCAGTTGTCTTTGGTTGCATGCGCTTTGAGCAGTACTTAATTGTTCAAGAAGTAATTGTTCAAAGTGATCACAAACCACTCCAAACAATAATGAAGAAACCGTTACTGTCAGCACCTAAGAGTTTGCAGCGCATGCTCCTTGCATTACAGCGTTTTAATATCAAATTACAATTTGTTCCCGGTTCTGAACTCTATATGGCCGACCTTCTTTTCAGATTGCACCTACCAGACGAGGAGACAGTTGAATTTGAAAGTGTTTACTGTACTTCATAAATTTGGCTTCTGAGATTGAAAATATAAATCATGTAGAGCATTTACCTATTACAGACCCTAGACTCGAGGATATTAAAAAATCTACAGCTGATGATGATATATCACAAGGTCTAATAAGTTATATTCTCAATGGTTGGCCCGAAAATGCCAAATCTATAAGAAATGAAGAGTTGAAATCATACCATAAATACAAAGAAGAGCTTACTTTTGATGGTAGTCTTATATTCAAAGGACATCGCATTGTGATCCCGCGATCATTATGCCCCGACATGCTTAAAAGACTGCATCAAGCACATCAAGGAATTGAGATGAGTATACGGCTTGCAAGAGACTGTATTTTTTGCAGTGGCGGCTCGCCCATAAGGACTCCCGGACGCCGCCCCTCCTAAAGAATTTATTAAAAATCAAAATAAATAAACTAACAAAAATATTATTATGAGAATATTTAACATAGTGACAATTGTATAGGTCATAAGTTGAAGATAGAAATAGATCGTACCAAAATAAATCCAAAATCGACGACGATTGTGTCTCTAATTCTGTCGCGGCCGGCTCGGGCCGGAGCGACGGACGCCGGCCACGGCGTCCTAGCGCTCTTGTAAAATCAAATGGAGACACGCATACGCGCAGCTCACTGACACAGGCACACCCAACGGCTGCTAATGCAACGCTCTGCCCGGCGCCCTAGGCTGCGCGCGCCACTGCTCCAGCCACTGCTACCAACCGAGCAGTGCCAAAAATGTGACTGTCAGTTCCCTCGCGATGCAGTCGTCCGTCTGGGTTCTGTTGTGCGTAATGTTGTACGTGTTGGTATGTGTTGTGTTGAAATAGTGAATTATATAGATTTGTGAGGAAATGTAAAGGGATGAAAGTGAAATGGCTGACGTTGGAGATGAGCAATATTTACACCAGGTAAATCGTATAGCAGGTAATAGAATGAAAAACATTGAACATTAGAATTACTTTGAAGCTCCTGGGGCTTCTAAGGCCCAATTTTTATTAATCAAATGCAAAGTTGAACAAAAATAAAAGTTGTTTAGTCAAAGGTGTTTTACAATTAGGTCAATTGGCTTTGTGGCTGTAAAATTAAAAACTCGTTTTTCTGTAACACTTGCTTGATTATAGGGATTCAGGATCGTGCCTTAACTGTTGGTGGTATTTCAGGGATTAAACATTTGAACCAAGAAGTTAAGATACATAAAATGAGTGACAAACACACCAAGGCGTGCATAAAATTTTATGAAGTACTTGGAAAGATCTACATCAAATAGATTTGCGATATTAAATAAAACTATATGACTACAAAATGTCTTAAGAGATGCAGATTTTTTTGCTGGATTTTGTAAGCAAAATCATTGACTATGTATTCATAATTAATGGCAAAATAATTTCACATTTTGATGTAATCCTTTGCAGTTAAAAAAACAATTAATTGTATTAAGGATTTCAATTACGATAAAGAATTTAAATATGAAATACAAAAAATAAGAAACTCACGTAAACTGGATTAGCCCAGTATTTGATCAGTGTAGGCTACATGAACCCAGACGTAAACATGGTTTGAAGACCGGAAATGTATTGTCGCAAAAAGGAAGTGTGTGACATCTTATCATCCGGGGTAGCGGATCACTTTCAATTCTTAGAACACACCTGTCCGCGGCAAAACTATTTCAGTCTGATTTGTTTCCTCCATTCAAACAAATGTTACGAAAAATAAGTAGGCCTAAGCAAAACGGATTCATATCAACTGAAAAAATTGACGGTAAACAACTGCTGGTTTTAGGTAAATTTTATTGACCTAATAAGTCATCTCTATGTTTTACATAACTGATACTCTGCAGTAGGCTACAACAGGTAATCAGTTATGTACAACAGAGATGACTTTTCGTCAGCAATTTGTGATTAAGATTTTTAGGCTATATTGCAATTTAATTCAACTTTGTGATCGATTATACCTGTTTGATTGAGTAACTATAATTTATTGACATATAAGAGTTAACCGTTTTTCCTGAAGCAGACATTACTTATCTTCACTGGCGTAAATATAAATAAAATAATGATAAGAGCCCCCCCCAGCGTCCCTAACCACCGGCCGCCACTGATTTTTTGGCCTGGAATTATACCAGAACATGAAAACACAGTTAGGAAATGTAACACATGTATCAAGCACTCGGCAAACAACTACAAGCTGCCTATGCAATCTGTTCATGTTCCTGAATTACCTTTTGAAATATGGATTTGTTCAAAATTGAGGTAAATAAAAAGAAGAAGGTCATTTGGTTGATTGTAGATCACTATTCAGATTTTTTTGAAATAGAGGAAATACCAAACATGGAAGCAACAATCATTATTAGATGCTGTAAGAGACAGTTTGCTCGATATGGCATTCCTCGACTCGTTTTAACAGACAATGGTACCCCATTTATAAACCAGGAGTTTTCAAAGTTTTCCATGGAGTGGGAGTTCTCTCATTCGACCTCTGCACCTTATCATCCACAAGGAAACGGCAAGGCTGAATCTGCTGTCAAAGTAGCAAAACAAATAATTAAGAGATCCCTCGAGAACAACGAAGACATATATAAGGCTCTTCTAATACAAAGAAACACCCCTAATAAAATTGGCAGTAGTCCAGCCCGAAGACTAATGGGAAGACAGAGAAGATGTGGAATTCCTTTCACAGACAAACAGATGCACCCAGAAATTGTACAAAAAGTTCCAGAGAAGATTAATGATAACAAAAAAAAACAGTTAAAGAAAGGGTAGATAAGAAGGCTAGACCTCTAAAAGACCTTGAGATTGGTCAGCCTGTGTTTGTAAAGTTAAAAGGGGATGATAGTCCTTGGAGCAAAGTAGTTGTTCAAGATAAACACAACAACAGGTCATATATGTTGTCGAAGTAAATCAGACACCTTACCGAAGAGACCGAGTTCACATAAAAGAAGCTTCCCCCGTACCCCCTAAACCGCCCGTCATAAGTGAGAATAAGCCAAAATCACCACGACCAGCTCGTACAAGAAATCCACCAGCACATCTACAAGATCAAGGAATCTAAAATAAATCTAAAATAAATAAAGAGAAGGTAGGGGTCAAGACACGCAACGCTCTCTATGCACCAGGTGTTCTTTTGCACCTATGACGTCATCATTAGCATTAACAGTATTAGTAATTGATGATATCATAGGTGCAAAAGAACACCTGGTTCATAGAGGGCGTTTTATGTCTTGACCCCTACCTTGTCTTTATTTATTTTAGATTCCTTGTACAAAATTACGTAGTCTACAAGTGAACTTAAAAAAAGGAGCGTGTTGTATTTAAGATCCTGATGATTATTTTAGTTGTCTTTTATCTATATTTTTAACAGCTGATTTATTGTACTGTTTATTTGTTTACATTTTGAATGTTGTTGCAATATTTACCAGTTCAGTTTTGGGTCCATGTGGTTAACCAAGTAATGCAATAATTAAAAGCCAGTTCTCTTTAAAGATTATCTTTTATTTATTCTTAGTATAAGTAGCTTTAAAACAACTATCTTTGAACATTATCTTGAAAATGAAACATGTTTGTTTATATTTACTGTTATCCGCTGATTTTGATTAATTGTAGTAGCTAAAAAACTGCCCGAAAGGATAACACGGGAACTTTGAAATACTGTAGGGTGGAATCGGGCCGTTTGCTTGTCTTATGACCAGCTCAAATCGATTTTTCATGACCAAAACTTCTATATAAAAAATCTTTGGACATACATATATCATTTTTTCAATATTTTTAACATCATCAACTACATTTGTTATGCTTATGTTTGGTTTGTGATACACGTCATTTCATCTAACAGATCAAGCAGAATGTTTCCTAAGCGTACAAACTTACTTACCTTGGCTCCAACAAGTATAAAAAGACACTCGGTTGGTGTTGTGACGGTTGGCCAAGTCTATGACAATCTGGGTGATCCAATCGGTTTGGTTTACCCTAGGTTGTATAGCTTCGGCCGTTGTAGTTCCAATCACCACGATACAGAACAGCAATATCATCTTGAATGTTGCATATGACCAATGTCTTCAAAGGACATGGTCATTTGCTCCGATTACTTATTGATGTTATAATCCACGAGACCAGCATTTTCCTTTGATCACTGAGTTTATTCAGTGATTTTCTCGGGAATCGTTTGCCTTACTTTGATTTCGGCTGAGATTTATAGCATGTATTTGAACAATCATCTAAAATAATAATTATTTTACTTGATGATGATTATTATTTTTACCAATTACTAGTAAATAAATTAGGTAAAATAATGTTTGTGGAAATTGTTCTCTAAAACACGTGAATGAATTATTGTATTCATTTAGTGAGTGTATCATTTACAGTATGTACCTATTATTAATGCAATACCATCCATACAAATTCAGTTTGGTCTTAGTTATTGTATTTTGAAAAGCACTTCGAGTTTTAAAAAAGATTAATATTTTGGACCGTTCCCCGTCAAAACGTTAAAAAATGCCACTGGCGTAGCAAGACACAAAATAAAATAAAGATGACTAGGTCTTTACTCAGAAGTGTTCGAAATGCGAACGGTTTCAAGAAAATGTCCATACACCTTTTTTATTTTTTATGGGTATACATTATGAGTTTCAGAATACTATACACACATTGAAATTTTTTAACTTCCATTATTATGGGAAATTTTTTGGTATTATTCCCTTGTTATAGCCATCATGAAAATAAATTTTAACTTTGTTACCTGTAGACTTTAACAATGATGGCTGGATAATGCAGTGATGAGAGCACTGTCCTCCTAATATGTTGTTGCCACTTCCGTACTGAGTGAAGTCGTCATTAAAATTGGCGAAAGTTCAAAAATGGACCCTTTTGAACGAACCACCTTTAATCCCGAATAAAAAATTAGTGCTTTAGGACGTTCAAAATAATAAATGTGCTATTAAATTCCAGATTTAAATTTGCAAATTTTTCCCCTTCCTCCCACTGTTAATAATCCGCAACCAGTGAGAATCATAGAACAATATATTAATAGCTGTTTAATTTCTTATATTACTTTATGGATTTTTTGTTGCTTTTTAGTAAAACATAATAATACAACATAATTTTGACATTTGAGGTGAAGAAAAATTGTTACAAATTTAATTGTAATTAATGTAATTAGCGCTATTATCGCACTCTGAGTTCAAGGACGATTTTTAAAAATTATAGAATTCAGCTAGTCCAAAATTATTGGGATCGGGCCTTGTTCGGTATAGTGAATTTTCGGATTAGTTGGATATTATGTGAATCCTACGTGTTACAGTTTTAGTAATAAAATTAATTTTATATATTTATAGGAACAATTCTTAAGTAAGTTTTAGTAACACGTGAATAGCATATATTTTACGGAACAATTCGTACCACTTAGTTTTGAGATTTAGTCTACTTCCTTGAACTGTAATAAGGCTTTTTAATTGCACGACAACCGTAAATTTTTGCAATAAATCAATTGTGAAACGCAGACAATGTTATAAAAATACAATCCCCCCCCTCCCCCAACCGCACCTATCACCTCTCTTAGTTTTTTAGTTATTAGTCATTCCCACATTTTAAATAACTCATTGATTGATCACACTGTGCTGCGAGTAAAAACGTTTGGATATGAGTTTAATTCAAATTTTAACAGACATATTTAACTATATTATGAACTTTTTAGTGTAAGAATAAAAGTATATGTTTTTTAAGAAAAATTCTTTTCTGAAAATTTTTTAACTATGATTTTATTGTAAAATCTGTATTTTCCCAAAGGAACATGTTCGGGATAAGCGGATTTTTTAATTAGTGGGGTTCGGACTATCGGACTCTACTTAACATACCTGGTATTGAAGAAAAGTAGGGAAATTCTGGGCAGAGGATATAGCAGGACTGGGAAAAACTAAAATGGGCTGTTACCTTGTCTGTCAGTGATCCAAATTATCCAGTGCAGGTGACCGGTTTCAAGATTAAAACCTCATCATTACAACGAGAGGTCGCAAAGCCATGTAGATTATACAGGCCTAACTGCTAAATGGCCATGACGTCATTTTGGTACATGTATATGATGTAGTAAAGGCCGGAGTGCTGAGAGAGATGTTGTCACAACAGTGGTGTGACAGCTGACCAGTGTTGCCAAAAAAGGGTAATTTACCCAATTTTAGGGTATTGAAACGGAAGTTGGGTAAATATTTGACTATTTTAGGGGCAGATCAGCTGGCGCACTAGTAGTGTGACGTTTTAACACCAGTGGGGGGGGGGGGGGCATTCCGGCCTGGTGTATAGTTGGCCTTAGTAGTAAGTTTGGACATCGCTTTCTGATCTAAAGCTGGAAGCACCGTCCACGCGGGTACCGGTAGCCATTCCTCATCAATAGATAATACCCCGTCGCAGCAAACCTGCGTACTATAAGCGAATTTCTGACGAAATTTTGGTAATTTTCTATTTTTCCATAAAAATAATGGGGTTAAGTATGTAGGTTTGCTGCCATATGTTTTGTAAGTAAATATAAGTTAAACCCTCAAGTATATGTGCATACCAAATTCTATCAAGCTATGGTATTCTTTTCATTTTTCCCACATATAAACCCCATATCGGGGTGAGTACATGTTTTGCCGTAGTTTGGGCTTTGTATAAGCAAATATAAGTTAAACCCTTCCTAATTAATGTACATACCAAATTTTATCAAGATAAGTCAATGATAAGCAAGATAAAAGGTTTTGTTTATTTCCCATAAAAATAATACCGTATGGGGAAAATATTTTTGGATTTTCTTCGTAATTATTTAAAGCTAGGTTAATAATTCAAAATACTAAACTATTTATTTTTTTGACTCTTTTGAATGGTTTGTGTTAAAATTGTTGAATTTTAAAAATCAAGGTAAAAAATGTCAAAATCCATATTTGACTCATTTAAAACCCCATAAAACCCCGTTCCCATGGTACGATCATTCTGGTTTGCGAGCTCATTCAAAATTAGATGCTGCCTTATATACACCACTGTACCAAATTTCATCTAAATCGGATGTTCCATTCAAAAGTTATCGTGATCACGGACACATAGATATGCATAAATATATATAAATTTAAACGAACAGTGTTTTTGGCTTCTGGGGACCTCAAAACGAAAAAGTATCATGGTACCGTACCGTGCTTACGTGTTATCGTGGCTACTACCGTAATAGCATATTCCCTATAGAGAAATTGGCTAAATAGTACATAAAAACACTACTTAAAACATGAAGAGACTAAACATTTAAATGTGGAGTTTAATACCTCAATACCTTTATTGAAATGGCGACATAACTAAATAGGTAGTAGTATGTATGAATTTGAGAAACCATTGACTATCTTCTATAGTCAATGGCCAAACAGACGAGCTACGATCAAAGATGTAAAAATTGCATCTGGATCAGTAACACAATGTTGCAAAAACGACTCGCTACCCCCACCCAGTAGTTAGAATCATTCGGAGTCGATCCACCAATAATAACGATTTCAGCTGAAATAAAAGAATGTAAACCAACGACGCACCAATAATAACGATGCCAGCTGACATTTTGAGGATCGGCGGCGGCGGTAACTCAAACTAGTGGCGGGGGAAACCGGCTCGTTTTTAGAACTATTCCATCATCTCAGTTACCGATCCAGATGTAATTGTTTATATCTATGCCTACGATCCGGCGTGGGTGGATGTACAGTCATGACTGTACAGAGATCGTAGTTCTGTTTATCAAAACTCCGTATTAAATGTTTCATGTGTTCGTGTTTCGTGTAAAGATTTAATAATGTACTTTTTATATCTATTGACGACTTCTCCGAGATATTACGATGTTTTTAAAGCCTTGATGATGAGGTTTCTTGAAACCGGTGGCCTGTACTGGATAGTTTGTATCGCTGACGGGCAAGGTAACCTAAACCATTTTAGTTTAATAGTTACTTAATATTTTATTGTTCATATTCATCAAGATTCAATTCATTTCATTGTTTTTTAGATATCTCAGAATCAGGGTTATGGAGGAAAAATAAATATAAGAGGGAGTTATTCCCCCTGAAACCCTTATACCATATATTTTTATCTTCATATTTTGACCTCAGTGTGGGATTGATAGTGTCAAAACACGATCACAATATATACAAATATGGACTAAAAAAAAAATTTAAAAAACATCTATTTAAAAATTGAACTTAAAACAAACTTCCGGTAAGACTACAGGAACTCCACGAATCAATGGTGTAATATATAGACCCTGCTCTTGAAAAAGCCTGTCAGCAACATCTGGAAGGCTCTTATTAGGTCAGGCTGTCTAATCCTCAGGGTAATTTGCTAAAAAAAGTTTATAACATAAACACTGTAGCTGGCCTGAGTTCTAGCAAGGCACATCCAATCAGAAATCAGAAACTATTTATTACAATTTCATATAATGTACAGCGTCATAGGGACATTAAGTTGGACTCGGTGTCTAGTGTTGTGGGGATGCACATCTTGACGAGCGATAAAAATGTCAATGTTAGATCATAACGTTCATCAGACAGAGCAGGATATAGTGGCCGACAACAGTTAACAGACATAATCTCACAAAAGTGCCTAATAGTGAGCTCGGAACTCACTTCCTGAGATGATTCGGATCAACACATCATGCACCTTAACAGTAACAGTCAGTGAGACATCACTATAAAATAGTGCATGGTAAACCATGACTAGGTAGGCTTCAAACACAAGCTCCTCAGTTTGAGAAGGAGGAAGCGAATTCGAGACAACCTATTGGTTGATTGGTCGATATGGCCTGTCCAGCTGAGCTTCTTATCCATTACGAAACCAAGCAACTTTACAGAATCCTGGTTTTCATGCTGGTTCCTTGAAAGATCACATATGATTTGATGGGGTTTGTCGTCATTAAGATGAAAACAGTTTGACAAAAACTATGTAATCGCAGTTGTAAAACGTCGAGCAGGTGTCTCCGAAACCTGCTTGAAATCAGAGCCTGGAGATCTGAAGGTTTTCCTGTACGATATTTATATAACACTTAAAATAAAACTCAAGTTATTGTGTCCGTGGGGTCTCATAATAGCTCCTCTCATAGCAACTACAATTTGAATGTTGACATAGGTATTAAAATGGAAGTGTGAATTAGCGCCTGCACTCGTAGGCGCTGGTAGAATATTTCAAATTTGTGTAGGCGTTAACGAGAATATGACCTATACTTTTTAGAACATTGATTTTGACTGTTCGATTTGTAAAATATATTTAAATTGTAACAACTAAAAGTGGAAAAAGCTTTTAGGTCCGACAAATTTCTGTATATCTCGATTAGCAATTTCTCTACATAGCCACTAAAATTGAATGTGTAACATAGCGCCTACAGAGTCGTTCGGAGTGAACAGCTCTTTTACAGAGCAGCTCTTTTGAACGACTTCCCTGCCATGACATCTGCAACCAGCAGGGTTGCCAAGAGATGGGTATTTTCCCTGCGTTTGGGGATTTTATGGGGCTTGCTGGGATAAGCGGTAATAATTATGATGTTTTATTCGATTTTTATGTAGGATGACGAAATTTCCAATTTGAGCTGTTGCTCTCTAGAAGGAACGTAAAGATGATGAACGAACCATTAAAGATTCGTTCTTTTACCTACCGCTCATCATTGTAGGCGCTATCGAGAAACTGAGATGTTCGGTGCTATCGAGAATTTAAGAAATCTAACAACAACTACGTAAAAACGAAATAGTCTACTAGCAACTACAATTTAGCGGCTGCGATATCGTAGGCACTAACGAGAAATTTTAATAATTGTGTAGGCGCTAATCGAATATTTAAATTTTCATTTTTCCCGCCTTTTTGTAGTTGCTATGAGAACATCCAGTTTTAGTTGCTACGTTTATTTTCACTTTGTAGTTGCTACGTGCGTAGCTACTATGATACCCCGTCATTGTGTCGTTAAAGAAGATAATGTGTGTGTGTGTGGCAACCCTGCAAAATGCAGACGTCGAAACTTTGTCACTGTTGTTGTCAGTTAGTTGTTAAAACAAATCCGAAAAAAAGTCTACAAAAAATGTTGAAGTGTGTAACGTGTCGACGTCTGTTTGTGTTGAATTTTGAACATATTAAATAGTCCCAACATATTATATGACTAGGAGATTTTTTATCCAGGAATTTAATCATGTTTTTGTTTACTTAATCGCAAGTAAAAGTAGTTTTTATTTTATTTTGGTATCTCAAGTTTATACCTCTTAGCCTATAAACGGGGTCATTTTGATAGCCTACAAAGCAATGGCAGCTCAGTCTCCTATTAGTTTAGGTAGTTTGTATGCCGAATTAAATAAATACTGTCAGAACAATGATTTTGAAAGAGCAGTAAAATCAGCTAACAAAGGTGAGTCCACTGTCTTCAATTAGGCAAGTTCACAAATTGTAGCCTACACCACCAAGTAATGTCGGATTCTAAATCTAAGAATTTTATTTGTGGTCAGATCTTTACTGTAGACCATACAATTATAATGTGAATTTTAGTGGTGGGAATAACCGACTAACAATAACCGATTAGTTCGGTTATCGCTAGATAACTGCTTATTCGGTTATTTCCTCTCCGACTGGATGACTTAGTCGCTCACTCCCGAGTCGGTTATTTCTTCTCCGACTGGATGACTTAGTTGCTCAAGCGGCAGACTAATTTCTCCGTTTTCGACTGGTTAAATAAACCAGTCGAACGGTTTCAGTTTAGATGAAATAAGTCTTATACTGAGTAATATCTGTCGGTTATTTATAAACTAAATAACTTGTTTAGTTGAACAACTGAATTTAGTTTAGAGAACCCGGCACGTACCCCGTCATGCTTTGCTTACAGTACCTGTAGTGACTTGTCAGTGTCAGTGACCTAGTTCAAATCGTTCAAGTGCCGTGAAATTAGCTTAGTTTTTTATGTGATTATTAATATAATGTTAGCCTAATAATATAATAATTAACTTATGCGCTAATTTATAATAATTGGTTTGCAATTTTGCGTTCATTAATAATTTTTTCTTGCATAATTTCTACTTTATAATAAATAGCCTACTAAAATGTAAATAAATGTTTTTATTTCCGTGTTACGGGTTTCTTAATACAACAATACAATAGTACTTTATTTTTCTGATATTAAAGTTAACCTGGTTTAGACAAAATTATGCAATTCCCATATTTTAATTTCAACTTATTTTTTATTTAAAATATTAGAGTTACAAACTTAATATTTTAGTTTTAATTTGATCGATAGTTTGTTGTAGTTAAATTAAACTAGTCGATCGCTTCTCAAATTAGTAAAGCAGTTATTCATTTTAAATTACTAGGCCTAACTTAGTTGTGGTTTTAGTCGACGGAAACTCAATACAGAGCATTCAGAAGGAATTAGTTGTTTTCCAGTCGGTTATTTTAGCAGTCAAAAAGGTTAGTTGTGTTTATAGTCGCCAGAAATTCAATACAACATCCAAACAGCATTAGTTGTTTTCCAGTCGGTTATTTAGTCAACTAAAATAACCGACTAAATCTGGAAATAACTGACCGATTAGTCGGTTATTTTCAGCTGTCGGTTATCGCATCACTAGTGAATTTTATAATTTTTTTTTTCTCCTTATTAAAGTTTGATTTGGACCTGTTCTTGTCTTGTCACAGGTTAATATGAATGTCAATGTTAACAACAGAGATTAGATCTGACAGTGTTTGGTCGACAAATTAACTGTAAGACTTATTTTATTCTGGATCGGGTAAAAAAACTGAAAACTAGAACATATGGTTCATACCTAACTGATTCTGACAACAAAAATTTGGGAGTTTTGTAGGCGAAACTTTGTTATCCTATTCCATCGTTATTATCAATAGTTTAGCCCACAGCAAAATTATGCCGTTTAAGGTGGTCTAAAATTATGCTTGCTATAATGGTTAATATTTATTTTACTAACATCCAAATTTTAATTTTAGTTTTACATCACTATCCTGATGAAGCTAAGGCATTTCAATGCAAAATAGTATCTCTGATACAACAAGACAAGTTTCAAGAGGCATTACAAGCGATCAACAAGCAGCCAAAACTCTCTTCGTAAGTTTTAGTTAGGCCTATAGGTTATAGTTTGTTACCTGTAATTTTAAACATCAATGTTGAATTTATATCCAATAGGGCAACACTCTTCACATTTTTTCAGTGATGGGCTACCAGTAGCTTAGTTGAGTAATTAAATTGCTATCTCATAATTCTTATGTTGCAAGTTTGATCCCTAGCACTAACCAAGTCTAGTCTGGATGAATTGCCAATTATTTGTCTACTCTGGGACCACGCCCGACCAGAGGGAGGGCAGAGGGGGCAAAATCCCTAGGGCCAAGGTCTTTAAATAGGGCCTAAATCTAATACCAAAAAATTCCTTTTATTGAAAAATTTTACAAAAAGTTAAATTTTCTTGTGGTCTTAGCTAAGGTAAACTGCCTAAATGCTGTGACCTTAAGCATCCTTCAGCCTGGTTAAGTTTCTTTTCAACAATTAAACACCTTTTTCCATAAGTAAGGTTGTATGTTGTACTATTTTTTTACTCCTCATTATTTCCCCTTCAATAAACTGTTTTCAGGTGGTAAATAGCTTTCAAAATGTGATTAACTATAAAATATTTACGAAAGCAAGTCATTTTTTGCACCATTTACATAATTCCGTGAAAACGAAACATAACTCCGTGATATGTCAGCCAAATTCCGTGACCATCATGCTGTACCCATATTATGGTCAGAAACGTTTTTTAAGATGTTACTTTAGCAATATAACTACTTATTATTGCTAAAACAATACTTACACCCATATAAGAAATGTCTTTTACAGGCTGACAACAGTTTAGAGCATATGATGTCAAGACTGCATACAGTAAAGAATTTCTTCTCATAGAGGAATAAAATAAAGGAAACCCAAATAAAAAAGTTATATTATATCAAATTCGTTTCATTTTACCAGACTAATAGCCTCTTAAATTAATCCAAGTTTACACAATACATTAAAACGGCAGTTAAAGTAAGTTAGGCTACATCAACATTTATTGCAAAAGGAGAGAACTTTTTTTGCTAAGTACATACATCATTGACTATGGATTCTATAGTATCCATAGTCAATGCTTATATCTTTGGTCAAGAAATAACTACATTTTTTTAAAAGAGCATTGACATACAAAATATTTAAGGTCATTAAAAAGTTAAGACAATATTTCTACTCCTACATTGCTTTAATGTGTTCAACATCTTGTTAAAAACCTTGTACAACAAACGTGTTTTCAGTAATGTTAATACCAAAATTTCGACCACGGATTTTGGGATTTGTGTATTTTAGTGTTATAATTAAACTTTTTATAAAGTTTATAAACTTGTTATAATTACACTTTTTCAACTAAACTTGGATCAAAATGTGGAAATAATTAGATATTTCATTACCAAAAACCACCTCTTCAAAAGCTTTAATCTGTGACTCCAAGCACGGAATTTGAAAAATGCATTATTTGTCATTCAAATCCCGTGACCATTGATAATTGGAAATAAAAAGGTTAGATCACATTTTAAACAATTTATTTATTAAAATCCTTATCTGCAAAATGCTTTGAGTAAAAATATATTTTTACAATTAAAAATAAGTGAAAAGACAAATAAATAACACCCTCAATAATCAAAGCTTAATAAACGTCTTAGTACATTCTTTGACAAGAAACAAGTTATTTACTTAAGTAAAAGTTAAAATATCAACCACGGAGTTTAGTATTTATATAAATTAGCTCTTTATCTAAAATTTCATAAATTATAAAGCATTTGAAACGTAAAAAAAACTATTTTAATGCATTACTGAACAGGCACATATAAAAATCAATTTCCGTGGTCGTTATCACGGGTTTTGAAAACTGAATGATTTACAGTCTAAATCCCGTGACAGTTATTTTAAAGACATTCAGAAATGAAATCGTCTTAATGAAGCAGTTTTAAGATAGAAAAGATAATAAACAATGTTTAAATCGATAAAAACTCCCATTTATATGAAATATACAGCGTCAATAACTTATTTGGCTCTCCCGTATCCTTAGTAAAGAAGCTAAGAAAGTAAGCACTTCTGCACCGGGCAACGTTTGACCGCCAACTGACGAAAATTTAGCCGCCGCGTCCCACCAAGAAACACACAGAGTAGTAAACAAAGAGTTTTTGAGTCAAAATGACGTCGTTATTTCGCTGTCGGTTTGCCGATTTCGTCAGTATTCGCACGTAAAGTGAGGAATCACGGCGTTTGGTATGTTCACGGCATTTAGGCAGTTTACCTTATAAAGATATCTCAACGATGGTAGACAGGTCATGAGAAAGCATTTCCATAGCCTCCTTTAATACAAGGGCTGCAGCCAGTGATACGGGGCAACGCCACATTTTAGATTGTCACGAGAGCGCTGCAGCATCGTTCATAAGGAGTGCTCGAAATCGTTTAACAAATTTCACTAAAAATTCTGCTTATTGTGATTTTTAAGGTTGATTAACTTAGGTGAGATGCCATATAAGTGCGTTGCGCTAGGGTGTACCAGCAATTAGAAATTTCCAGATATAAGTTAAGTGGTTTGTTATGAGTAAGAACATAGTACGGTACGCTTTTTAAATCACCGTCTCTTTAAAAACAGCTTTTGATAGTTCTTTAAAACAATAGAATTTTATTCTCATTGTTATCGTTTCAATTAATTTTCAGACTTTGACTAACATATATTAAAAGGCAGAGGACTGTTTTCAAACATAGAACGAGATAAGTGCGAACAGCACGCAGTAGGTCTGCGGTTGGAGCCTAGCTGGCCGAGGGAGTCTATAGGATTGTGATGTTGCTACATCTTATAGTGCGACTTCATATTAAAGGAGCCATTATATGTACTAGAACGAAGAGGGATATTTAAGTGACTTTATTATAAATTAATGAAAAATAAAATGTTAAAATTTAATTAATATTCCTGTCTTATTAATATAAGTGTCCAACTTTACACAACTTAATTAGCGAATTGTCACTTTTTTCTGTATTTCTTTTAAATTGGGTTGGGAGGCAGGTGTCCGGTCAAAACTCATCCCCGGGGCCCCGCTTGGCTCTGGCCGGCCCTTACCCGTATTAATGAATCATGCCATTTAAGATGCCACATCATAGACCTACTTTAAAACAAATGTTATATAAAACTTATTTTTAAATGCATGTCAATTTTGTTACTCATGGGTGTAAATGGCTAAAAAAAAGTTTCTGTCTACTGACCATAGGCTAATTTTTTTATCTAATCATTACACACTAAACATTATTTCTGCAAGTGCAACATTTTCAAGGACCCTTGCAAAGAGGTAAAAGGGGATAATTGCCGAATTTTACAGAACAATTACATACGGTACAGGATAGATACGCTTGACAGTGACATTACGACATAATGTTGACATTCTAACAAGTCTCAGTGAGTAAATAATGACGTGTTTCACTACATACCTTCGGAAAGTTAGTAGGTACCGTACTGGACCCAGTTGCCATTTGTTATTGGGCTATTAATTAGTGATGCTATCTAGCAATAGGTCAACGTTAGATAGTAACAAGGTTAACAAATTTAACTGAAGTTCATACAGCAATAACTATTAAACCATTCATATTGCCACAGGGAGACCTTCCACCGATCATGTCACTTAAGTTTTACAATATAAATTTATATGTTGCCTATTACCTATTAAGCCTAATTTTATCATGCTCCAACTTCCCAAATTTGATCTTTTCCAGGAATTTATTCTTAGAAAAGGCATACTGCCAGTACCGCTTGAATCAGATCCAGGATGCCTTTAAAACTGTCAACTCCGCTCCCAGTCTGTCTTATGAATTGATGGAATTGAAAGCACAAATACTGTATAGGCTTGAAAGGTAAGAAAATTAGTTTTCAATAACTTGTTACATTCATTTAAACCTACTTGTAAAATAACTATATTTTCTTAGTATATTTATGTATAAAATATGTTATTGAATAAAAAAAAGGCCCGTAACCACATCAGAAAGGTGACACTTGAACCAACGTAATCACTTTGTGCATTTATTATCAGTGGCGGATCCATAGGGGGACAAAGGGGGCAATCGCTCCCCCCCCCTCAAGTCTAAATAATTATTTCTTCCTAATTAGGCATTTTACTTACAAATTTAAGTAATTATAAAATTGTAATTAATTTCACATTGTTAGTTCTTTGAATTCCACCATTCAATGTTGTACAAACAAGAAATGAAAATGTCAACACTCGTATAATATATCAAACATATTATTATTGTGGTTTTAACTTAAAAGTCGTATCCAGTTCAAACTGTAGTGTTGGTTGTGTCAGAGCTCGGTGCTATTTTTGTTGTTCATGTAGGTGCCCAAATCCTAAACTTCTAGCTATTGAAAATTTACTCTGGACAACGTTGTTAAGTATCTATTTCAAATAATACTATATTCCTAATGTATTTTAAAATTATAACGACATCATGTCGAGAATGAAATTTTGTATGGCTTGATGTTTTACACTGACTGCATGTACATGAACAAGACGCTAAGTGGCACTGAAAATGGTAGAGACGTAACACTACCGTTTTATTTGGCAATAACTGGAGGTAGGCCTACAAAAACAAAGTCATACCAGTTTGGCAACATATAAAACAAAATAAAAATTAACACTTTCGCTGCTAAGGGCCTGAGACGTGTGGGTCAACAGGATGCCAAAAATTTTTTTATCTCATTTGATAGTTTTGCACCAGAAATAAAAATTTTTTGCAAAAAAGTAAACTTTGAACCTTAAAACATGAGAAAAAAGGGCAAGACCCATTCAGTCTCCGTTTGGAGATGGCAGCAACGTCTGTGTATAACATAGTTTATAGTAATTGATTTTTATGGGTTTAAAATTAAATTTAATAAGTTTTGGTATATAAGTATAAAAATATGTTTGTAAAAATCAACATAGAAGTTAGTTTATAACAATTTTTCACCTCTTTACGTAAAAACAACAGGGTAAACAAAAACATTTTTACCGTAAGAGTATTGGCAACCGGTGACGAATTATACTACGTGCAGCAAAAATGCTATAACATTTTTCATTTTGCTACAAGTATCCAAGAGTGTGTAACATTTTTGCTCCAAGAAAATTTTTCCCAACACATTGAGTGCGGCGTGGACCACATGGTCACAAACGCAGTGAAACGTCTATGCAATAAAAATTTTCAGGCGCCGGGTGACTTCTATCAATTTTCTAAGTTAATTCATTTGGTATTTTTCAGTGAATAGCAACTAACTTAATTAAACTTAGTATTATGTTTTCTCTACATAATAAATTGGAGGGATCATGTTATTCGTTTTAATGTTCTTGTAACAGAATAAGCTGAAAAACTTAGTGTACTAATTCCATAGACAGAATAGGAATTATCTCGAAACTGGTGCTGTTTTAAAGTCATAATATGTCAATAAGTCAATAAATTATTGATTAGGTCTACTGTTATGTTATCTTTTCTTGTAAGTTTAGAAAAGAATTTTTTTATTAAAAATAAACGCACCTGAAATCCATAATAATAAAATTAACTCGGCCAAAACGAGGTTGTCAATTTTGCAAAGTAGACCTACATGATTAGAAGCTCACCTTATTTTTGAGGTTGACGTGAGAGGTGTCCTGATGAAACGAAGTGAACCAAGATCAAAAGATTGAATAATGTTATTGACAATAACCATGACATTCCTTCGGGGCATACAATAATTCATTCTAGAATGAAATAAAGGTATTTTTATGTGTTGGTGAGTAATAGCTTGCTTTTACTAATATAATCATTTGTCAAAGCAGATCATGTTTTTTCGTATGTTGAATTGTTATATGGTGTTGGGGGGTGATGGTATTTCTTTACCATTCGCTCCCTCTTCAGCCCAAAGCTGGATCCCCCACTGTTTATTATCCCTTAATATCCAATTATCTAAATATCCCTAAATATTTTATAGCTATGAAGAATGCTTTGATGTTTACCGTGAGATAATAAAAAACACAAATGATGACTATGAAGAGGAACGTGAAACCAATCTGTCTGCAGTCATCGCAAACATGCTTCTTGATGGTTCAGTGAGTATTGCTATTTTATAGAGTTCTGTTACATTATGACAAACATTGTGGTTATCAATTGAGGTTGACTCACGAGTTTTAACTCGATGCACTGTAACTAGACTGAAAGCCGTCTCATGAGCTGGGCACTTTATCAGTTGATGTGTTGTATTTATTCTTGAAATAGTTCTGAGATTCCCAATGGATTAAGTTCAGTTTGCCTGTCCCTTGTAACTGTGTGGTGATATTTTGGTTTGACCTACTGAGCAATTTTCTATTTTTTATTTCAATTATTATTTAAGCGTCATTTGTTAACTTTGCTATATATAGCCCAATAAAAGTTTCTATATGCTTCATACAATTTAGGAGCATAAATTATGAGTTTCTAATTTTTTTTTACTTAGTTGTTTATAGTGGTTGTGAATAAGCATGAAGTCAATTTTTTTTCTCACAAACATAAGTTTGAACTTTGCAACATAATGCGGTATTTTGTTTCACTGCGGAAGATAAATCTGCTGTATATATTAACTGTATATAATATATACAGTAGAACCTCGATAGTTCGACACTTTGTGGACTAAGCGGGTGTCGAACTATCAAAATGTCTAACTATAGGGAGTATATGGGAAATCTTAACAATCGGAGCATAAAAATCATGATTTGAATTTAGGAAACACTAAATTTTAATGAAACCATAACTTAATTGAACTTTAAAATAATCAATTCGCCTTTTTCTTTCCATTTTCACCTTTGTCTGTCTCCAAATGGACACTAACATTCATTAACATGTTAAGTTGCCATGGACTATGTCCAACTATAAGAAGTGTCGAACTATAGAGGTTCTACTGTATGTATTTTTTAGCTCCAACATAGAAAGGATATATTTATCATCTTTTTATTGGCATGTTTCGTACATTGCTACGTCTAAGAGAGGTGAAAGTCGGCTGTGATGTTTTGAACCAACTATTTAATCAACCTATTTTGTTTATAGATAATATTTTAGAACATCTTATGAAAACAAAATGGTAGGCCTATATAAGGAAAATATCAAGCATAAAACTTAAAATATCATTTTTAAATTCGAAATCAAAAACTATTGCCTTTAATGTGGACGTTGGAATATTTATCCAGATATAAAGTTTTTTATTTTATGTATTAGCTGTTTCTTAAATTATAATTTTTTTTATCAGGCAAAACAAATACCAGAATTGCGAGAACACACTTATGAGCTAGCCTACAATGCAGCCTGTCAACTGATTGCACAAGGAAAGTTTCCAGAGGCAGAAAAGAAGTTGAAAATGGCTGAGAAACTTTGTAGAGAAGCTTTGCAAGAGGAAGAAGAGGACGTTGAAGAGGGATTGGGTATTATCAGGTAAAATGATAAATATTTTATTTTCCATCTGTCTTTGTTTTAAGTTGGTCAAATACACGATAGTTTTGTTTTATTCTATCATTGACTATTAATGAGTTGAATATTTTTTCTCGTGGTTCTTGGTTGTAAAGTTCTGCAGTACCTATAACAAAATTTACTTGTTATATTATGATGACTATTTTACAATTAGTTATAATTGTACACTCTCGATTATCCAAGGTATTCGATTTGACCGAGGCTACCTTGGATAAACCGAAGTTACTTTTATTTTAAGGTAAGAATGTTATATCCTCATGTGAAATTATCGTAAAATATATGTTTCATGAATATAGGCTAAGTACTTAGGACATTAAAAATCATTTACATTATAAACACATGCTACAGTTCATACGAAAACAAACTAATGTTAAAATACGCTCCTTCCATTATAATAATAAAAAAAAACGGACAGATTACAAACTGTCCATTGTTTGGTTGTATATTTCAGCAGTAGGCCTACTTATGAAATAAAATGTTGTTGTATTATTTAGTATGATGACTATTTATTGGTTCTGTCTAGTATAATTTATTAACTTGTATTTTCAATATTTTACAATTAATTATAATACATAATATTTTGAGAACACTTGCTGATACATTTATGGTGATTTCATAATAAATTTATCATAGTATTGTTGTTCAGTCTTGATTTGTGTCACTTAATTTATGCATTTTAGATAAATACGATTGATCATTTTATATTAAGAGATAGAGGATAACAGTTTCTTAAAGCTGGGGGTTGATCCATCTTTCAAGATCATAAAAATCATAGACCACGACAATGTTTATAACAAAATTCCTCCTTGGCTCCCATCCTTGATAATAGCACAGAAGGTTGTATAGACAATAGACAAATTTATTTATTTACACAATCATTGAGATTAAGTATTGGCGTCAAAAATTACATAATGAAAGAAAAAACTAATCAAAAAACAAAAATGGAAGCTAGCAGGAAATAACTGACTTTTAATTACAAGTTGAAATTGCCTTGGTTGCTCCATTCTATTAATTCTTTTTCAGTGTAGAAGGGGTGGTCTTTGGGCCATTTCAGTAGTTTTTTCTTCAATGTTCTTCCAGTATCTTGTATAAGGTGATCAGGTAAAAGAGTTCTCCTTTGTATGTTGGTTTCTTCTCTGTGAGACAGAGATGGTGTATTGGAAGTGAGAAATTTAAAGCATTTCTTATATTTTACTGGTGGTAGTCTCCAAGCTTTGTTTTATTTGTTGAGATTGCAAGTAGAATTACCTCACTAATGTACAGTGTTGGTACTGTAAGTATTTTGTGTTCTTGAAATCCTTGCCGGCAGCTGTCAAGATATTCTAGATTTCCAAGAATTCTTGTTGCTTTCTTCTGGTGCGACAGGATTCCCTCCAAGTTAATTTTTGTTTTTCCATCCAATGCAAAGATGCCATATCTTACATGGACCTAAAAGCAAAGAGTGAGAAATATGCAGTTCTTGCTGCAGATGTTCCGCATATTTTCTTTATTCTTCTAAATAACATAGATGCCAGACACGAGCTTCTTACGCAGCACCTCTATGTGGTTATTCCACTTAAGGTTCATGTCTTGTATGATGCCAGTGTATTTTGTACTTGCTTCTATTTTCACATTGGGTAAGCCATCTGGTTCATTTCATCTTGTGCTGTATATAATCTGAAAAGTCTTTTTACATTTAGAACCAGGTAATTTGAACTACAGTACTGCTTGACTAAGTTGAAGGAGGTGTTTGTTTCTTCTCTAAGCTGTTCTTTATTTTTATTAGCCAATGTAAGTACTGTGTCGTCCGCATGCATTACTGTTAGAGAGAGACTGTCCATGAACCCCTGGTAGGTCATTTGTGAGCAAGAGAAAAAGGACTGGGCCATGGACGGTGTATTACCATTGACTATGTACACTAACGTGAGTAGACTTCTCATAGCATAGGCGTGTGTGAAGCCTATTGACGGTGGTGCGATCTCGTGTGGCGTACATGAAAGTACAGTACACGTAACATATGATAGATAAATCAGTATTACCACTCTTCTCAACCAAGGATGAAACATTTTATAACTGAAAGGTTTGTTTATGTTTTGGTAAAGTGTTTTTGCAGCACTGTAAATTCAGCTGAATAATAACAACATCGATGGCAGCGACTCTGGTGCCGCTTACACCGAACTTCCAAATTTTTGCCTCAAACTAAATGCATTGGATGAGAGGTCTATTCACGTTTGTGTACATAGTCAATGGTATTACTGTCCCACAAATTTTTCATTTTTCCACAGGACTGAGCCTATTACTAGGGTGTTAATCAAAGTATGGGAACAAATACTGTATTTTTGCTTTCTCATGACCAAATTATTTTAATATAGCTCTGACAAGTGCTTTCTTTTTGATTCCAGAGCTCAGCAGGCCTATTGTTTACAGTTGCAAAGCCGTGAAAAAGAAGCTCAAGCTATGTACAATGCTATTCTTAAACGTAAACCAGATGATATAGGGTTGGTAGCAATAGCCAGCAACAACAGTATTACAATTAATCGGGATCAGAATGTTTTCGATTCAAAGAAGAAAATAAGGAGTGCAATGGCAGAAGGGCTTCAAAATAAGTTGACTTCTCGTCAGAGAAAATCCATTCGTATCAACCAATGTTTGCTTTCAATCTACACCAATCCGGTAAAAAATAAATTTAAATTAAATTAACTTAGTTTCCTTATACATGCTGGATTTTTTATTTTATCTTTCCCATTATTTGTTGCAGCTTTTAGAATAAAAAGTGTGTGCGTTTTTTTTTTTAAGTTAAAAACAGATTGGTTTGTACTAAGTCTATGATATCCTATGGATTTAATTTATTAATTTTTTTAGAAGCTGTGGCCTTTTTTGCTGTATACAATAAGTTTTGTAATTTTCATTGAGCATTGTTTAACTTGTATTTAACCTTCTAAAGCTTTTGAAAAGCTTTGTAAAAGAAATACTTTTAGAAGTGCTTGTGTAACATTTCTTGTTGTTTCTTACTTTTTACAAACATTTGAGTGAGGAACAAAAATTATAGTAATTTTTTTGTTTTTTAAATAATTTTCAATTTGATATTTTTACAACCTTGATCATAATTTTAAACTGGATAAACAGGCTCTCTTTGAATTTATTGATTATCTTTAGTTGATACTTCAAGTGTAGGCCTAAGTGTAATAGTAGTTTTCATCACTAGGAGCAAAAGTGGGTCTTCTTGGTGCGCAATCGTGTTTTAAAAACGAGGCGCAGCCGAGTTTTTAAAAACTATTAAGCATGAAACAGACGCTTTTGCTCCGAGTGATGAACAACGTTTTTTATCATATTGCAAAATTAGACTTTTGATCGTGAAAAATATTAACTATTAAGTTGTATTTTCGAGGTTATATTTACAAAGTAAGTAATATGCAGTGTCTACATTTCTGTTATTTACAAACAATGCTCTTTATAACGTTTGAATTTCAAAATTCTGCTCCTCAACATTAATAAATCAATAATAATATACTTAGCAAACAGCTGACTTTTCAGTACTAGGACCTAAAAAATTCTCCAGATGATTTTTCAGTCCTAGGACTAGTGATGGCAAAATTTTTTGAAAAATCGATTTTTCGATATATCGATGTATCAAAAGAGTAAAATCGATTTCTATAAAAAATCGAGGACAAAAAATCAATTTTTTAAGAAAATCGATTTTTTTATCAACGCTTTTAAATTGACTATAAAGTTATACCACAAAGTAAAAATAAAACCAACAAAAATTTAATTAACACTATTAATATTATAGTATTTGTAGTCAATGGTGACTTCTTTGATTATATCATTGATTTTGTAGATAAAATCAATGATTAACTTATATATCTTCTACGGAAGGAATACACTACATCATTTTCTTTGAAATAAAATAGAATCATGAAAATAAACCATTATTTGTTTATTGAGAAGATATTAGATCGTAGACTAAAACAAAATTATTTAAATGACTTAAAATGCTGTAAGAGCTTAATTGCGTATAACATCGGGAGACTGGAATAAACACAGTTTTTTTTTTTTTTGAGCTGTAGAATCAACATGTATTGGAAAGCTAGATCAACACAAATTCATGTAAGGTCAATGGAGTTGGAAATTTATACATGTTTACATCATTCAAGGACTATTAAAATGTTTTATTTTACGGGAAAAATTATTTTCGTTGGTTGCCGATCTTGAACAGAACCATAGGCCCTAACAATGATACTCAATGATACTCTTTATTAATCTTTAAGCAAATACATTGCAATCGATCACGTCAAATGTAATTCCATAATACAAAAGTATTAAGTCAATCATGAAAATTCAAAGTCAATATGACAACAAAATATTCATAAATAGCACACACTTATATTAAGGTTTACAAACAAAACAATGTTACAGGCACCAAGTGAGAGAGAGAAATCAGATAAAAAAGACGGAGCTACAATTGTTTAAAAAATCCTTAAAAAAAACTAATATCACAGACAAAAAAAATTATCACTAAAAGTTAAATCTTGAAGGTGGCAATACCAAAAATTCATTAACATGATAAAAAGGATTTAAGATCAACCATTGAGAAATTCTTGATTTAAAACAATTAAAACTAATACTTTTTAACTCATTTGGAAGCTTATTGAAAAGACGTTTGCCCATAACAAGATGACTAGATCGTAACTTCTCGAGTCTCACAAAAGGAATATCTAAGTCAAGTCTATGTCCAGTGTTAAAATCATGAAAATCTAATCTAATAGGGCAATTGTACAATGACTTAAAAGTAAATAACAAAATATTAAATATATATAAATTGACAACAGTTAAAATTCCTAATTCAACAAATAAAGGCCTACAAGTAGCATTTCTTTCCGCCTGACAAATAATCCTGATTGCTTTTTTTGTGCATTAACAGGAATCTCCTGAGTTTAGGAGAATTTCCCCAAAAAATTATTCCATAATTGATAACAGACTGAAATAAAGCATAATAAGTTGAACGAACATAATGAACAGGAACACAGGACATTAAACGCAATAACAAAAAATTTACTCTAGACAATCTTACAATAATATTTTCAATGTGTGGAATCCATGTTAGGGTTTGGTCAACAATAATACCCAAAAACTTTGCCTGACTCACTGTATCAAAATCTTGAGCAAGAGGCCTTAAACTAAAAATGACTGATTGAGTTTTACTACAATTCAACAGAAAGCTATTAGCAGAAAACCAGTTTGAAGCTTGAAAAATTGAATTATTGACAGTTTCCCTGATTGAAAATAAATCGTGACCAGTACTCAAGAAAGTTGTGTCATCTGCATAGATATAGGACTTGGCACTAACATTATGTGGCAAGTCGTTGATGGCAATCAAGAACAGCAGAGGCCCCAAAATCGAGCCCTGCGGAACTCCACAGTCCAAATCAACAAGTGGTGACCGCTCACCATTCACACTAACCACCTGCCTTCTATTTGACAGATAAGATTTGAATAAATTTAGAGCTGAACCATGAATACCATAATAGTCAAGTTTGTGCAGTAAGATGTCATGGTCCACACAATCAAAGGCTTTACTCAGGTCACAAAAAGTTCCCCAAGCAAAGTCCCTCCTCTCAAAAGCGTTAAGTATGTCAGTGACAAGTACATCTATGGCACCCATGGTAGAGCGACCCTTGCGAAAACCAAACTGAGATTCAGTGAAAAAATCGGATGATTCCAAAAAGGCACTTATCTGATCAAATATAACATACTCAAAAACTTTGGCCAAGGACAGGAATGAGTGAGACCGGTCGATAGTTAGCCGGATTGTTTTTGTCCCCTTTTTTGAAAATAGGACTCACTCTTGAAATTTTGAGAAAATTTGGAAAAATCCCTTCCCTTAGGCAGGCATTAATGCAAAAGGCGAGCGGTTCAACAAGGCACTGCCCTATTTCCTTTAATAGAGAATTAGAAAAATCATAAAAATCTTTGGCTTCTGAAGACTTTAGGTTACTTAAAACTAATGAAATATTCTGTGGAGAAACAAACTTCCAATGAAATTCCTTTCTTTCAACTGCAAAATTATGCAACAATTCAGCAGAACATATGTTTGGTTGTGAAATGTTACTCCTGATTTCATTAACAGAGTTCTTAAAATAGTTGGAAAAACAAGCTGGATTAATAGGAATATCACCCTTCTTAGCTTTACTAGGTCTACTAACATCATTTATTACAGACCAAGCAGTCTTACATTTATTGGAAGAATTCTCTATAATCCTACAATTAAACTCTAACTTAGCTGCCTTGATTGCATTTCTATACCCTTTTTTTAAAAGCAAATAATTTTTCTTTGCAGACTCTGAACCATTTTTCTTTAAAAAATCATAGGCCAAAACTAAAAGCTTACGTTGAGTGGCTAATTCATTATTAAACCATGATTTACTTTTTTTCACTTTACTAAAATTTGAAATTCTACTACATTTAACAGGACAACAAAGATCAAAATAATATATTAAAATAGAAAAGAATCTATCAAATATAAGCTCAGCTGTAACGGACTTACAGTTTAATTGGCCATTACTGTTGTCGTCCAAACTATACAATTCCACATCCCAATTTACATTTGAAAGAAATTTTAAAAAACAGTCTTTGTTACCAGCTGATAGGCATCTGAAGCTCCTGAGTACTTTCTCTGGTCTTCTTTCTGAGGCAGTCAAGTCCAATGAAGGGTGCAGCGCCTTAAACCACAGTGCAGAATGGTCCGAGTATAAAAAAGGAACCACATCGGCAGAGATGTCATCTAGATTATAGTTGGAAAACACGTTGTCCAAGCAGGCTAGATTCCGCGTAGGCTCTTTGTTGTGACAGCAGAAATCAAACTGACGGAGAAGATTTAAAAAGTCTTTTGTAGATTTTTGATCTTTGGTAATATCAAACTGTGTGTTAATATCACCACCAATTACCACAGAAAATTGGTGCCATTTAGAGATAAAATATAATACATCTTCCAACTTCTCCAAAAAATTTTAGGATCACTGTCTGGAGTACGGTATACAGTAATAATAATTAATTTATGTGAGTCAATACAAATTGAACTAGCCTCAAAATGTTTCTCAACACAAAATTGCGAAAGATCTATCATTTGGCACTCAAAGCGATCCGCAGCAAAAATCAAAGTCCCGCCATGAACACGTTCAGATCTTGCATAATAGGCTACTAAATTATAACCAGGGAAATTACAACTATCCATTTTAGAAGCATTGAGCCAGTGTTCCGAAAGGCAAATAAAATCAGCCTTAAAATTAAAACATTCGAGTAGTTCAAATTTTCCTAATAATCCCTGGATATTCAGGAAAAGGAAAGTCAAAACCATAAAATTAATAGGCCTAGGCCTATTGGTTCTTTGATCTTCAATTATACCACTGTCCATCATGTTGACTGTTTTTGATTTTCTGACACATTTAAAAAAGAGTCTGTTTGACTTACATTAATGGCAGAAGTTACATTAGCTGTTGAAACTTGGTGAGGTTTAGAAACAACTGATGTCCTGGGAGGTATATACTTCCCAACCAAAACACCCTCTGGCCACACTTCACTCTTCATAAAATCACTGAATAAGTTATGAGGTACACCTACTTTGAAAGAGCAGTAGGAATCATGTTTAGTTTGTAACTTAACACATTTCAGTTCGACACCCTGAGACATAGGCAAAGGCTGAAGATGGTTTAAAATATCACTTTCTGATACACTATTTTGAAGCCTAGTGACATATAACCAAGCTACCTTGCTAACAACAGCTAAGGTTGATTTAGCATTTGCTTTACCGTTACCAAAAACAACTTGCCTAGGTCTAGCCCTATTCGTTACCGGATTAGACCCATTGGTATCAACCTTTGACCTTTGATTGAATTTCTTCCTCTTGTATTTCACTTCCTGAAAACCATCTAAGTCCTCAACTAGAATAGCCTCACTTGAATTCGAAATAGGTTCACTAGAGACTGATTTCGCCACCTGAGGCCTAGGACCAGTAGGTTTGGGATCATGGGCTGTTTTTAGTTTGGAGGAAATAGACCTAGACCTACTAGGCCTATTGACAGAGTTAACAGAGTTTGTCTCTTGAACCACAGACCTTACCCGGTCAGATAAATCTTTAGCACTAGCCTCATTGACTCCAATATTTGACTTTACAACCTCAGAGAATGAGGATGGTGAACTAGGCCTAGGTGTACTAACATTTCCCAACATACCTTTTATAGTTTCTTTGAAATTAATATTGTCCATCATAACTTCACCAATACAGTTAGCTAACTTTTCAAAATTCACACTAATGGCAACAATCTTCAGACAAAGAACTAATTGAAGGATGACACCTTTGACATTGTAGGACTTCTTCCTGAGATGCGTCTGCCATGACGTTCATTTGCTTGGGTTTGCACTGGTCACATTTCCAAATTACCAAGTCACCCAAACTGTCAATTTTACAATAATCATCTTCGGATATTGAAATACAATTAATATGGAACCATTCCATGCACTTTCCTTCACATTGCAAAGCCATGTGATCATTTTTTACTTTGATTTTACATTTTCCACACAGATCGTCTGTCTCACTTGGCGCCATCTTTGACGCGAAAGACTGTGACGCGAACAGTCTAACCTTCGGTAACCAAGTCTCTATTTTTCAATTAAAATTTTAATAATAGAAAATTTTAACAAAATGAAATGATGAACTATATATTTAACTGATTTTTATAAAACGGTATGATAGAGTATAATTATAGTTAAATGATATTTTGGCGAATGCGAAATGCGTGTAGCGATAGTCATAGCAACTCACGGCCATAATCTCTAATAAACTCTCTACTAAAATGGCCTTGTACCAATACGATATACAGCCAATACTAAGTTATTTGACTTTGATAATTGGCTCTAATGCAATAAATTTTGTAATTTTAAAGCCAAACTAAAGTTAGGAACTTAAAATATCCTGTTTTAGAGGATTAAAAACCGCAATGCTTTGTCTTTTACCATACCGATTTTAAAATAGATATTTTTAGTAAGAAAAATCTATCTTGGAAAAATATCGTCTTGAAATAATCTATGTCAAAAATCGATGTATCGAATGGTAAAAATCGATTTTTCCAAAAAATCGATTTTATTTTGCCATCACTACCTAGGACAAAAAAGAATCGGTTTTGGTACTTTTGAGAGAACAAAAAACAGGCTGATTTCGTGCAGAATGATAAAAATAGAAATTATATTACACCTTGGTTAATGACACTACCTAGTAATGAGATTAATACTGTATCTTTATAAAGGCGGATGTTATTTTTCACATTAAAATGGGCTCATGGGAGTTGGTTAGATTAATTTTTACATTAGACCTAACTTGTACTCTCTGTACTTTTAAGCCATACTAAATTCTAAATTTTGTTTTAAAAATTGACAATATTTTCCAGAATGATGTGACCACTCAGCTGTGTTCCAAGCTGGTGAAGGACTACCCCGACACAGCGAGTCTGACCCCCATGATTGAAGCTGTGTTGTTGGCCCGTGACGGGAAAGCAAAGGATGCTGCAAACCTTTTAACTAATTTTGCTTCCAAAAATCCATCATTCAAACTAGAAATGAGTTTAGCTGCTGTTCAACTTCTTCTTTCTGAGGTATCCAATTTTAATTATTCCACTATACCATACTGGGAGACTCATTTTTCAGAAATTTAACTTATGTTTGTTGAAGTAGCCTAGGCCTAACACAGGTGCAAAGGACTAAAATTAGATGTCAAGAGTAGTAGGTAGCGGCAAGGCAGCCGATTCTGGGAATAATGAGTTACAGAGGAGTGGGGTTGTCATCTAAAACAAGCCATGAAAACTGCCAGCGGTTGATTTGTTTTTGTCAAACTGAACAATTTAAAAAAAAAAAAAGTTAATTCTAAGGTGAATATCAAATCAGCATATGACATTGTAGCCTATACACGGCACACTTTAGTCAACAGTTTTAGAAAGAGACGTGTAGATTGGTGGATTGGGGGAAGGGGACTGCAAGAGAGTGCTTAGTAGTACTACCAACCATTTTGCCATTTTTATTCAATTTCCTGTTGAACACAAGTTGTCTATTGTACAGCTCCTCCTATTGAATTAATACTAAGCCTTCTCACTTGACATGTTTTTTTTTATATATAGTTTAAAATCACGATGACATCAATAAATTAGGCTGAATAAAAATTTCAAATGTCAGAGTATTAACACTTTTTATACCTTTATTTAAATTTTTATGGTGTTTTGAAACCCATTTCAAGAGCCAAAGATTAGCTTTTAATATCAGTATGATTTAATTTTAATCCACCTGTCACCAACTCCCAATAATATATTCCAGGGTAACATAAAGACTGCGTGTGAAGTGTTGGAGCAGATTGGAGATTCAATCATGTACAAGCCAGGCATCGTAAGTGCGTTAGTGACGCTGTATATGGCCCAAGACCGCAGAGACGCTGCCTCACGAATCTTACAAGAAACAGTGGACTGGCATCGTAAGAACAAGGTTGGAGACCAGTTGTTAACTGTTGTTTCAAACAAGTAACTCAACTTTACTTACTTTTAGATAATTTTGTACTAATTCAATTAATTTTTACATATATATGAGGTATGAGGGTCCTACACCAAACTTTAATCCACAAGAAAACACATTCTTAATGATAAATATTCAAAACACCATCCGAAACAGGGGAATACAGAGGCATGTTTTCAGTGTTTCTGGTTAATATGACTTTTAATATAATAAAATACTATAACTAAATATAAAAATAAGGCTACATGAAAAAATTTTCTTCCAAGTGAAAAAGCAAAAATTTATTGAGAAAATCTAGACTGGTCTAAACTGGCCCAACTCATCATCATGTGATATCGATGTTGCAGGACAGCAAGGGTGACTTGAGTGTGCTGTGGAGACAAGCAGCAGACTTCCACCTGAGGGGGGGAGAGCCTGCGGTGGCAGCCAAGAGTCTAGAGGAGCTGCTAAGGGTCAACCCCACCGACACAAAGACACTGGCCCAACTCATCATCGCCTACGCTCAGGTTTGTTATATTTTTAAATAGGGATGTGTCTGTACAAAAATTTCAAAGTCAGTACCGCTTCTTTTAAAGGATCGGTTCTCTGTTCTCGGTGCCGGTACCAAGTATTCATTTTTTAATGAGGTTTCCTATTATTTTAATAGGAAATATGATAAAATAAAGAAATAATGATAGGTAAAAAAAAATTTAGAAATAATGGAGTGTTTAGAAGCAACGATTAACTTTTTTATATTTAACTTACAAAATTTATTCTGTTTGGACAGGTTGTATCAATAACTGTTTTGTTTTTAAATTCAGTCATTTGTTTTTGCATGCAATGGCCAAGTTCACCCGCTCTGATTGGGATCGAGATTTTTTTAAATCAATATTCAGTGCGGCTGACCATTAACCTTCAAAATCGAAGTTGATGCATAAGCAGGCAGCAAAAAGAACTCACCAGTATTCATCATATGATGGGAAGAAATCCCAATCCTTATTACCTTATCCTTTTTGAGTAAATGAAAACTCAGATGGAAAAGGCTAAAATTGTGAAAGACAATGTATGTTAGTATAAACTTTTTTTAACACAGTTTAATCATAAAATTATATTTTAAATCAAATGTAATTAGCTTCATTTAACTTTATCATTAAAATCTTTGCGCACAAAAAGTTCTTATAGAAAGGTTGAGTTCAGCTATTTACTTGAGGTTTTATTCTTTCGCTTTGCCATATTTTCCAGTTTGACCCATCGAAAGCTCAAGCATTGAGCAAGAAGCTGCCTAATGTAGCGGAGCTCACGCCTTCGGCTGATGTTGATTCTCTGGAAACCTCCAACTGGATGATGGGAACTAAAGTCATCAAAAAGGCAGTTAGCAAAGTGGAACCTTCACCTGGGTACGTTTTTTTTTATAACAGTGGCATGCTTATTCTTGTAAAAATTTCAAAGTATGTAACATTTTGTTGCTTGAGGAATTTTTTTTTCATTTGCTCTTCATCCCTTAATTGAATTCTAAAAATGTTGTCAGGTAATAGGCATAAACCATATCGCAGCGGGCTTTGTTAATATGTTCAATGTTAAAAAACGCTCGATAGAAGTTCGCCAGCGCAGTGCCGCACCCCCCGAGGCTGCACCCCACTGGGTTTAAAAAAAGCTACTCAAAAACTAATTTTAATATTGTATAATACACGAGAAAAGTAAGTTCCGGCGCTGTTCCGGATTATCACCAGCTCCTGACGCTGCCCTATGTGAGCTTTCCGGAACCTCTGCCTCAGCGTATGTGTTAACACATGCTACAAATGGGTATATTAACTCACGGTGGGAAAAGGGCCGGAAGTAGCTTAAAACCGCCATTCCTAGTAACGCCCCTTAGGAGGTTCTTAAAAATTTAATTAACTTAAGTGGGAATAGTCATTAGTTGAACTTTTACAATCGCCTTGAGTTTCAAATGTCTTAAGGCCTGTCAAGCATTTTTATTTTTTGTCAGCTTTCTATTTAATTAGTTTGTTTTATCATGATCATGGAATGTAAATATCAATGATAATTTTCAATTCCAAAATTTAAAATTAGGTATGGTTTGGTTGTTGGTTTTATCAGTTTTTGGTAAAAAAACTGATAAAAACTGGCGGAACACCTTTTTATAGCTCCAGTGTTGGCATACATCCAGCAAGGGTCGCTTATCTGATTTATGGTTATCTGATCAGCTCATATTTTTATCTGATTTTCACGAATTGAATAAAATTTAAATCAAAGTTATCCGACCGACTTTTCAAAATAGGTGGAGTAGTGTTATTACTGTGTTTATTATGTTAATCTTAAAAATCCAACAGTACTTTTTTATTTTACATTTTTCAGTTGCAGAAATCAAATTATTATTAACTGTTCTAAAATATTTGAAACTAAAAATAATTATCTGGACAAAATTAATTTTTTTTACACATAATTGCTGTTAATTCTAACAAAATTATTATTTTCTTAGACATTTTAGGAATAACATTTTCATAGACCAGGGTGTTTATTTGAGGGTGTTTATAAACATTATTTTAATTAGTTGGATTTTTCTTGGTTTCTTTGGTTTGGTTTGGATTTCTTCCCAGCTATTTCATCGATTCCTACAAAAATACAACAGTAAAAACTTTTTCATTTACTTTTAGTAAAATAATTACTTCAAATAATTACAATTTTGCCCACTGAAATGGTTTGATTTTTTTACTAGTTTCAGATAAAATACCGTTTAAGGCCAGTATTATAGTAGAATAAACATTTCATAATCATTTATCTTTGTGCAATGACTAATTATTGGTCTATTTAGAAAGAGTAAATGTGTAACAGGCAGAAAATAGGATGTAGAACGATTTTTAGATATTTGTTGTTGTTATTAATAGATAAGGAGACCCCGGCTGAACCGTTAAGTACATCTGCCGGGTGCTTTTGCACAAGCCCCCGGATGGATGGGATATTGAAGGAAAAGAAAGGGTTAGAGATGGGACATTAGACGGTAGTTTTCAAGACCATTCAGAGGACCAACCCCCGTGTACTAAGTCAACGGTCCGCTCTGCCCTCTAAATGGCCAACCAACCAACTGTCCACTCATGTTCCAGCTAGGGATTTTCATGCCCGCTGCATTCCAGCGGGTTAAATTTTTCAACCAGCCCATCACTAATTAAAATAAGTTAATTTAACTTGTGTAACGTTTTTAGAAGCGAATTGCTTCAAAAGAAAAAGAAGCGAAGGAAACGCAAGGGCAAACTTCCTAAAAACTACGATGAAAGCTGTGACCCTGACCCAGAGAGATGGCTTCCAAGACATGAACGTTCGACTCACCGCAAAAAGAAAGACCGGCGGAACAAAGACATCGGGAAAGGAACTCAAGGTGCAGCTACTGGGGCCAGTGATCAGTAGTAAGTGATTGTTTAACTGATGTTACTTAAGAGTCAACTCACCTTAGGGCTAGTAGTGCAGTCAGCATTATACCTTAAAAGTTTTAAAATTCAACTCTCAGTGACGTAGAAAATTAACAAAATTTTACTTGCTTTTAAGATTTCTTTGTACTAATACAATTAGTGTTTACTGATATATCAGGTATTAGGGCCCTGGATCTAGCCTTAATCTACAAGAAAACATATTTTTACAATTCCTATTTTTTAACCGTCTCAAACAAGGGAGTGCAGACTCGTAACATTCTTTCCAGGCTATTTTCTTCAACATATTTTAAATTCATGTCATTTATTATGATCATGTTAATAAAAATAGCTTCTTACTTGAAATGAACTAATATTTCATGGTCTAATGTCAATAAAATAATAATACAATAATAATTTATTTTGGAACATTATAGTTTTAATTACAACATGTGACTTATCACTAGAGGTGTGCGGATAGTGAAATTTTTTTTGGATCGGCTTCGATTCAAACAGTTAAGATGTGGATCGGTTTGGATCGGATAGTAACAGGATTGGCTCGGCTAGTTTTTGGATTTGGATTTTTGCGCGGTCAACAGAAAGACAAGCAGGTAAACAGTTTGAGGCCACATTTTTAAGTTAGGTCTAGGTCTTTATTAAAAACGGTTTAGGAACATCAAATTTAACTTAATCAATTTAACGACAATTATTATTAGAGAGAAGGGGGCGTTTTAATAAAAAATGAAGACTTGGCCTCTTTGGTTTTTTTTTTATTTTTTCATATTTTTAATCCATATTATCTTATAATGGTTCAAAGTTGATTAAACCATTATAGTGTAATATGGATTCAAAATATAATAAAATCAGCAAATCAAATAACCCAAGTCTTTACTTTTATTTTTTAAATCTCTCTTTTTTATCTTCGAGTAGCGACACAAAATGGGAACAAACGAAGCATGACGTTCAGAGAGGAGCCCTTTCACCCTCTTTAAATGTGATACAACAGAGGTAAATGAATGTTTTTTTTTATATATATTTCAGTTTCAGAGCCCTTTTTAGGAAGGATGAGCAATGAAATAATTCTCATAACTTAGATTCAATAAAGACTTTTATTTTGACAAAACTTCACAAGTAAAAGCAAATAAAAAACTTGTTTGTACCAAAGCATTGTTGTGTATTACCCTAGTAACATAACTAAATTGTTAGTGTAAATTTTCAGTAACATTGGTCCCATTCAAATTAAATTTGCTCTCATTCAAAAATAAATTTTAAAAATTCATAAGAAGTGACTTAAACAACTCATATTACCATTTTGTTATCTAAATTTTATTTCCTGGAGGAAACCGTAAACTGTTGCACCAAGGAAATTTTGAAGTCTGCCATGGAAATTATAAAATTTAATGCAAATTGCAAGTGTTTTTCTGACTAAATATTTGAAAACAGACAATTTTGAAAAAAACCTAAATTAAAAGTAAAACTGATATACCACATCAACCCAGCAACGACAACATTAGTGACATCACCGAAGAAAAAGACTACCACCATTACAGCGATTTAACCCGGATTTGACGATATAACCAAACTTTGTCCCAACCCAAGAAAGGATGACCACCGGAAAGAAATTTTACTAACCAGAAGAATGACCTTAAATCCTCGGTAAATCATGGACACTTTTCAAACTTGTGATGGCAGTTTTTTAATTTCCAGTGGATCTTCTTCAATTAGTCTCTGTTGTTCAACTTTCTTATTCTAATAGTGGTTTTCCAATTCTTTTCAATGCTGCATGTAAACATCTTGAATTGCCTTTGATGAATAAACTTTTTGTCAAATTTAAGCATTTCTACAATGTTTTGTTTTTCAAATAATTATTAACAAATTAAGTACGATATTTAGTACTATTTAATTGAACCAATGCCTTTACAAGTTCGTCATTTAACGCGATCATAATCTTCATAAGATTAAATCTTATATTGAGTCACGAAACTCTGAATGATGAATTGTCCCCCACCTACTAGCACTCAAAACATCATGACGCTAGTGATTCAAGCAGGTGGAATAAAAACTAGAGCTTCTAGAGTTTCCGTGATTGGCCGAGCCTTGAAACACTTGTATCTTTACTGCAAGCGCTCCAAGCGAGAGGTTTCGGAATTGACACTTTGTCAATTGTTTAGTTGCTTATTAATCACTTAACCTTGGTGGCTGGGTGTCGTGACTATTTCCCGTTTAATTTATGATCTGACTTAATCTGCTTCAATACTTTGGATGTCATTTTAGATGTTACGTCAAATCGTCACCATCCTATGCAGAATCACCATCGCGCTAAACACAATATTTGTGCATTTATCTAGTATTTTAACACCAGATATACATTCTATCTGGAAAAATCTGGTATCCGACCCGAATTTAGGGATATCAATAAAATCTTCGGATCGGATTTGGATATCCGATCTGATCCAAAACCGAACTGACTTTTCGGACATCCGCACACCTCTACTTATCACACAGAACCAGATATTGATTTATTTTATAAACTGGAATTGTTAAGGAAAAACCGTCACTAGAACATTCATAAAATAGCATTCAAAAGCCCCTTAAAAAAAAAAAAAAAAAGGAAAATAAAGTGTTGTGTCCAGCAGGGGGTGGCACATAGTGGTCAAGATCGCTGTGCGCCTGAACATAACCAGATAAAGCCAAATTTAAGTGGCTTGACTGGTTCCAGTTTGTAAAGCGTGCCAGTTCATAGAATGTCCGTTAAAAGAGTCCACTGTAAAGTGTTGTGATAATGGAACTGGTAACAGTGCAGGTATTGTCATTCGCAGTTTGTTTGCCACTTACACAGTGCTCTTATGATGACGAATACAACTTTTGCTCAGTAACACAACATAAATATATAGCTTTCAACTAACCAAGATCTGTAATTTGTAGGCTACTAATGCAAAATAGTAATGAGATTTGCTCATCGTTAACTTTGTTTTGAAAAACAATTTTTATCTTAATTTCTAGATTGCAAATTAAATTTACTAAAAAATAAAAGGGTATATAAAAGTCTTAACGTTTGTATTTTTCAATGATTGCTTACTTTCAATGCGATTGAAAATAAATTGAAAAAAGGAAAAATTGTTGTATAAATTTATGGACCTCGCCGACAAGTTATCTTTAACTTGGCGAGGCCATGTATGTACATTTTTTAAATAAACATATTCTTATTCTTTATGACTGGCTTAGTTAACTTCATATTATTATTCACTGCTTTCATTCTAAAAAATGTAATGTTCACTCTACAGAAATGTAACAATCCTTAAAACTGTGACCAATGATGTCTTTGCATGACAATATTTCTGTGTATTGCAGTGACATCACCAAAATGCCGAGTCAGGTCAAGCCGTCTCCGAATCCTCAGAACAGCCCTGCACCCGATGCCATCAGGGGACAGCAGCGGAAAATACAACACAAGAAAAAGAAGAAGGGAGGAAAGTTCTGAACATAAAATGTTCTGTGCAATTCATTCATTAAAATTTGTATCACTAAAATTACATAGTTCTTTTTATTCGCTTCTGATAATTAATTGTACAGTAGAAGCCCAATTATCAGAGCTAAACGGAACCCGACGTACCTTGAAAAACTCGGATAGTACAAAGTATAAGAAAGTATAAGCATTGACTATGTACACTAACGTGAATAGACCTCTCATCCGATGCATTTAGTTTGAGGCATAAATTTGGAAGTTCGGTGTATGCGGCACCAGAGTTGCTGCCATCGATCTTGTTATTATTCAGCTGAATTTACAGTGCTGCAAAAACACTTTACCAAAACATAAACATAACTTTCAGTTATAAAATGTTTCATTCTTGGTTGAGAAGAGTGGTAATACTGATTTATCTATCATATGCCTGTAAGGGCTACCTTTTGCAGGAATTTTTTGTGTTGTTTTTTTTTTTTTTGTTTTATTAATGTATTTAGATATAGTTATTCAATATTTAATATTTAAGACATTTTCTCATGTGTTTTAGAATACTCATAAATTTACCATTTGTGTTATTGTTATTGTTATTCCTGCAATAAAGAGATTTTCTATTCTATTCTATTCTATATGTTACGTGTACTTCCATGTACGCCGCACGAGATCGCACCACCGTCTACTCACGTTAGTGTACATAGTCAATGGTAAAAGCAAAAGAAAAGAGGGAAGGCTTAAAAAAATACTTTGATGAATGACGATAGATTGCATTCAATGAGAATAAAATCTATCATAAAACGTAGTTTGAAATTTTAAAAGTACAATTTATCAGTGTTGGGGAAGCTACTTTTTAAAAGTAGCTAGCTACAGCTACAGCTACTTTTTGTAAAAAGTAGCTTAGCTACAGCTACAGCTACATTTTCGAAAAAGTAGCTAGCTACAACTACAGCTACAATTAAAAAGTAACTCGCTACAATTTAAGCTACTTTCGACGCAATCCGGTCAAGTTTTTCTCTTGTGATGTATAACCACTCCACTTAAAAGTACAATTAATTAATTATTTTCTTAATATAGGCCTATACCTTTTTTTGTGTTGTTTTGTGACTCTATGGAGCTTAGTTAATGTAAACAATAGCGGTATGAAAATATAAATTATCGAATAAAAAGACTTACATCAAAGAAGTAGTCAACAATATTTTATTAAGTTATCTTCACACGTTTATAACATTTTTCTTAGATTGGCCACAGGTAGACGGCTGGCGTATGCACAGAATAAGAAGGACCAGCTTCTCCTGTTTAATAGCCAATCTCGCTTTTAGGCCTAATAATTACCATGATGTCGATTGATAGATTAGATACTACAGAAAGAGAATATAAGTATGAAGAACTCTGTAAAGTATTAAGAACAAAGTTACAGAGTTTGGGAAGTAAACATTCACATCAACATCAATCAACGTGGTTGAGGTTATGTTGTTGAGTGGTTATGCCAAGTAGTCTTATAGTAACAATTGGCTATTTCTAAAATTCGTTGACTAGTCGCGTCATTTCTCATTATTGTAAGCATTTCTTTCTTGAGGATTCCTGGCCTGTGCGATCCTGGCGGTGCGCAAGCATAATGCAGCAGTCTAGTTTCAATTCTAAAATACAGCGTCGTATATGTAGTAGGAATACTAGCGCATCTAGTGGTCAGCAAACAAAACAAGAGAACAAGACTGGTGGCTTTCATGTTTTGGTTATAGTACTCAATTGGAGTGTCTGGTGGTGGCAATGGATTGAAAATAATCTTCAATTCCAACGAGCGAAAAAGTTGACAGCTGACTAACCATACAAAGGTTTCTCTCGTGTTCATTTGGAAGCCATTAATGATGTAATTTAAACACAATTATTATGTTTTATTGAAACCAAAGTAGCGAGAAAAGTAGCTAAATAATCCGCTACAACTACTCTAAAAATGTAGCTCGCTACAGCTACAAGCTACTTATTTTCAAAAGTAGCGGAGCTACACTGACGCTACTAAAAAAGTAGCGTCGCTACAGTAGCGCGCTACAAGTAGCGCGCTACTCCTCAACACTGCAATTTATCAACACAGAGTAAACGTATTTGATTAAAATAAAAATGCCATACTCTTTGAATTACGGACAATTATTTTTGTACACCTACGCCTTAAACAATTGTGTGCTCCATACACCTTTTTTTCTTTGTTTCTAATCTCTCATTTCCTAAACTAACATTGTAAATAACCCCTCCTCCCCCATTCAACCTGTTAAATGAATTTGAATACTTTCAAATATATTAAAATTTTTATACGCTCACCCTTTCTATCTTTTGTCAAACCAGGCCGCCAAGAGCCAAGCGGGGCCCCGAGGATGAGACTTAACTGGGTCTCCCCGCCTTCCCCCCCACATTGAATTGGAAAGAAATTCGGAAAAAGTGTCAATTGACTAACTGAGATATGTAATGTGTTAGACTGGAATTTAGCATTTTAGCTGTCATTATTTTTTACATTATAATTCACTCAACTATAAATATCAATATCACATTAAAATTAGTGCTCCAATATGCAATGCAATAGTCTCCTTTAGTACCAAGCCGTGCCATAAGATATGGCAGCGTCCCAATTCAGGCAGCCGCTCTGCAGGTCAGGCTCTATCCGTATATGCCTATTGCCTGCTGCCCGCACTCATCTTGTTCTATTTTTTTAAACAATCCTCTGCATTTTAATATGCTTGATTGTCAAACGCTGTACGTTCATTAAAAATTTTACAGCAAAATTACAATTTTTTTGTTTAAAGAAGTAGCAAAAGCTGTTTTTAAAGAGACTGATTTAAGCAGCATTCTTACGCATAACAAACCACTCATATCTACATAATGGTAAACTCTAGTGCAACAAACTTGTTGGGCATCTCATCAAATAAACCTTAAAAATCATGATAAGCAGAATTTTCTGTGAAATCTGATTAAAAACCGTTCAAACACTTCTTATAAGCTATATATGCTGCAGCGCTCTCTTGACAGTCTAAAATGCGGCGTTTCGCTGTACGCGGCCTTAAATTAAATGAGGCTATGGCAAAGCCTTACAAATTTATTTCCATTAACTGTCTACAAAGCAAAGTTTTTTGCACATTGTCCTTTCCAATTGCAAGGCGGACTAACCAGGTAATTTAACCTTTTATAAAAACCAAAAATAAAGTTTAGAAACACCCTCAATCCCAGGAAAAATCTAATTTGGTCTAAATTTAAGTTTAAAAAACGCAATTGGTCTTATGGGTTGCTATTTTGGTAACGAAATAACAACGAAAGGTATAACAAAAATTAAGGAACAGTAATGTTAAGCAGTCTTTTTGAAACAGCTGTTAACTGTGAAGAGGTATAGTTGGTTGTTGGTGGAAATTTAATAGCTTTATTACTATAACAAAACTGAATTAAAACGAGCAAGGCTCGGTTAACCTGGTACTAATATTGTAAAGCTCATACACAATATGTTGTCATGTAAAACTACCAGCTGGTAAGCAACAGTGAAATAAAACAACAACAAAATCAAACCACCACCATCTCTCCCTAGAAGGATCAGGTTTTAAAAACAGACTATAGTTTGCATAATATTATTATATTCAAAGCCCGTGGCCGGGCCAAAGGAATTTGCCCCCCCCCCCCCCACCATGGTCGGGCCTGTGTCAAACAAAAGATGACAAGACTGACTTTATTATGGCAATGATATTGAAAAGCATTAACTAGTCCGGCAGCTCGGCTTGGCTTTGGGAGGGTATCACTTAAGGTGTCCCCCGTGACAACCTGGCCCTAAAGTAGCTTGGAGGGCTAGTGAAAATTCACTATCGTGCTTTGCGATTGGCATCCAAGTTAACTCTACAGGTAATCATGATGCCGTTAGAATTGGGTTATTTCCCCAAAAAATACCTTATTCTTATTGTTTTATTTTTTGTGACTATCCTCTAATTCTACAAAAATATATGAATGCTCTCTTTCTGAAATATATCGAGAAGAATAATTCATTCTCAAGTACCTGTACTTGACTATATACTTCAAAAGGACAAAGGCTCTAAAACCGTTATTGGTATTTATTTCTGTTCTGTAAAATTAAGAAAATTGAAGTTGCTTACAAAACTTACCACCTCTGAAACTCTGCAACAAAACACTACTTCTATTTAGAAATTTGAGTGCTTGCATTATAAAATTTAGTAATTTGTGCCTAAAATCACTTTAAAAAATTATATGAATCTTTTAAACTTTTCCTGAGACAAATTTAGAGAAGTAATGAATTCTCAAGTCGCAATATATTTTAAATGCTTAACAAATGAGTAATATTACCTTTTGTAATCTCATTTTTAATCTAAAGAAATTTGACTAAAATCATTCACTAACTCTGGTTTACTATAAAATTGTTTAGTTAAGTTTAATCTAAAAATTTGTAGAAATTTTGAGGAGAGTTATTGGGAGTCCTCTCTCAGGCAATTATTGGAAACAGACTAGTTTGCAAATTTCTAGGCTATAAAACTTTCAAGGCTTGTAAATTTGATAATATCCCTATGTGATACAAAGTGATTATTTAGTCCAACATTAATACAATAAACATTCTATCCCATTTTGCAACTCAAATCAGATAACTATTCCTTTTAATTTTTATTTTTCTCTACATTTCTTTCCGGAACAGGCAGTACAGTCAAACAAATTTTCATGGGTTTGTTGGGAGAAAAGTTTTGTAGTTGAAGCCTCTCTGTTGGTTACAAATTAATACCATCTACTGAATGTTCCAGTTCAGTGTATCAGTTTTGCCACCCTCACATCACCTTCATGTTAGATTAAGCTACTGTTGAACTAATCAACTAAACACAAAACACACTAAATATTCTTGAAATTCAATATTAAGAATTTATATTACACAATTTACAATATAGGAATGTTCACTATTAATAAAATTAACTTAGTGCAGTATGTAATTATTACTGTATCTTCTTATTATTGTCAATTGCCTTGGAGAGTTAGAGAAAATGTAATAGCTGAACAGAATCATCAAGCAAATACCTTTTAATTCTTAATAATTTTGGGGGGTCGTGACCCCACTCCTAAATCTGCAACGGTCTTCCTCCAAAACTTTTTTCTCAGAATATGCAAGGAAAATAAATACTTGAAATATACCTTAAACACTATATTTAAAATTATATACAATAAAATTACAAATGTTTAGAAAATTGGTAACTATATACAGTCTTATGTATGTACATACAAAATGGTAATTTCAAAAGAAAGACAATACATTCACACTGATGCACACATTCATGTTCAAATGGCACTGCTGCTGGTTATAGTGCCTTCCCATGCAGCCTCCCTCTGTTTCGCTTCTTGCCGTCGTTTTTCTACAACAAAAACATGAGATGGATCCATATGAGATAAATGGGTACAAATTAATTGCTATCAAAGGTACAGTATAGTTTAAAAAAATGTCAAACACAATGTGTTTGGACTTACAATAAAGTCAACCCTTGGCTTCTTATGGGTTGTGATTAATTTTTAACAGTTAATGTTCTTATGTAAAAAGTTGTTATTTGAGGTAAAACGTACAGTACACTCTCGTTCATCGGACTCGGCGACATCGGAACTCCGCTTCATCGGAACTGAAAATCTGGACATTATTAATTTTTTTTCTTACGAAATAAATAATTTTTCCGTTTTGACGCCTTCAATTTCCATTCCTTCTATCCGCACAACAGTGAAGTATCACATTTTGCATCCAAAGTCATCAGGCGTTTTCCATAATCTGTACCCATCGATATGATTTACGAGGCCGTGGAGTATTCGCACAAAAATAGAAAGAGGAAGGGGGCAGGAAGTGAACAATACATCCGCTTCGACCGCTTCCCAAACTGTTATTCAGTGTGTCTCGCGTTGCAACCTGTGTTACGTGGAAGTCAGTTGGCTGCTGGAATTTGAGAATAAAGATTTTGGATTTTTATTTCCTGCATTGTTTTTATTCCTATAGGTTCATTGTTACTACAGTATGTTCAAAGTTTAAGTGCCTTATTTTCATAAAATCTCTTGTGTTATCTTAAAAACAAGAGTGAATACAATCACGATATGTCACCGTACGGGTGGAAATGATGACTCACGACGGACTCCGCTTCATCGGAATTTTTTGACATCCGAACCGGCCGTCCGCCACATTAGTTCCGATGAACGAGAGTGTACTGTATTAATTTTTTTATGTGTAAAATTAGGGGTATCTTACAAGATTAGATTTTGAGTGCAGAATAATGTACTGTATCCAAAGATAACATGGTCATAGATGTATTTAATTAATTTTTTTATTAATTTCTTTATGAAGAAATCTTATTAACTTTATGAGTTTAATATATGATTATTTAAATTATTGTTTATTTTCTGCAACGGCATACAATATGGGCCAAACTTTCCATAGGCTCAAAATTATGAAAGTAATCTGAAAGTAATCAACTGAAACAGTTAGATTCAGTTGCGAACAAGTTTTCTGATGCGCCCAAGCATTTTGAAGCAACTAAGTTCATTCTTTGACAAGGCCCCAATGGTAGGCCAGCATTAGAAAACAGATTTTTTAGTAAGTCGTAAAGTACTTTATTGAAATACCTTAGGTATTTTCTGAACCAATGCAATTTCAGTTTGGCAAAGTAATTTTAATTTCTAATAAATAATTATTAAGTAGTAAAATCACACCAAATCAAATTTCAGGCAAATTGAAGTTTGAACTTTTGCCAATTCAATTGGTAGTTTGGAGTATAAACTAACATGAATCTTTTGCATAAACTCACCCCTGGCCTCTCTGAGAACTTGCTTCTCCTTTTCCCTCTCCTGGCTGGACGTGGGTATGCGGAGACCCAAAGCTCCAGTAACCAGCCGTCGGGCAAGTGCAGTGCACGTCTTGGGACGTTCCATCGACGGCAAAGGAGGGAGAACAAGATTTCTTGCTTTGTTGCGAGACTCAGCTATACCAAGTCTCAAAGGTCTCGTTTTGACAAACGGTAAAGTGCATGCCAAAACTTCATCAGCTGAAATGAGTTAAACAATTTTTTATATTACTGTAAGAAAAAATACCCCCGTCGCAGCATTCTCGTGAATTTCCAAAGGAGTTTTATATTTTGTACTCTCCCCATGAACACAATAGAAATGAGTGTGTAGGTTTACTGAAATCGGGTGTTGTTAAAAATGTTAGTTGTTAGGAGATATAATGGGTAGGTAAGCTAAAAATGTAATTGTATCTATATTCGGCACTTTTTAATATTCCCCATTTTATAAACCCCATGGGGGTGAGTATGTAGGTTTGCCGCCATATGGGTGTTTTAAGCAAATATCAGTTAAACCCTACCCAGTGAATATACATACCAATTTTTACCTAGTTATATAAATGAATAAGCGAGAAACATAGTTCGGTTGATTTCCCATAATATTAACATGGGGAATCTTTCTTAAAAGAGAAAAACATTTTTCATAAATTTGAACATTAGAATCAAGAGATCAAGTTAGCCAGCGTATGATAATTAATTATCGTTCTCCTAGAAACACGGCAAGGATGAAGTCTACTGCGCAACTCAAACAGACAACAAATCCAGTGTCATTCAAGCCATTTGTTGATGGTGTTGTGAAGATTGAAAAACTGATTCAATTTTCAGCTTTAAATACGGAATAACAATTCTACTTCGCGTCGTTACCATATTTGATGCTTATGTTGTTCAAAAACCGCAAGCGGACAATATGTTTTGTGATTCATTTGGTATCATAATGAAACAAAGTATTGTTTCTAGTTGTACATGTACAAAGTGGCTTGCTTGAACCAGCCAATGGGATTCTCTATTTTATAAAACATTCAAAGGAATTGCGTAATTTCGTCACACACTCGTGAATAAGGACGACCACGGAATATCAATCAAGGCTCAGAACAGCACATTGTACTCAAACAATATTCTTGTTGTAGGTAGGCCTACTTGAAATTGAAAATAATAGGTCCAAATTAAATAATATAATATTTCAAAATTAACTTAGTGCTCAGTTCATTTCAGCAGTACACAATGACAGCAATACCTTTAACAAGGTGTCAGTTTATTAAATGAATTAGACCAGCTGATTTATGATAACTATATTCTTAGCAGTAATGACGCTACATTCACTACCCTTCACACTCAAAGCTGACACTGAAAACAGTTGTTTTCCATACAATATGATGAAAATAATTTTCCCATTAACCTAACTATTTCTGTTATGGATAGAATGAAAGCAAAATTTCCTTGGCATTGTAGTATTATTAAATTAAAACCATTTTTTATGAACAAAAGTGCTTTTTTTATCTTTAATAAAAACCTCCACTGTCTGTCAACGCTGGCTTGTGAGGCCAGAGCTCTACCACTGGGCTGCCGCTCCCATAAAAAAAACCTGATTGTTACTATCAGTAAAATAACACAATACATGTCAACTTACCCATCAGGGGACTTGGAAAAATTCCCAAAGCATGTGTATCATCAACCCATTTGATTTGGAAGTTTTTGTTCCGATAAGCAGCAAACACATTAAATAGGTCAGTGGTTTTAAACTCTGCTGGGAAGTCATAGATTTCAATGACACATTCCCCATCATTAGTTCTTTCCTCAATGCTCTGGTAAGGCCGGTAATCACTGTCAGCCGATGCAATTTTTACTCTCCCGACAGAATTTGTGAGCTGTAAAAAATTATTATGTAGCAGAGTATATATATAATTGGCATAGGTTAGGTAATAAGCAAACGAGTTATTGGGTTATTGGCAGACTCCACAAAACCCTTCCCTCAGCTAGCAACAATAGTGTAAATGAACTTTCATAGTGCCAAACTTTTTTCTTATAGTGTTACAAATATTACAGTGATAATAGTATTTAGTGCAGACAGTTGGCAACACTGAGTAGGGACAGTTAAAATCTCTAACTGAAAACTCAGTCTCTTCTTTCTCTCCTCTACTCTGAAGAAGTCCTCCATAGGGACGAAATATTAGTGAAAAATGTGTATTTTTATGTGTATCTATATGCTGCCTGAACACAATCTTCTCAGGTACGCTAGCTGAATCCTTTCTCCTGTTTGGTCTACCCAAAAAGCCAGATATGTTAATTTTTTAATAAGATTTCAATAAGTAGGCTATATAACCGAATGCAACACTCATTACTGCTATATTAACATTACACTGTAATTGAGAGGTATGTATACGGTACATAGCTGGAAGGCATCTTGGCCAAAAAAAAATTTCTGGGAACCGTAACTCCTTACATGGTTCATCAATTTAATTTCACCTGGTTGTTTAATTTTTCTAAAGTCAAATTGAGTTAGGTTTAATGAATTATTGCTATTTATTTTATATTTAATCATTTTTGCTACAGTTATAATGATTTTCTAAATTTTGTACGGTATTCATTTTCTAGAGAAACGTGAAATTAACAATTAATACTGTTAGCAAAATAATAGAATCACCCATTTGTGATACTTTCATGTCACAGTTGTCTACAGGTTATATCACAGGTCATAGAGTATTCATGCAATACTTTATTTTGGTTGTACCCCTTCCTCCCCCCAATTTCTTTGAAGGAGGAGGGGAACAAAAAAACAGAAGAATTGAAATCCACCCTTCCACTAGACATTAATTTAGAACATGGTAAAAAGAGTAAAACAGTACTGTATAGGACCTACCTCTTCCATAAGACTTGGCACAAGACATTCACCACTGTCATCGTACAAAGATTCCCAGTCACATTCATTTAGATCTATGCTTTTGCTTTGCTTTGTTAACGTTTCACTTTTAACACTTTGTGCTCTTGATGCAGGTTGACTTTTTTGTTTTTCAACACTATTATTGTTTTTTACTGGTTCTGTTGCTTTCATACTATCATCAGTTGAACTTGAGTCAGAAATAACCAATACTTCTGATATCTTAGTAGTTGTAGGCTGAATCTTCTTCCTTGTTTTCTCTTCTTTGTGATGAGATCTACTTTTTGATCTGACAGAATTCTTCCCTTCGCAAAAATCAATATCCATCTTTTCTGGACTTTTATCTTTACTACTTTTTTCAGTTTCTGAGTCAACTGATGAATCGTTTGATTTTGAATCACTGCAGGACATGAAACTGGAACTGCTACTGCTACTACTACTGTCAAGTGATGAGATCTTACTATCAGATGATATTGAAATGGTCTCCATAGCTTCATTTGGCAATAAACCTTCCTTATGTAAAATACCTTCTCTTGAGTCTGTGATTTTATTGGGTGGAGGTGAGGAATGGGTACTTTCTAAGGTATTATTCTTTTCCATATCTAGCTTCACATTTAAGCTTTGAACATTATCTTTAGATTCGACATGCATCTCATCCTCATTCTCAATCTTGGTTTCAGTCATTTTTGGACTGATAACAGTTTCTCTTTCACTACTTATATTTCCAAAAATAGCGTTAACTCCCTCAGATTCAGACTTAACATTTTCAGTTTTTGTTGCATTATTAGATTCAATGATATCACAACTGTGGTTCATACTACTGTTTCCTTCATTCAACAGGTATGATACTTCACTTCCACTGCTAGGGGTCTTCCCAGGCTTCAATACATTAACTTCTTCAATAGCAGGAGGCATTGTCAATATACTTTCATCACAGCTATTCTTAGAATTTTCATTTTGCTTGGGGAGCCTTGATTCCTCCGATGAGGTTTTCTTCATATCAAAGCTTTGATCACTGTCCAAGCTCAGTCTAGAGTTGGATCTGCTTCGGCTTCTCGGCAGATCATTGTCATAAGATGCACGCTTTGGTCTTGGAACATACACCTGCTGATCAGGACGTCTTACACGAGTTTTCCTGTAACAAAATGTTAGTTAGAAGAAAAAAGCACATTTTGGATTGTCCTCCTTACTGACTCAAAACTGAAATATTTGTAACTGTTTGAGACAACTACATTAAGGAATCATCATTTATTTAAAAAAATACAATAAAGGTACGGTATGAAACCGTTTGGTTTGCACCTTCAACCTTGACACGAGGATTAAGACATTATGTTTGTTGAACACTAAAAATTTGATTGATACTTATGCACTTAAAAATTGAACTGCAAACAGAAAACTCATTTTGACCATCCATTTTTAAATTCCATTTTTTTTTTTTTTTTTTTTTTTTGACAATCCATGGGTTAAATGGAAAAAATCACTCCAAATGATATTGTAAAGACGGTCAACAACTTCAAATCCTCACCGTGTGTTGACATTAATGGAATGTCGCCTATTTTTCTGAAAAGTGTTATTGAAGTGATTGCTGTCCCCTTGCAAAGGTCCTAAATTTATTTATGTTTAGAGCAGGGGCATTTCCCTAATGAAATGAAAACGTCAAGAACTGTGCCTGTGTACAAGAAGGGTTATGCTGAGTCGGTAAATAGTTATAGGCCTATAAGTATTATTCCAGTTCTGGCCAAGGTGTTTGAAAAAATAATTAACAAGCAGTTAATTCATCACTTTGAAAGTAATAAGTTGCTAAACGATACCCAGCATGGCTTTACGAAGCACCGTTCAACCATCACAGCTGTAAAAGCTTTGACTGAGAGCATCAATGATGCTTTCGAAAACGAAGAGTCGGTCCTCCTAACACTGTTAGATTTGACGAAAGCTTTTGACTGTGTTTCCCACAAAGTATTGCTGAGAAAACTTATAAAGTATGGAGCTGGAGGTGCTGTTCACAGGATGTTCAATTCATACTTAAGTGGTAGACATCAAGTAGTCTCATTGCAAGGGGCAAAGTCCAACACAGTCCTAATCACAAATGGAGTTCCGCAGGGCTCGGCTCTAGGACCTAGTCTCTTTTTAATTCTTATCCATGACTTTGACGTGGACAGCAATGATGCCCTTCTGTATGCCGATGACACTACTATAGTCAATCGTAGCGATAATGTGCTAGCCTTAAGTGTGGGGTCCGACTTTTGTTTTGAAGAAGCCAGGAATTGGTTCAAGCTCAATGGCCTACAGCTGAATGAAGGAAAAACATAGAAGCGTCTTTGTACGCTGTGGACTCGTCCCAAAGCCAAGTTGGAGAGTAACAATAAGGCAGTAAAACTGTTAGGCATAACTATAGATGATAGGCTAACTTGGAATGCGCACATTGATGAACTGTGTAAGAAACTTTCCCGCATCAACTTTCTCCTGAGGAAGCTTAAATCTCTCGTAACACCGGAGTACCTAGTTCTGGCCTATCATGGTCTATCCCACTGCCATGTGAGCTATGGTGTAATCCTTTGGGGTCATGCCAGTAATGCAAGACGGGTGTTACTCATGCAGAAGACCGCAGTGAGAAGTGTGAATAATGACATCAAGTGGCAATAGGGATCACTGTTGCTCTTTGAACATCTTGGCTATATACAGCCAATTTATCCTGGACTGTCTTATTTTGGTAAGGTCAGATCCTAGGCTTGGCAGATGCCTAAGATCTGCGCTCAGGGAGAAATATTGATGTCCCAAGATGTAGATTAGACAAAACAGACAACTCCTACCCTGTGTTGGCCTACAAGCTTTATAATAAATTGCCGAATGAAGTAAGGGAGCTAGAACCCACACCCTTAAAGAACAGGCTTAAGAAGTGGCTTAGGAGGAAATGCTTCTACTCAGATGAGGAGTATTTCACCACAAATATGAAAATTTAAACCCGGCCGCCACCAAATGACTGTAAATATTGTAAATATTAGTTTTAGTGAAAAGTTTAGTTAATGACAAGATCCATCCAGACAACTGGTCTACAATCGCTTGGATATGTATCATGTATCATTTCTAATGCTACGATTTAGTGAGTACATCTGTAGGGGCAGCACTTTAATGCCAAAGGAAGTAGTCTATAAACCCCTGGTAGAGTATAATGCCATTAAATATCAACTACGTTTTGTACACTGGTACACTTGATACAATATGAACTTTGGTGAATTTGAATTTGTCAACTATTAAGTACAGTGATGTAGTGTTCTATCTAATGAATAGGAATGCGTCAGTACCAAAATTTCTCGATACCGACACCAATACCTGAAAAATCTATTCTCGATATTGATACCATCGACGTATAATACCTATAACTTGCCTATAAATTTTAAAAAATCACTCGCTGATAATACATCTGAGATTCAAATTGTTTTATTAAATAAAATAATTTATACTTAGGCTACAGTCTGCAATCTGCTTATACAGTCTGCTCAACCTCTTTTGACGTAGTTTGTTTACAAAACAACTTTAATAAATTTTGTATTAACTGTTGCGAACGTAACTGCCATTTCACGAAGGACGAAATGGATAATAATAAAGAAATTACACCAAAATCTGGAAAGTCACTAAGCACCAAAGTAGCAGCTAGTTATTTTACGAGGAGTAGGACAAAACAGAATACACCAGTTAAACACGTTAAAAGTGTACCTAAAACAAAATGTATCACAGGGAAAGCCCTTATGGATGAAAATATCAACCATAGTCCTAAGTCATCCTGTAATGACAGAAAAGCACAGAAGAACAATGATAGGCTTGGGCCTAGCAGCCATTCAGAGATTGGATGTCAGACCAACTCGTCATTTCCAATTGAAGAATTATTAGAAGCTCAGAGTAGGCCATGTGCAAATAGGCCTAATCAGGATGAAGAAAGTCTTGGACTTAAAATCCAGTTGGAAGATCTCCATAAATTAAATGATAGTTTGGTTAAACAAGTGGCTATTCAGGAAAGTCTTCTGAACAGCCGCAATAACCCTGACTTTCATTCTCAAATCTTAATACAGTACACTCTCGTTCATCGGACTCGGCGACATCGGAACTCCGCTTCATCGGAACTGAAAATCTGGATATTATTAATTTTTTTTCTTGCGAAATAAATAATTTTTCCGTTTAGCGCCTTCAATTTCCATTCGTTCTATCGGCACAACAGTGAAGTATCACATTTTGCATCAAACGTCATCAGGCGTTTTCCATAATCTGTACCCATCGATGTGATTTACGAGGCCGTGGAGTATTCGCACAAAATAGAAAGAGGAAGAGAACTTCCGGTTCGACCGCTTCCCAAACTGTCCTTCAGTCTGTCTCGCGTCGCGACTGCACCTGTACGTGGAAGTCAGTTGACTGCTGGAAAATGGTTGAAATATGAGAATAAAGATTTTGGATCTTTATTTCCTGCGTTGTTTTTATTCCTATCTGTTCATTGTTACCATGTTTAAAGTTTGAGTGCCTTATTTTCATAAAACCTCTTGTGTTATCTTAAAAACAAGAGTGAATACAATCACGATAGTTCACCGTACGGGCGGAAATGATGACTCACGACGGACTCCTCTTCATCGGAATTTTTTTACATCTGAACCGGCCGTCCGCCACATTAGTTCCGATGAACGAGAGTGTACTGTAACAGAATTAAAAATAGCCAAAGAAGAAATTAGTAGTTTAAAGGTCGTAATTGAAACCCTACAACAGGACAAAGAGGAACTGCTTAAATCTCTGAATACAGAATCAATGTTAAATAGGGCCTCATGTTTAAACTGTTTTCCCAATTTGTCGGCAGAATGGAAGAGATCCACCGCAAAGGAAAGTAAAAATCACGAATCTGGAGAATGGAACTTACCATTAACCAATCGGTTTAATGCCTTAGACAACTTAGAAGACACAAATGAAGTAGGCCTAATGGTTAGTCCAAACCTTCAACAACAACAATCTAACCCTAAACAGGAGAGTAAAAATCGTAAACCTTCTCAGCAAAAACAAAATCAAAATAAATCTAAGAATAGGAAAAGAAGAGTCCTGCTGTTAGCTGACAGTCATGGGAGGGGCTGTAACAGCCGACTTCAAGAGGAACTGGGTAATCAGTTTACGGTGACAACTATTTTTAAACCTAATGCATGTTTCAGTGAAGTAACGAAAAACATCCAAGAACATTGCAAACAGTTGACAGAAACAGACTTCTTAATAGTTCTAACTGGTTCTAATGATTTTTATAGCAATCCTGTACATCATTCTGTAAAATCGATCAAACCTGATATATCACAGTTTGGGATTGATGAGCTTGTTGAAGCCACAAAGAAAACAAACATTCTTATTAGTGGAATACCTCTACGGTTTGACTCAGAGGGAACTGACATGAACACAGATATTAAGGGAATAAATCACAGCCTATATGACAAGTTAGAAAGCCTAAAGCACTCAGGTTGTACAAATATTGTGACTGGGAAAAAACATGTTTTAACAGAAAGGACCATACCAATCATGGACTTCATCTAAATCATTATGGTAAGAAAAAAATATCTATGATGTTTGCTCAATCAATACTTTATCATCTCAACTTACAAAATGAGAAGGTTAAATGTGCAACTAGACCTGTTCAAGATCTGGAAGTACGTAAAGGCGTAAATCAAGAGAAAAATGTAAAAATAAGCTTAGATTTGATGTTAGAAGAAAGTGTAACAGAATTTAATGGATTTTCTACTCCTGAAATATCAGAAGCAAAATCACTAAGAGTTGCTTTGTCAAAAAACTGGGAAACTTGGAGTCGGAAAACAGAACTAGTAGGCCTAGGCTAAGGGCAGAAGAGGTTGTTAGGTTACCAGAAAATAACGTAAAACTAGTTGTAGGCCTAAATATTTTAAATATATTCTATATGAATATTCAAGGGTTGAGAGATAAAGTAATGGAGGTAGAAGTTCTATTGAAACAAAAACATTTTTCAATACTATGTTTTAGTGAACATTGGTGTGGTATAGAAGAAATAAGTCTTAATGCTCCTGAGGAATATTACCTTGCAACGTGTTTTTGTAGAAGAGAACATATCAGAGGAGGTGTTTGTGTATTCCTGGCCAATTCATTGCATTCTGAAGAAATTGACGTTAAAAAATACTGCGATGAACTCAACCTAGAAGTTGCTGTGGTAAAGTTGATAGAGTACAATGTACTTATTGTTGCTTTGTACAGGTCACCCAATGGCAAGGTAAATTCATTCCTGAAGGGATTAGAGGACATGTTAAGGTTTCTAACTCAGTTCAAGTGTAGAGTAGTGGTATGCGGGGATGTAAATGCCGACTTTGACGTAACAACAAATAAGGCAAGTGTCATTAATTTTACTAATCTTCTAAGGCAGTATAATTTGTTTTGCACTAATTTTCAACCTACAAGGGGCCGTGCCTGTTTAGATAACATTATAACGGACATACCACAAAGCGATTTCAACACCAGTGTGATAGACCCAAATTTATCCGACCATAAAGCATTACATTTTGAAGTTAAAATAGGCCTACCAGAAAACTTTAACGTAGTAAGGTGGGATAGAAGATTCTCCTCTGACAATATCAATCAATTTCAACACTATTTAAGCGGTGTGGATTGGGCTTACATGTTTGAGCCAAGTGTCGGCTGAGGAACTGTTTGGTGTATTTTTCCGTGAGTTTATATCAGCTTTTGAACTATGTTTTCCTTTACAAGAATGTAAAAGAAACAATAAGAAAAAAAAACTAACACTGACAAAAATGACAACTGGTATACACCGGAGCTCGAGAAGATGAAAAATCAAATCCTATTTTGTAAATCTATTGCTGTACAAACAAATAGTAAGCACCTATTGGACAAAATGAAGCGCTTACAAAAACAATACAGAATAGCCCTGAAAGAAGCAAAGAAAGCCAAGAATGAAGAAATCATAGAGAGGTCAGCCAACAGATGTCGAGCAGCTTGGTCAATTATCAAGAACGCTTCCGGTAAGTCTTCACATAGATCTTCAAGTGGTATCTCTTCTGATGAGCATAATAACTATTTTGTGTCTTCAGTAGAAGAAATAAGCTCAAAAGTAAAAGGCTCAGTGAGTGATACTAATCAGTTTTTGAGTGTGCTAGTTCCACCAGCAAAATGTGTGATTTTTCCAAGGTCACATCCACCGAAGTTCGTAAAATTGTAATGTCTTTGAAAAATAGCAAAAGTAAAGATGTGTATGGTTTACGTAGTATATTAGTTAAGTCAGTAATAGATTATATTTTGGAGCCATTTACTTATTGTATTAACTGTTGTTTAAATGAAGGCATTTTTCCTAGTCCTCTCAAATTCTCTAGAGTTGTTCCAATTTATAAGAAGGGTCCAGTGACACGTCCAAGTAGCTATAGACCAATTTCTCAAAAACTATTTCCCATTTTCCCATTTTCAAAAATTCCCATTTTTTAGTTCCCATTTTTTTTTCAAAAATATTAGAGAAAATATTAAAAGTTAAAATATGTAATCACTTTGAATCTTTAAATCTTTTCAGTGATAGTCAGTTTGGGTATCGGGCAGGCCTATCAACAGTAAAAGCAGTAGATAGTCTTGTAAATCAAGTAATATCTGCTCTGGAAATGGGATCTTTAGCTCAGATCACCTTGTGTGATCTGAGTAAAGCATTCGATTGTGTAAGTCATGATATTTTATTGGAAAAACTTAGGTTTTATGGTTTCCACAACAAAGAGCTTGAAATGTTAAAGTCATATTTAATGGACCGTAACCAGGTAGTGGAGGTAGAAGGTAAACGCTCAAAGGATATTTGTGTGAACCGGGGAGTGCCCCAAGGTTCAATATTAAGGCCCGTTGTCCCTGAAGCGACTCTAGCGATAGTCGCTGAGCGACAGTCGCTCCGGCACTGGTAGCATTGTTTCAAATGGGACCGTTGTCCTTGAAGCGACTGCTACTGGCGCGGCTAGCGACTATCGCTGGCGACTATCGCGGGTCCGGTCTGGGGGCAGGTTCAGTCGCAGTCGCGGAGCGATTGGTGTCATTTTTCACGTGTTTAGTTGTTATTCGTAATTTCTTCAATGAATACGGAACTGCAATGAAGATGAAAAGCTTCCTAAGGCGTCTTTTATATTAACTAGTGTGCTTATTGCTTGAAATCGAGCAATTTAATTTAAACTATGACGTGTTATTGTTAAATTTATTGCGTTTAGTTTTCCGACCAATCCAATAGTGATTAATTTACCCAAAACTACACATATTTACACCCGTACATTAAAAGATTTTGAATGCTCAAATTAATCCCATTATGCCTAATAATATTCGAATGGTAAAATTTCACATTTTAATTTTAGATATTGCCCTCAATTTTTGATTCTCATCAATTTTTGGCGAAACCAAGTACAGATAAACCCTATCCATCCAACGACACAAAAACTTCGGTTGAGAATTATAGGTCCATTAAAAAAAAAAAAAAAAAAAAAAAATATATATATATATATATATATCCCTTTTGTTAAATAAGTATAGATATATTAAAATAGCCTTCTTGTCTAGTTGAACAATATGTCATGAGTACCAATTCATGCAGCAAATAATATTTCCATGACATCTTCGTCATAGACATCCTCACCAGAAAGGTAATTTTTGTTTTACTTCTGCTTCAAACTCATGGTACATTTAAAACTCACAATTCAGCATAACAATGCACTAGAATCGCTCTTTAAAAATCGCTTCAGGGACAACGACGTGATTAGCGACTATCGCTGAGCGACTATCGCTCAGCGATTATCGCTCCGCTACTATCGCAAGAGTCGCTTCAGGGACAACGGGCCTTTAGGGCCCATTCTCTTTCTTGTCCTTATGAATGACTTACCTAATAACTTAGTGTGTAAATCAATCATTTATGCTGACGACACTACCTTGTTAAATGTTAAAGAAGATAACTTAGAATTAAAACACATGGTAGCTTCTTCTCTTGCTGATACTGTAAATTGGTTTAGTTCAAACAGTTTGTATATTAATGAAAGTAAAACATGTAATTTGAAAATTTCTTTTAGGGACATAGACTTAGAAAATTGTTCAACTGTTAAGTTGCTTGGTATAAATATCGATAGTAGGCTTTCTTGGAAAGACCACATTCATAATGTCTGCAAACAATTATCCAGAGTTATTTATCTTTTGGCTAACTTGAAAAAACATGTATCAGATAAGTATTTAAAGATGTCATACTTTGCCTTTTTTGAAAGTTTGTTAAGATATGGCCTGATTCTATGGGGTAATGGTGTTGGAATTGAACAGGTCCTTATAGTACAAAAAAAAGCAATCCGAATTTTATCAGGTGCAGGTACCTTAGATCATTGTAAACCTCTGTTTGTGAAAACTGGCATTTTGACAGTGATTAATTTGTATACATATGAAGTTTTGATTGTGATAAAGAGAAATTTAAACTCATTGCTCAAGAGAAATGAGATTCATCAACATAACACTAGAAATAAATGTAAATTAGAAATTCCAAAAAATAGGTTAAGGATGTCTAATAAATATTATAGGTCATTGGGTATAAAATTGTTCAATAAACTGCCTTTGGAATTTCAACTAGTTAATGACAATGTTTTTGATGTTAAATTATACAATTGACTGCAAAGTAGACCTTTTTACAATATAGATGAATTTTTAAATATAGACATAAGAGGCTGTGAGTTTGGATTGTAGTCTTATCAATTTTTATTGTTTATATTATATTTTATCATTGTTATATTTTATAACTTTTATAGTTTATTTTTGTTTTTGTAAACTGTTGTCAACTGTTTTTTTTAGAGTACCTACTTAAAAATGTCTTTCCATTTAAAATTGAAATGTTGTGACTCAGTAGTAGATGTTGCTGTAAATCTAGCCTAACTTAATGACAAAGTCCATTGTAATTATTGTTAATTACCGAAAGACTAATAAACATATTCTTATTCTTATTCTTACCAATAACATAAAAATTATAAATGCTCACACTTATATATGAGGTAATTTTTCATTTCATTGGATGGTAACAGGATTGGATCAAATAGTTTTCGGATTCCTATTTTTGCACAGTCAACAGAAATAATTAATTACAGCCTTTTTTTTAAAAGTTAGGCCTAGGCCTTGATTAAAAAATATTTAGAAATATAAAACCAATTAATTTAGCAACGATTCAACAAGGCTACTTTAAAACCTTAAAAAAACAATTTATAATTTGTCATGATTAAAATTGCTTCTAGGCCTTAATGAACATGTCAACATTATTTTGAACTAACTTAGGCTATGACCAAAGAGGGTTGCAATCGGTCAAAACAACTCACCAGAAAAACACCAACCACATGAAAAAAATAGGAACTATACTATAAACAATCATTTTATTTGCAACCAAAAAGATAGTATAAAACGTAACCTAGCTTCAGTTTGCATAATGAGCATTCTTCAGTCATTTTCAATTTTCTGTGAAAGACTTCCAAATATAATACTTTTTTTTCTTTTTTTTTCCCGTGCATTTACACATTAAAAATTAATAGACAGTAAAAGTGTTCAAATCAGTTTGGAATTCGATCAGAGGTATAAAGATATTAACCTATTATAAACATCAGACTAAAAGGCCTTAAAAACAGATAATAACAGAACGGTATGTTCAAATCGCGATGGATGATGCATCCGATGCCTTCACAAGTTTGTTGTCAAAAGCGATTGTAATTTTCATTAGATTCAATTTTAAATTGAGTGACGAAAGTACGAATGAGGAATTTTTCCCTAAACTAGCGCTCCACGTCAGTTATTAAGGAAACAAACACCGCTACACAACGATTCAAGCAAGTGAAATAAAAACTAGAGCATCTAGAGTTGCCGCGATTAGCCTAGCCTTGAAAAACTTGTATCTTCTGCTAGCACTTGAAGCGACAAGTTTAAGCATTGATGCAGATCTGACTTTATCTGCCTCATTTCTTTGGTCGTCGTCAGACGTTCAATCACATCATCACGATTTTATGCAGAATCGCCATAGCGCAATCACAATATTTGTGCATTGATCTTATTTTTAACACCAGGTATAGGCCTACAGTCAAACCCAAAAAATCGGCTATCCGAACCGTCTTTTCGGATATTTGTACACATCGAGTTAACAAAACCATTCCTTTCTTTGTTTAAATTTCATTGTTGGTGATGGTGAGTTTAAGTTGTTTAATAAATTATTGCGGACATTTTTCATCACCTTGTAATTCACTAATCAGTGATGCAATAATTTACTAAACAACATTCCTTTAAATTTTAGCAGACAATATAATCTGAATACCCAAGTATAACACAGCAGACGATAACTGTACTTTTGGTATCAAAAGATATATTTATTTTGTTGTTTGATAAAGAAAGGCCCTTCAAAACTCATTTGTGCAACATGAACGCCGATTTGCTGATATAGCCACACAATGTCGCGTGTTGACTAATGAGGAGCCTTCTTACATAGAATATTCTATTTCATGTCTATCTACACCAGAGGCATTTTTTTACTTCTTGACAGGGAACGGTCCAAACCACAGTCTTGTTTCTATCTAACATCGACCAGTTGTTAAGTTAGAAAGGATCATTAACTAATAGCCCAATGACAAATGACCACTGGGTCCAGAATCGATCCTTTAAAAAGCTACTAACTTTCCTCAGGATCGAACCGGCAACCTTTGGATTGACAAGGCGAGCACTATAACCACTCAGCTACCCTGCCAGTTTAGAGATATACAGTTGCTGTTATTGCAAACAATGCAAACAATAAGTTGTATTATAAATTATGTCATTTTCATTTACACTTAAACAAATTAGTGTTTAAGATTTGGCAAGTGGGTTTCCTAAAAAAAGTTATTACAGAAAATTATCAAAGCATACAATACATTTCAATACTTCTGATAACAAACAGAATAAAGGTCTATTTTTTCTGGTGCAAGAATTGCATCGAAGTTGGTGTTGTACAGTTGACAATTAAACAAAAACGTTACTAGGATTGTGTCGTTTTCTCGAAATCCGATTTATGAGAATTTAACATGTTCATATAGGAATTTAACTTAAGAAAATAAAATACGCTATTTTGCTATAGGAATTAAATAATAGCCTGAAAACAAAAAAATGTGTTTTTCTATTGATATTGGTATTAGTGTCAATTTTAGACGATCAATTCTCAATGCTTAAGAATCAGTGGCATCAAGAATCGGTGTGGAGAATCAAATCATTCCACTAATGAAATAAATAAATAAAAAATAAGAAGATAATTCAAAAAATTTTAGACCAAGGTTTGCTTTTGTGTTAACCAACATAAGGCAAGCTTACATTTTCCTAGTTTATGTCGACAAAAGAAGGAGCACTAAATATGTCAGTAGAAAACCTCCTGAAAAAAATTTAATAACTTCTATTCCTCATCCAGAATCAATCAAATAATTAAGCCTATATCACAGAATTATTTTCTTAACCTTGGCCTGGTTTGCAAACCTGTTAGTAACACGTGCTACTCACTTGGTATCGGTGGGTTTCGCGCTGTCCAAACTCCTCCTGCTCTCCGCCACTCGCGCGGCTGGAGGTCTATACACAGCCGCCGTTGGAGTTTGTCGCTGTCTATTGGGTTTATCCTTGTCAATCATGTTTGGTTTTACTGGTTGAGGAATTGTGGCAGGAAGTCCTTTGCTTGCTGCTTCACTGTAATAAAGAATAAATGAAATTGAAATATTGCAACAGTAGCCTATTTATTTTACTATTTCATCAATAGGTACTATTGTAAATAAATCTATTGATCTTGGAGCTCTTACGAATATTTATTGATACAATAGCAGATATTCCATATTAATTGGGGATTTTTTCTTTTAAACTCTTTGAGGCCAGGCAAATATCGGGTGTAAGCGTCACCACGCCAGACATGTTTCGGTTTATATATAGTGTGAATCTCTCTTGGTGTCCTTAATGGATTACAAACACTTTGTCATATCCTCCTCAGACCCATATCCAAATTAAAAAATTTTTTTTATGTAATGGTGGTTTTTGGGTTACAAAAAAATCAAAGAACACAAAACAATTTTTTATGATTTTTTTTTATTTGTAAGTATAAAAAAACGCATGTGTCAAATATGACACATTGGGACTAAGGGACTTAAAAACTTTCAAAATCAAAAATGTAAGAAAATGTTTAATAACCCTAAAATTACACAAAAACACATTTAAAGTTCGTGGAAAAGCTTGTAGCAATTTCTGGATGTGGTTATGCAAAGATATTCCGCAGAAAAAGCGCACATTTGTTGATGAACATCCCGGGAAACGACATCGGTGCCTGGTTGTTTGGTCGCAATAAAGCAAAATATTTGTTAAATATTTTATAATATTTATTAATATTTATATTGCAAAATATAATATAATATTGTATATAATATAATATTATAATATTTATATTGCAAAATATAAATTAAAGCAAAATTTGTTCGGTCGCAGAACTACTGAAAAAACAAAAAAAATTGGCCTAAAACCTCCAAAAATGTAGACTGCCATATAAACTTTAATGTAAATCCAAACCTTTTTATCTTTGGAAATAAAAGAATCAGTTTTCAAAGGTAAAATCAAAATATTGTACTAAGGAAAACAAAAATAAACAATGCAACTCCAAAGTCCCTTAGTCCCACTGTGTCACATTTGACACAGTATAAATTTAAGAGATGTTTTAGTAATTTATTTATTTATTTTAGGATTTTTAACAATATTTGTATTAGCAACCTTTGTGTAAGCAACTTCGATGGAAGAAGGTGTTAATTTATTTTAATAAATTATCTTTATATAGTAACGTAGTTAAAAAAAAATCATTGAAGCTGATTTTTAGATAAATGTGCAACTGTGCATGAATACAAACATATCAATCTTTTGAGTTCAATTCAAATCAAAACAGCTTTATTTCACAACTAAATGTTAGCAAACAATTTTACATGAGTGAATATTACTACAGATTACAATTAACAACCATTTATAAAGCACTAAAACCCTTAAACTCATACAACACACACACACACACACACACACACACACACACACACACACACACACACACACACACACACACACACACACACACACACACACACACACACACATATCTTACATATATATATATATACTATATATATATATATAAAGCAAAAATTACCACAAAGCTCATTTGGCTTTTCATTTTATTTTTTATTTTTTCTGCACTCAAATTTTTGTTTTATTTAGTTTTTAAATGACCAAATATAACTAAGCTGAAGGCATAATCGTAGTAGACTATGAGGCATGTTTCTTTGTCTGTAACTAGTGAGAGTCTGAGCCTCGAGACAAAACAAACAAACTTAAGTTTCATGCAATGTTTATCAACCCTCTGACTCCATTTCAAAATTTGAATCAAGGACAGGCCCAAGTATTTTGTTGTGTTGGAATTTTAAAAACTAAATTTGTCAATTGATTTGCATCGAACCTCCAATCATGAGTTTCTGACAATGCTCTCCCCTTTAAGAGCCCCCGACTGCATTCTTCATTTCAAAAAAGATTCTTAAAAGGCAAAAAGCACTCCCTTTAACCCTACTCACCTTTATATTTTCAATCGAAATTTCATGGTTGACGCAGTCAAAGCCACAGATCACAGAGCACCCCGGCAACCCTCTAGGCCTGCTATCCAAGCAGGGCACGTAGGACTGCGTCAACCACCTGAGACCAATGACTTCCCTGCCCTAAACTCAAAATGGAATTCATCTAGGGAAGGTTTCCTTCAAAGAGATTTCCAGTCCTCAAGTATCATGGAGAGTGAAGGAAGGATACTTACTAATGTATAATTTGACAAATAAAATAGGATTACTCCAATCTTTGGCAATGAGAATTCATAGTTCTCCATTGAAAGTGCTAAAAGTTACTTAAATTATATTATTATGTTACTTACTGTGTTTCTTTTTCTTTTTTCTAACTAACCTGATTAATCCCTTGTAGCAAATAACAATTCTTCTACTAATATCTTGTCCAATCGAAAAAGCAGCTACCTCAGATGATGCAAAGTTATCTTCTATCAACTTATGAATAAGAAATCGCCTAAATCCGTTAAATGGAGGAAATACCAAGACCCTGAAACATAAGGATCTCGTTGTAATATTTTTCATCAGCTGTTATTTACCTTAAAATTTGCATGGAATTGTCGCTTTAAATTATTCAAATCAAGTCAGTAGACGATGACGGAAAACAGCTATTCATTAGAGTACAATTATCTTCAACCCCATTAAAAAGAGATGGATTAATTTCAAATATCCTAAATACCAATACAATTTATGGTATATGATAAATTTTTGCTATTTTTGCAAAAAGGTTAATACCTGTTACAGCCTTGTGATTCTTGTATTCGTAACTTGTACTGTGTACTAGGATTGAACTAAGCGATCCGATGTTCAAAACATCATCTTAGGTAAGGTAGAACAAACTTCATCTAAGGTGGAACAAAACATTAAAGCATCATCACGCCTCTTTCACATCTGATCACCTTTTTTCTATCGTATCAACAGCAATATATAAGTTAGTCTCTGTGTTTTCCATTTGCAAATCATTATCAAAGCCGGACTCATTATTGAAGGGAGGTTATGAATTACAGTAGGCTACATAAAACTTAAGCCTAAAAGTTAGGGTATTTTTCAATTAGCTTGATCACACCTTAATCTTAATTTTATGTGTCAGGTGACCTGGTCTGGACAACTGTGTATTGTTATAAAGGGTAATTGAAAGAGTTTTACGTTAAATGAAAAATAAAAAGCTAAAAGGCTATAATTTGTACTTTATAAAAAATAGTACAGAGGCAGATTACTGATATACAGATCACTCTGATTAACACAAAAGGTACTTAATTTATGAATATGATGAACACATTTTTAATTATTCTTACTTAACAGCAGATTAATTTCTTGAAAATTTTTTGTGTATTTACATTGTTTAAAAATATCACCTATAGGCTTACTATAAATTATACCAAAAAATAAATATATATATATATATATATATATATATATATTAAAATACATTTATTAAACATATTATATATATCGTATGGCTCATTTAGCCAGCCACCATGGTTTAAGAATAATAAAATAAATTCTGCGGTGCAGAGCACCTGAGTCAGTATAAGTAAAAATCTAAACACTAAAATAAAAATTAGATCTCTCTTTATAGAACTAAATCCAGGGCGCTAAGCCATTGCAGCCCAGCTTCACTTGAGCTATGCAGACCGGCCAATCCTTCGGGGAAGGCACTCAGTGGGCACTCTTCGACTATGTGTTCCATATTCTGTATGGTTGTTTGATATTCTGCTCCGCAGTCGCATGGGGGTCTTGTGTCATTCCCCGTTTGTACTTCCAATAATTACATCTTCCCACTCCAGTGCGGAAACAATTGAGTATAGTCCACTGCTTCCGAGGAAGATTCATACCACTTACCGCTATGGTCGGGTCAGCTATCAAGAAGTGGTTCCGACCTTGAAAAGCGTCCCAGGAGGAAGTCCAGTTTGTATGGATGGTGAAGTTCGTATCCATGGGGGCTCTTCGTAGAGGTGGTTTTCGGGACCTCAATCGGCCCGCATTCTGCGGTAGTTAATCATGGATGGGCAGCTGTGGAGCAGATAAGATCTTTGTGTATTCCCTAATGAGTGCATCCCTTCGTCTTATTTCATTAGTGGTACACTCATGGCAACCCCTGTTTTAGCTTCAAGAAGCCACTGTCTAGCCTTGTTACCATAGGCGTCATTTGGGGGGGGCAAGGGGGGGCAGTTGCCCCCCCAATAATTTCGGTGATATATATTTTTTTTAATTTGAAATTAAAATTTTAGGTTATGTAATATGGTGAAATATTTGTATATAACAATTATACACTTCTGAATCAGACTTAACATAACAAAATGTCTACTTTGTATTATTTACAGAAAACTCTTAAATTGACTCATTCTGCAATCGTCATCTGTAGCAGGAAGTCCCATCTCACGTCTGTTGAGGCTCCGGTCTACCTGCACGAACGACGTTACCGAATGCCGCCACTCGGCCGTAGCGCTAGGCGGGTTCCGCGAGTTTGATGGCTGCAGAGGTTTACGGGAATCGTGTTTTAAAATTAACAAATTATGATAGAGATTGACTCTTAACTTTTTGTAAAAGTAGAAAGACGGATCTCGTCTTCTCTGGTTTTAGAATTTTTTTATAAAATTTATAATTTCAGTTATAACTATCTAAAATCGTCTGTTTTTTCTAGGGGCAAGTTTTAAAGATGCAGAGGTTTACGGGCATCGTGTTTTAAAACTAACCAATTAAGATAGAGATTGGCTCTTAACTTTTCCTAAAAGTAAAAAAGACGGATCTCGTCGGCTCTGTTTTTAGAATTTTTAAATACAATTTCTAATTTTAGTTATAACTGTCTAAATCATCTGTTTTTCTAGATTTTTAACTTAATTTTTCCATTAGTTTTTATAACACTACCAAAGTGAGATTACCAAAGTGTAAGAAAGGAAATTTAGCACCGTTATTTTTCTTTAATATGACACATTCGTTGTAGCTCTAGGCTGCATTTAGCAAAAGATAACAGGGTTCTAAAAACCCTTGCATTTGCATAGAAAAACATATGATTTTAAGACAGTTAGGCCTATAGCTGAAATTAAAAATTTTATTTAAAAATTCTAAAAACAGAGCCGAAGAGACCCGTCTCTTTAATTTTAGAAAAGTTAGGAACCAATCTCTATCTTAATTGGTTAGTTTTAAAACACGATCCCCGTAAACCCCTGCATCTATAAAACTTTTTGCCACTAAAAACAGATGATTTTAGACAGTTATAACTGAAACTAGAAATTGTATTTAAAAATTCTAAAACCAGAGAAGACGATAGACTGGAGCCTTGCCTTGTTTAAACATAACCTCTTTCGTGTGAAAAGGTAGATATAGTGCCTTCGCTGATGTCCTACTGATGTTTACACTGTTGTTTACTTGAAAGTCAATCAATTTCCTTACTGATGGGTAATCAAATGGGAAAATTACAAACTTTAAGGACTTGTAGGTCCCCTCTTTTTAATGGACAATTTACCAATTCACTTTAGAAACAACTTCACGCCGAGCTCTATCCAATGGCACTAAAATCATTAAAATATATTGCAAATTGTGGAAGGAGTTTCTGGTACAAAAACCTGTATCACGTATTAAATATGTATAGATGATTTTGTAAATCATTATTTATCTTTTTATAATCACTTAGTAATTTTTTACCTCTCTTGTCCTCAATAACAATTAAATTTTTTTAGGTAATGTAATGGGCAATATACCGTAGCTATACTGATCCTAACCAACAGTAGTTAAATGTTAAATGATTGTTTTGTCCCTTTTACGGCAGACTGCAAAGGTGCTTTGTCAAAAACTAATTTGTGATAAAGATAAAACAATGTGTTTTACCATACAAACCTATGGAGTTTTTGTCTATGTATCCGACTGTATAACTTTAGAGATGTAAATAATAGACAATAAAAATAACTAAATAGTTATAAAATAATGTTTTTTATTTTAACGATTTAGTATCCATTAACCAATAAAATCCATTAAATTTCTTAAGGTGTTTTACATCACAGTAACCACTGGCAGTTCCAGAAGAATAATGACTTTCTAAAAAAAAACATGTTAACTTATATAATCAAATTTTACATGCATTAGGGTATTGTTTTCATGGGTTTGTGAGATTATATTATAAGTTCATATTTTATGGACAGCTCAGTGTCACAGTGTAAACTTAATTAGCTTTTATTGACAGTTTTTAGCGAAATTTAAGATGTTTGGCGTATTTGTGGGAAGGGGGGAGGGGGTATGACCTTATGAAAATCTTGCCCCCCCAATCAGAATGCTGAAATGACGCCTATGCTTGTTACCTGAGTGTTTTATAAACTCCGGGAAAATGTCATCCAAGCCTGCAGCTTTGCCAATTGGCATCGCATCAATCGCCACTTCCAGCTCATCGTAAGTGAAGGGTCTAGAGACTTCCAAGAGTGCTTGCCGACTCTCCTTTATCTCATTAAACTTGAAATTAATTTTTCTGTCTGCAGACGTACGCATAGGTTTTGAAAGTACGGAGAGGCGTTTTGCAATTTCACGAGGGCTTGGCTGTGAGGCATCATGTTTTTCCTTGATTTACCAGTGGAGAGTTTTCTGAGCAGAGACCAAGCTTTCCGACTACTTTTGGTGAAGTTCAGGTTCTCGACAGTTTTCACCCACTTCTCTCTTCTGGAGTTGTCGAGAGAGTTATGGAGTTGGTCAGCTACATCTCTGTCAGCAGTGTCTGTAAACTCACTGTAAAGATCTTCGCACTCTCTGCTCCATCCTGGTATGTATTCTTTTCTAAAACCTCTTGGGATTGTCGCCTTAGCGGAAGACAGGACAAGGCGAGTGAACCGATCATAGTTTTTTATTTTAGAGGGGATGAACCTGATGCCGCTATCAAGCCTTGATGAGAAGGCCTCCCACTCAACCTTATTAAAGTTCCATCTAGGCCGAGGAAAAGATCTCACTAGTGGAAATTGCATTCCTACTGATATTATTACAGGCCTGTGCTGAGAGTGGGGGAATGCACCAAGGACCATCCTGGAAGTAGGCACGGGTGTTGCTGATGCTTCACGGGAGCAAAAGCACAAGTCTGGAGAGTACCCACGACACCATCGGGCTGAATGGAAGGTGTGTGGGTCCTTGGCATTATATACCAAGAAAAGGTTGTTATTTTCAGCCCAGCTTGAAAGACGAGTGCCGTTGTCATCATCGGACGAGTATCCCCAATGGGTATGATAACTGTTGAAGTCACCTACATATACCACAGGATGTTCAAAAGTTGGGAGAACTGTGTCTGACCACTGGGTGTTCGGTGGTTTGTATACATTTACAATAGTAGTCGCAGACACCTTAACAGCAACAACAAATGTGTTGTTATCACAACTTTTGTGGGAGACTGATACGTCGTCTATGTCCTGTCTAACGTACGTCGCCACTCCGTAGACCCTGTGACCTATTTCTTCCACAAGCTTATATCCAGGGATGTTGCCCCTCGCACTGTTGTCTAAGTCGTCTGCATGTATTTCTTGCAGTGCGAGGACATCGACCTCATTTTCCAGCAGCACCTTGCTGAGGCAGTCACTTTTAGATTTGCTCAGACCCTCTACGTTAAAATGACAAACATTTAAAACACAGCCTAAATTTCTAAATTGGCCCTGGGAAGGGCCGTTTGGATTTTGTCTGGCAGCTGGCATAGCTGAGAGATCACTGCGTGTGGCAGTTCAGCTGTCAAAGTTGTTGTTCGTTTAGCACCACCCGGGGAGTATGTGCAACTTTAATGGAATGCTGCGGACGCGAACAACATCACCCCCCATTAAAAAAAATTATTAAAATACATTAAAAGTAATTTTGTTTAGTAAAAAAATATGTGTGTAAGACAATATTCTTCGAAAAAATGATTTTTTTTCATTTTTTCCTGATTGCGGAAGCAACCTCCATTTGCGCCCGATGGAGGGTTAATAAAAATATTAATGAAGAGCAATTTAAGTAATAATTATTATTCAGAGAAAGGGAAATTTAACCTGCTATGTAATAACTCGGAAAATTCTGTTTATTTATAAACTTTTGATATAGTATTTTTATTTTTAAAATTTATAAAATCATTGTCAAATTTGTGAAAAGGTTTTTATTGACTAGCCTGATATATAGGCTAATACAATTCTAATTATAACCTTTTCATGGATAAATATACAGTAGACTCCCTCTTAACCGGCCACCTCGGGACCAGGCCGCGGCCGGATAATGAATTGGCCGGTTAAACCGATGTTCATTTAAGAACGCCAACCCACAATTTTATACGCCTAAATATAATTATTACTTGAAAAATAACGTTAAATATATGATTTATAACTAACATCCACCACCCACGAAATCCACAACAAACCTACACTAATAATAATGTGGTCTACTGGATAGTAGGTAAAAACGCATTGACTTCTGGTGGCATTCACTTCCGTCCAGGACGTTATATTTTAATTGGTTTGAGAACATCATATTATGAAATAACGTTGAATTGAATGATACAGTAGATAAGAAAACTATGTTTCCGGCGATACACGGCCGGTTAAAGCGATGTTGAGATAAAAAATGGCCGGTTAAAAAGATGTTATTTTGTGTCAGGGTAGGCCGGTTAAAGCGGAGACTGGTTAAAAGGTGGCCGGTTAAGAGGGAGTCTACTGTAAATTAATCTTGCTAGATTTCATAAACACCCGAAATACCCGGGTATTTATGACTTTTGGTTATTTACCCCAAGTTTTAAATACCGAGGTATTTTACATCACTACGTGTGGGGGATACAAAACTGTAAAATCCCCTTGAAACCCTATCATTCTTTTTTTGTGATTCTTCAAAGATCAATAACCTAACAACAGTGTCTTGAAGTGAAAGAGAACTGAAAATGTTGTCACCTACAGACTGGAACAATTATTTGCAAGTAGTGTGTGTATTCGCAGTGGAAAAATTAAATAGCCTATTGATGAGAAAGCAGGGGTTGGTCTAATTGTCAAGATTAACAAAAGTTTATTTACGAAATGAAAAAACAATTCTGGGTGTGTGGCCCCCCTAGTGGATGTTTTGAAGATTGTGTTAGGAAACTGGTGGTAGTTTCCTTCTAGCTGTTCCAAATAGGAGTGCAAAACCCTTATAGAAAAATTTAAAAACCTTATGGAGACGGTCAGTATCTTAATGTTCAATAGTTGGAAGGCGCAAAAGACAAAAGAGCTTTGAGGCTGTGGGTTTCCAACACTTCACTGTTAACCACTAAATACAATTTTGTAGACCTTAACATTATTGGAGCTAGCTCTCAACAATTTGGGCAAATGTGGGGTTCTGCAAATTGGAGAAATAAGAGGCAGAGGGGTAAGCCCTATTGCCTGCCATCATCTCGATTCCTACTCGTCCAAGTACATTTGCAATCTGCAGTGACAGCTGACGGCGCACACTGGTGACCCATTCCAAGAGACATCGCTGCATTTTGGACCTCTTCAAAGAAGTCTTTCATAACGTAAGTTATCCTATATATTAAAATACTTTTAGTTTCTTTGAGAAAACTTTTAATCAACACATTTTATTTTTTTCTTATTTACATTTTTTGATGGACCCTAAATTACTGTACCTCATTAGGCTAACTTTAAAGGCCTAGGCTACACTTTTTATTTAAACATTTTTCAATTTATAGGCTAAACCTGTTTTATTGTTAATGGTAGGTTTAATTACTTGGAACAAAATTTAATTCGGTGATAAAATCTTAATCGTATCGTGTAATTGTATCATCGACAGAATAGTAATATTACCGGTATCTGAGTAGCCTAATAACAACTAGTTGGGTAGCCGAGAGATTAGGAGTATAGAGCTCACCTTTGAATCCAAAGGTTTCTGGTTCCTGAGAAAAGTTAGTAGCAAGAGGTTCGATTCCGGACCCAGTTGCCATTTATCAGTGGGCTATTAATTAATGATGCTTTCTAACAACTGGTCGATATTAGATAGTAACAAGACTAGGGTTAGGACAGTTCCCCGTCAAAACATTAAAAACGCCACTGGCATAGATTTGCACAAAATAAAAATAAACAATAAAAATATCACAAAATCAAAATTGTAATATCATTACTAGGGTCATTCCATATCAAATCAACACACCCGTTTAACTTGACCTTCTCAGATTTTGATAAAAATTGGCACAAATGTTATACTCATATAGCCTAGACTAAAAAAAATGTCTAATTTTAATTTTTGATCTCAACCTGTTTTTTAGTTACGGCTATTTAAGGTTTTCAAAAATCGCCCAAAATTGCACTGCGGGCATTTACTAAATTTGTCATAGCTCCTCTCCTAATTGAGCTAAAACTTAAGAATCGTGTCAGTTTCTCTTATTCTTAATGCCCTTTCATTTGATATGCAACATGTGGGGGGTTGTGATAACAAAATTTTTCCCAAAATCGGTACGAATTTTTTAAATTTAGTTTTTTAAGTGATAATAGTTTTATGTGGTCAAAATTAATATTACTAATTTGGAAATTCGCTGAGTACGCAGGTCTGCTGCGACGGGGAGTATTTCTACTTTCATATAATAGCCTATATAGGCTACATTTTTAATACTAGGGCCTAGGTCATAAAACATATTTTAGAAGTTTTATTTAAAAGTATACAAAACATAAGGGTAGGCCCTTGACTTAGTGGGCACCGGTATTTCCGGGGATTTTTTGGGGGATTTTTTCCCTGAATCGGGTAATACTAACCCTAAATAACAAAAATCACCCCCCCAACATTTCTCTGCAAAATTCCCAATGGGGGTGGGACGGGGTTAAAAAAAGGGGAAAATCCCAAATTTTTATTGAGGGGTGAAGGCGAAACTTCGTTATCCGTCCCCACCGTTATTATCGATGTGGACATTTCGATATTGCGATTGAAATTGCTATCATACCAATGATACATTTACGGCACACGATACGATTACGATTTTATCACCTGATTTAGTTTTGTTCTAATATAATTAAACAAACCTTTTGACAATAAAACAAATATATTCAAACAAATAACTTAACTGAAAATAAAAACAACAAAAAAGTAAAAATAATAATGTAACCTAACAACACAAAATAAACTAACCAAGTTTATTGGGTAGCTGCATCTAAATTGTGAGAAGATCAGAAGAAGCAGACTTCGTTATATCTTAGATCTAAAATGGCATCACACTACACTACACAAATGCTGCCAAATACAAATCAGAAAGGTATTTTTTTTTGCTATTGTATTGAGGGAATATGCGTTTAAATGTTTCCAAACACCATTGATTTTGTTGTTATAAACATCGCTGTCTACATAAGTTATGGAGGTTTACGGTTACACTGTTAGGTTAGATTATTATTATGATACATTTCTTATCTCAGTATCATTGTTGATTCGATTGTTTTCATCGCACAATTTCAATCGCAATATCGAAATGTCCACATCGATAATAACGGTGGAGACGGATAACGAAGTTTCGCCGGGGTGAATGGGGGTTGAAACTTTGCCCCCCTCTTACCCCTTGGGGGGGGGGGGGGGTGAGTGGGGGTTGAATGGTTTATGTTAATGTAATCAGTATATTTTTATAAATTTTTTGGCTATCTTGGATTTTTTTATCACTCAATATAAAAATTTGGGATTTTTCCCTTTTTTCAACCTCGTCCCACCCCCATAGGGAATTTTGCAGGGAAATGTTGGGGGGTGATTTTTGTTATTTAGAGTTAGTACTACCCGATTCAGGGAAAAAATCCCCAAAAAAATCCCCAGAAATACCCGGGCCCCCTAAGTCAAGGGGTTACCCAAAAATCGTAACGATCCAGGGGTGCAACACTGAACACTCGGAGGGTTAAGATAAAAGGGTTAGGATTTAACCCCAAGGACGTGAAATTGAAGGGGGTTCTGTACATCAATGTAAGTTATTAGCCAATTCCTTTTAATTTGATGCTTGACATTAATTTGAGTTTGATAACGTGAAAATGGACGGGATTCTGCATATCTACGTATAAGCCAATTCATTTTTATTAGATTCTTGACATTTGAGAGTTTGATGATGGACAACTGGAGGATTAAAAGTTTAAGTGTCAAGGATACTTGGACCTAAGTAAAGCCTAACAAACAAAAAACCTAGGAATGGGTAACTTAATGGTAGGCTTTGATGGTAAATGTAATGAGGTGGTCTTACCTTTTTAGTACTGAATCATTTCCATCCAAACTTATTAGGCAGCGGCCCTTGTCCTACAAAATTGTCAACTAACTACTGCAGCTTAAGCTTGATTAAGAATTGTGAGGCCTAGCCAAGGCCTATCCAAAGGCCAATTTATTGTTTAAGTCAGTCATTTTTAAGCATTACATTTATTATAGCTAAAAACTTATATTATTAAACTCGTGAACAAAATTCAATAAACAATTAAAAGATGTATGGTTACTACTTAAGGAATGCTTATTATGTGACAACTTTCACCTCAGTGTAACTGTTTCATAATCAAGTTACCACTCTTATTCAATAACGAGCTCAAGTTGTAAGGTATGATAGCAAACACTTCCTGGATTTACTTACGTTCTGGTAGGGAAAATATTTTTCTGTAAATATCTCTGCAAATCAGCCTGAACTATTTCCATAAATTCTTTATCTTCAGGAGAGAAGATATTTCCTTTCATCCAATCCAGTTTGGTATTTTTATTATCAACTTCTGCATTAAAACTTGTACCTCAAGAATATATTAAAAAGGAATGCGCGACTCCTGTATCAAAAGTACTTAACATATGATACGGTGATGGTGATACGGAATTAACGGAAAACAGTTTCAACATGGACATGAAATTCATATAAATTTAGAGTTAATAAAACCTCTGAACAAAAACAACACAGGCGTCCTTGTCTCTGACTCCTCTGCTTTGGTCATTTGATACTTTTCGTGACTCCGTGACTTGTCTGCTATGCTACGTTTATTTACGCTGGTTCTTCTGTTCTAGTTCTGTTTCTCTGGTTTCTGCAGCGTTCCCACAATTCCCTTCTCACTGTTTTCAAACACAAAATATTGAATTTTGTATATTATTATTATTATACTGGTGTCTCGTATCGTATGTAAGTACAAAAAGTTTGGGAATATGAGTCAAAATAAAAAGAAAATCCAGAATATTTTTTTCTATAAGTATCGTATCACCTAAATATCCACCTTTTTTCAATATAAGTTTACATCTCTAAAACCATAAAAGATTTTATGAAACTTGGTATAAGTAAGTAAGTGATTAAGGTAAAAAGTAAATAATTGGAAAAATACCAAACAAAATATATTTTTGTTTCAAAATGGTGGCAATTTTTATTATTCAAACTAAATTTTCTAAAATTTTCTAATCAACGATACCAAGTTTGTAAGAATTTAACAACAAATAAGTTTAACGGATGAGTTATTGCTATTTTTCTTTGAAAATTTAAGTTACTCTATTTGCATTTTATAATGCAAAATATATGTTTTCTGCAGAAAAATCTTAATGATTCCGTTATTTGTTGTCATATCCGTACAAACTTGGTATATCATTGGTTAGACAATTTTATTAGGATTTTTTTTGTTTTTTTTTTGTGAAATTTCCCCGTTTTTGAAAAGTTTTTGTTTGAAAAATTAGTATGGCCACTATTTTTAAACGGAAAAAATATATAGGTTTAGTTTATTTTATTACTGACAGATTCTGATAACGTTAGTTGCATTGAGCACCCTGGTAGTATTCCGGGCGCCTCACCGGGTTTACCGGTGACTAAAAAAGACGATAATTGTCGTCTGCTAACAAGGCATTTGCATTGTTTAGCAGACGACAGTTATCGTCTTTTTTAGTCGCCGGTAAACCCGGTGAGGCGCCCGGAATACTACCACTGTATGAGTTTGCGGGCGCTTGGCGTGAGAGCGTGAGTCGACGCTCAAATGCGTGAGGCTCATGCATTTTGCGTGACAGTTTATTGCCAGGTCTGCATAAAATCCCAGAATATTGCACCAATCTTCACAAATCACAACTACAACACCCAGAAAAATGGCATACATGCAATCAGTGGCGGGCGGCCCTAGAGTTTTCGGGGCCCAAGGCGAAATTCTGCGGCGGGCCTCTCTTAATACTGTACCTGAAATATATCTAAACTAGATGATTAACTTAGAAAAAAGGTGGCAATCCAAAGAACTAGAAATAAGTTTTTAATAGAAATTAAAAACTTTTTTTGAAATCGTGATTTTAGTTTTTTAGCTCTAGCCGAGAAACGGTAGGTACTATCAAAAATCTGATATTAAAACTACGATAGTAAGTTAAATTTAATTATCTAATATTTTGGTTTTTTTACTTTTTGTCATATCACTCACAGTTAATCCTCCAGACCGATTTTTGTGAAGTTCAGTTTTAGATTTTTTGCTTTGCTCTAACGACTAAGCGGCTTGTCCTACAAACATTTTCAAATGACAGTTTTGATGGATCTTTTAACTATCTACAATTTTAATCCTGATATATTTCCCCGTATCTCTTCCCGTTTACTCTCAAAATACATTTTTCACTTTTCAAAGTTTTGTGAACATAAGTAATAATAAACTGTAGGTTCTGGCCCACTAGCGAAATAGTAATTTTATTATTTCAGCTCTAGCGGCCAAACGGTTATTCCGATCCCAAATTTGAGACTAATACTACGGTAGGGCATTGGATGAACTACAATTCATCCAATTCATCCAAAGTTTGGTACTGTGACTTTTTGTCGTATATCGCACCGATTGCGTACAGCTCATCCGGACTAATTTTTGTGAAATGGCGTTTTTAGTTTTTACACTCTGTGGCATAACGATTGGTCCTATCAAAGAATGTTGATAAATACGACCGAAATATTTTAAAAATGGCTAAACTTTTTAGAACATTTTGCATTTTTTAGATTATTTTTTATATTTTCTCTTTTTCTCTAAACTTAACGATTAGGGAGCTAGAGGTAATTAATGTTCATCTTTAGTTCCATAAAAGTAACATGGGGCAAACTTTATAGGCCTACTTCTCGGGAAAAATTCAATATAATGAAAAATACTCAATAGCAAAAATGTCTAAAAGTAATGTTTTAAGAACATTTCACTCATAAAAATTGTCATTTACGCATCATTAAAATTATTTCCAATATGGCCAACAAAAATAGAAATTGATTAAAAATTATTTTCAATATGGCGGAAATTACACAATTTTAAACTCAAATATTTCTAAACCAGTAAATGTTATCAAAAATTTTTAAGTCTCAAAAAGTTTACAGTTTGAATTACCTAACCAATAGTACAAAGTTTGTAAGGATCTGACAACATATAAGGGAGTTATTGTGATTTTTATATTAAAATTGCCTTGATAATTTGCATTAATTATAACGCAAAATCAATGTTTTTATACAGAAAAATCACAAGAACTCCATGATTTCAATTCAAATCTTGGCAAACTTGGTATACTATTGTTCAGGAAACTGTATTTTTCAACTTTTTTGCGTCGTTTAAAATTTTGATCAAATTATTCAGTTTTGAGATATCTGAGTTTTAAATTTTGAAATGGCCGCCATTTTAAAAATTCACATCGGAAAAAATAACTTTCTTCTTGAGAACGAGTATTGCTGTGATGAACGTTCATGCCAAATATTAACTTAATACAATGATTTGCTACGGAAATAAAAATTATTTAGTGTATCAAATTTGATAAAACCAAGTAGAGCAGGGCATGAGGGCGGAGCCCCTATCGAGTTGAATGCGACTCTTATTTATATATTAGGTTAAAATATAAATACCTTTCCGTCAGCACTTCCAAATTAATCCATGTTGTTACATGTTTATATGTTTATGTTTTGGACGTCGGTCAAAACGTCGGTCAATCGTCTTTTTGTTTTGCAAAAGAGGGCGGTGAGACTCATTGCTGGCCTCAAGGCTGGTGATCACTGCAGATAGGCGTTCAAAAGACTCAAAATATTGACACTTCCCAGTCTTTACATTTTTGAAGTTGTTCTGTATGCTAAGGTCCACGGACATCCAGTTGTCCGTGATCATTCACATAATACTAGATTTAAGAACCGTTTTGCTATTTTCCACAATAGAAAAATGTTTGAAAAGCAACCTTTTTATTTTGGAAACAAAATATTAGATTCTCTTCCATCACATATTACCAACTGCGATAGCATAAGTACATTTAAGAACCAACTTGAAAAGTTTTTTATTGAAAAATCTGTGTTTGAGGTGGATGAATTATGTAAGATCTAAAGTTTAATCCTGTCTCAATGAAAGATAGAATTAAGTAAGCAGAATTTATAATTCTGTCCTGACGTATCCCATTCCCTACACTACTGGGTCAACGGGACGAAGAGGAAGCACTGTAAGCACTTTATGTATGTTACATGCCTTGTTATAGTCAGAGCCGTCCTTAGGAAATGCGAGGCCTGGAGCAAAATATTTTTGCGAGGCCTTATTTAACGGTGATTGCTGGGGGGTTGTGGGGTATGGAACATACGACAGCATGTGTCCAAGTTATATCTAAACGTTTTCTGACTGTCTATAGTGTAATCAAGCCATTAGACCTCTATATCTTTGAAATTATTTGAGTTACAGAAATGAAACTTGGCACAACTATTAATTGCAGGGTCTCCCTGAACTCTACCCTCTCTCTACCCTCATCTCTACCCTCTTTTTCAGGTATTATTCCTGGACCAAAGACAAGCCAAAATATCATATTTAAAATTTAGTGATTTTAATACAAATAGTCACGCATATGAGCGGGTTGCCGGGCAAAAAGCGCGGTTGCGACGCCAGCTCAAAAATGGATTTCATGACCAAAACTGCTCCCGGGGAAGCGGTCCTACCGTGACTAGCCTCATTTATATCGCTCTATTTCGCTTATTTATGAACCAATTTTCATGGCATATCGTTGGATTTTAAATTAAATTTTTACAAAAAAACATATAAGAACATAAACTTTGCTACCTTATGTAGGTATTTTTTATGTAATTTAAGGTTAAAGATTTTAATTGGCCACCATTTTGAAAAACATGATGAATTATAAAAAAAATGATTATTTTTTCTAGCCAGGTCTGTTACTTCAAAAAGCTGTGTACTGAATTTAAACTTATTAGGCCTACGTCAAGCCGTTCTCAAATTAAAAATTATTCTTAAAAAATACAAAATGGCGGCTGTACAAGTAACAATGGTATTTTGTAATTTTTAATTATGATATTTTGATTTTGGCTTGTCTTTGGTCCATAATACCAGAAAAGGAAGGTAGAGAGTTCAGAGACACTCTGTATTAGGCCTAAGTCGCAAATACAAGTGAATTTTTACATTTCTAACATTTACTGTTTCAAGTTTCAAGATGGCGGTAATTAAAAATGTTCAAAATTCAATATTTTTAAAATCTGTAAATTTTACAAAATTTGCAAACTTACAAAAAAATTGCATGATTTAATTACCGGAGCAAAAATACTAAGATTGTTAAGATAAAACAATGGATAGTGGAGAAATTAAAATCTTATTTTGAGAAAACATGGGTTTTGCTCGTAAACTTAGGCCTATGTGATTTTAAAAATGTAAAAACTTAGATTAATCCGTTGTTTCTCGTTTGATCATTACAAACCAAACTTAATTTCAACTTTTTTTTTGCAGTTTTTAAGATATTTAGCTATGAAAATTTTAAGTGGCCGCCATTTTGCAACCATAAATGTTAGAAATGTCCAAATTCATTTGCATTTGTGCCTTAACGCACTTAACAGTTGTGCCACAGAAAAGCGAAACGATATCGGTTTTTTTATATATCGTTTTTTAATATATATATCGTTTCGTTTTTCTGTGGTTGTGCCAAGTTTTAATTATGTACCATTAAACCTTAGTTAATAATTTCAAAGATATAATGGATCAATTAAAAATCACATACAGACAAACAAACAGTTTAAAAACTGCTAGAGATAGGCAAAGTCGGTCATGCATGGTTGTGGAATCTGCAAGCAAGGCTCAGCGGCCGCGAGGCTTGGTCCTGTCACCCCACCCGCCGCCGCTATCAAACGATGTTTTGCGTTTGCATCATAGATATATACTAATACACCTGGATTGGTAACTCCGTGTTGCGAAAACGAGCCGTTACCCCCACCACTAGCCAGTATTCGTGGTCAGTGTTGCCAACCCTGTGCGAGTAATCATGTACTGTAATTTAAATAAATAAATTAATTAATTAAATAAATTACAGTAATACTGTAACTTTTTAGTCTTTCTTACCTATGAAATGATAAATTTCAGTCTTTAGAATGTGCACTAATACATCCTAAAGCTGCAAGAACAGAACCATCTTTCATCATCATAATTATAATTGAACATTTAAAAGAATGTAAACAAACAAGAATGCAGCTGACGCACCAACAACAATCGTGTCAGCTGATATTCGGCGCGGTGCGGCGGCGGCGCAGCGGCGGCAATACTGGCTAGTGGTGGGGGGGGAGCCGGCTCGTTTTTACCGCTATTCCGGCATTTCAGTTACCAATCCAGGTGTATTAGTATATATCTATGGTTTGCATCCTTTTTGGTCGCTACTATTACGCACTAACATTGACTATGTACACTAACGTGTGTACATAGTCAATGGCACTAATAAGAATCGCGTTCGTAGGTTTTTAAATCACAATTATGGAACATATTGTTCGGGTAATTAAACCGATGTTTTAGGTACGTATCTGTTCATTATTATATCATTTTTATTCAACCTAAACGTTTATGCAACTAACTTTTTGGCGGGCAAGGCCTCGCGGCGCGAGGCCCTCCTCAGCGCGAGGCCTGGAGCGGCCGCTCCACCCTAAGGATGGCACTGTTTATAGTATGACAAGACCAACCGTCGTGAACTTAGCGGCACTTCATCCGCATAATGGCCGACCCATTTTTCCTCGTTTCATGCTCAGTTGGTACGACTGCTGTAGTGAGCCAGCGTGAAGTTAGCGGCAGATTTGACCTTAACCCAGATTTATATTAGCCTAATTTTGAAAGTAAACTATTAAAATTACATATATGAAATATGTATATAAATATATTATATAAACTTCAACAATAAGTAGAAAAATATTAACAGTGTATACCGTAACGTAACTAATCAAGTTTATTTTAATTTTGTGAAATATTAAAAATGTTAAAATCGTTTAGTATTCATTTTTTAAGCCAAATTATTTCATCAAAATTGTTAAAAATTTTGTAAATCATTAAAAAATGAATTCTAATAAATGATTTTGTTACTAAGGTTTTTTTAACAAATAAATAATAAAATGAATTGTTGTAATTGTTCTTGAAATTGTATTGTTTACTGTCAAATATGGCACATTCATTCATTAAAAATTATGATATGTTGGATTCAGTGTATACGTTAGTACGAGACAGAATGAATAATGAATGGTTAGAGGTGTCTGAGTCACGGAGGGCTTAATCGAAATGAAATGAAATCGCTGCAAGGGCGGCTTTTGCGCCACATTTAAAGCCATGCCGCACCCTTACTAAAGCGACTGCTAAGACGATGCTTATGTGGGATGTTGAATTTAGTGTATACATTAGCACGATACCGTCAGAAATATGGTTAGAGGTGTCTGAGTCACGAAGGGCTTAATCAAAATGCTATGAAATCGCTTTAAGGGCGGCTTTTGCCCCACGAAGCCCTACCGCACCTTAATTAACGAAGCGACTGCTAAGACGATGCTTATATGTTATGTTGAGTACAGTGTATATATTAGCGCGATATCGTCAGAAATATGGTTAGAGGTGTCTGATTCACGGAGGGCTTAATAAAAATGCTATGAAATCGCTGCAAGGGCGACTTTTGCCCCACATTTAAAGCCATGCCGCACCCTTACGAAAGCGACTGCTAAGACGATGCTTAAATGGGATGTTGCATTTAGTGTATACGTTAGCATGATACTGTCTGAAATATGGTTAGAGGTGTCTGAGTCCATGATGGCCTAATCAAAATGCCATGAAATCGCAGTTAGGACGGCATTTTGGTTACTTTACAAGCCATGTCGTACCTTAACATAAGCAACTGCTATGACGATGCTTAAATGGGATGTTGAATTTAGTGTATACATTATTAGCACGATACCATTCCAACATTCATTAAATTAACTTAAATGAAATACATTTAAACAATAGTAATATGGCACTTTAAATATAAATCAATTAGAAATTAACATTATTTTCATTAAAAAATTTGGTTGTGTAAAATATTGTTTGAGTAACCTTTCTTTATTAGTATTCTGTCAAATAATATTCGTCTAATACTCTTTTACGACATGAGATAATAATTTTGCACTTATTAAAAGTTATATTGCAACATTTTAAAATTAAAATTTTCTAGTCACCTCGGGTACTATTTTTAAGGTGCCACTTATAGCATTACATAACAAAATAATCAAGTACCGTAGGAAAATTGCCCAATACGTTGTACGTTCCGCGTTTTCGCTGCAATAAGTATTAGGGCGAACAGTAATCAGGGGTTTGTCAAATGGGTCTAATCATTGACAAAGGGATACCAGCAACACATCGATTATGAACATAGTATATTAAATTTTGTAAAAGTAACTTAAATTAATGTTATCTGAATAAACAAAGTTAAAAGCTCTATACGCTATCTTTATTACCTAAATAATTTTCAATAATAAGTACGATGAAAGGGCGCCTTCTATTGTCAAGTATGTTTAACGTTTGACAAAATAGTTAATCTTTTAGTATATTTCTAATGCAAGGCGTCATACTCTGACGTATGCACTATAATTTACTGACTTGAGCTGACAATCCAATAGCATGCATGGAGCATGGCGATAATGTTTATAATATGATTTGTTAAATTAAATAAAAAAATGTTTGCTATAATATTGATTAGAAATGATTTAATTGGTAAATGATAATAATAACAGATAATAATTGGTAGATGCTAATAGACGGAATAACAATTAATTATGCTCAGCAAGATGGAATGATTTTAATACTGTAATACGTTATAAAGTTGATGCAATATAGCTCTTCCTTCCCTGTGTTTTACGATAGGGGAAGTCCCAACTTTCTCTTTGGCGGCGACGGCGACGACGACGGCATCTCTGGCTTACCACACAGGGTTGTTAGTGTCATAAATGTGTCACGACGTTCCCAACCACAAGACAAAAACATTTATTGAAGCCGCTTTGGAAGGGGCAGTGCCCTCCTCACTGGATTTCTAGAAAAGATTTAGTTATGAATAATAAATACCTACAGAAAATAAGGTCATAGGGATACTTGGCAATTTAAAGCTAAAGTTCTTTACTAATAATATCCCCGTTGTAACAGACATGCGTAGCACGATTTCAGAAAGCTTTCGTTCAGTAGGGCATCAATTAATTCGTAATTAGTTATTGTCATGTAGCGAAATTCCGTCCTTGCTACGATTTTACCCCATATAAGCATTGTCTTAGCGGTCGCTTTCGTAAGAGTGCGGCATGGCTTTATGTGGCGCAAAAGCCGCCCTTGCAGCGATTTCGTAGCAATCTGATTAAGCCCTCCGTGGCTCAGACACCTCTAACCATATTTCTGACGGTATCGTGCTAATCTATACACTGAACTCAACATAACATATAAGCATCGTCTTAGCAGTCGCTTTCGTTAAGGTGCGGCATGACTTTAAATGTGGGGCAAAAGCCGCCCTTGCAGCGATTTCATAGCTTTTTGATTAAGCCCTCCGTGACTCAGACACCTCTAACCATATTTCTGACGGTATCGTGCTAATGTATACACTGAGTTCAACAACCCACATAAGCATCGTCTTAGCAGTCGCTTTAGTAAGGGTGCGGCATGGCTTTAAATGTGGCGCAAAAGCCGTCCTTGCAGCGATTTCATAGCTTTTTGATTAAGCCCTCCGTGACTCAGACACCTCTAACCATATTTCTGATGGTATCGTGTTAATGTATACACTGAACCCAACATACAATATAAGCATCGTCTTAGCAGTCGCTTTCATTAACTTGAATGCCGTGAAACCAACACTATCCAAAAGGCAATGTCAAAACAATAATTATTTGTTTTTAGCGAATTTCCCATAGGAAATAAGCTATTACCGTAGGTCTCATGGTGAGACCTAAGCCCGGGACCATGTTACTTTTTCGTTTTGAGGTGCCCAGAGACCAAAAATAGTCTAATAGTCACTAAAATTTATATATATATATATGTATATATATATGTATATATATATGTATATATATATATATATATATGTATATATGTGTCCCTAGACACGATAACTCTCGTAAAAATGGTCCGATCGACACCAAATTTGGTAGAGATGTGTAATCCTACGTTTATTCGGATGAGTTCGAAAACCAGACATATCGACCTACCGGAAGGGGTAGTTTTGGGGGGTTTTGTACCCCAAAAATGGGTTTTTTGCATTTTTCATATGTAAATTTTAAAAATTTAAAATTTTTATTTTTACCATTGGATTTAGCTAAAAAAAACACACAATTTATTATTTTGAAGCTTTGCTCTATCTCCACTGGTTACCGAGATATTACAAAGTCTAAAGACAGTACATTGTCTTTTGGGGCTCCAATGTTAATCTTATGGAGAATAAGGATGTGTTAATATTTCACTTATTAACCAATATTTTTGGATGAAACTTGGTATTTAGCTTCATTTGGTTGAGATTCATCCATTTAAGGTAAAAAATCTTGGTTTTTGTACTTATCATGGCAGCAAACCTGCATACTTTTTTCCCATGTTAATCATAAGGAGAATAGGCAAACTCTTTTATTTATGGACAGATAAGTAGTGTGTTTTGGTTACCGCTGGCTCAGGTCAGCTGCCCCGGAAGCCATGCGCCGGGGCACACAGCTTCCGGTCGGTTAGATTAGATATTAAATGAGGAGGTGGAGGCCCTCGCTAATTGGCCCATAAATTAACCAGGTGCAAGCTGGCGAGGGGAAGGTGACGGGGAAGGTTGGAGGGGATAGAGTTTAAGAATAAAATTTATCATAGGCGAGGGTAGGATTCGAACCCGGCCCGCTGGCGTTTGAGGCCAGCGCTTTACCTCATAGCCACCGAGGTACTTGGGGAAAGGTGGTGTAAATGTGTCTGATAATATTGTGCCTGTGGTTCGCTTCTTGTCCACAAGAGTGCAGCACGTACTACGACTGCGGCAAGTTCAAAATTCCTCCACCAGAGTTCAGCATGTACTAGGGCTGCAGCTAGTTCACTGTTTCTCCAACAGATAGTAGCACGTGTTATGGCTGCACCCAGTTTACCCCAAAATATCCCCACGAATTACCCAAATTACCCTGAAATTCCCCAAAATACCCTGCAATTTCCCAAATTTCCTCGCAGTCGTACCAACTTATGTCATTCACTATAAAACAAGAACAAATGAAATGCTGGGGTATATACTATAAAAAGTGAATAAAACCCAAAAATGTAGGCAATACAGTACATAAAATCAACCAACTTACGTCATTCACTATAAAACAAGAACACCTGGATCGCCCGGAACAAGCACATATGAAATGCTGTGGGCTATACTATAAAAAGTGAATAAAACCCAAAGATGGCTGCAATACACTATATAAAATCAACCAACTTATGTCATTCACTAATCAACAGTTATACTATATAAAATGTACCTGTGGCTAGTTCTCACCGTCAATGGCTATAACGTCAAATGTACATAATCAACGGTTACACTATATAAAATTAAAACTCTACAATATTATTTAATATACACCAATGACTATAACGTTAAATCTAGTTATACTATATGAAATGTGCCCAAGGCTATACTATATATTATGCATTGATGACTTTACGTTAAATATACGCGATCAATGCTTATACTATATGAAATGCATTCGCCGCTATACTATACAAAATATCAATGAATATAATGTTAAATAAACATGATCAACGCTTATACTATATGAAATGTACCTGTGACTAGTTCTCTGCATCAATGGCTATAATGTCAAATGTACATAATCAACGGTTACACTATATAAAATGAAAACTCTACTATATTATTTAATATACACCAATGACTATAATGTTAAATCTAGTTATACTATATGAAATGTTCCCAAGACTGTACTATAAATTATGCATTGATGACTTTACGTTAAATATACGCGATCAATGCTTATACTATATGAAATGCATTCACCGCTATACTATACAAAATATCAATGAATATAATGTTAAATAATCAACGCTTATACTATATGAAATGTACCTGTGACTAGTTCTCTGCATCAATGGCTATAATGTAAAATGTATATAATGAACGGTTACACTGTATAAAATGAAAATGCTACTTTACTATTTAATATACATCAATGACTATAATGTTAAATATTTCTAATCTAGTTATACTATATGAAATGTGTCCAAGGCTATACTATAAAAAGTGAATAAAACGCAAAAATATTGGCTATACAGCACATAAAATCAATGGCTAGAAGCTGTTAAGCAACTAACAACGTTATCATACTATATACGACGCATACAGTACTATATAAAGTGAATAACATGCAAACTTCAGCTTAAAAAACATAAAAATCGCTAATATCTCGAAAACGGTGCGTCCTAGGGGTCCGGGGACCCCAAAAAACTACCTACTACGCAGTAGAGGTACCCCCAGGGGGTGGGTTCCCATAATTAAAAAATTAACAAAAAAGTTGCGGGTTGCATCTAAAAAATGAAGGGGCTATGAAGGGGCAAAACTTTGAAATTCCATATCTTAGGAACGGCTCAATGTATTAACTTCATGCTTGGTATGTGTGTACATTTACTTGCTGTCTACAAATGCATGGCAAAAGGTATCCAAAAAATGAAGGCGCAAAAAAGTTTTATTTTATATCTTTTGAATGGCAATATGTATTTACTTCAAACTTGGTATTTGTATACATGTAATGTTAACAAGTAATAAAATGCTAAAAATAACTTTCCAGATCTAAGGTCAAACTGTCCAAAAATAAAAAAACCTAAAATTAACATTATTATTGCCCTTCGCTAGCGTAGGGCTTTACCTTTGAGTCAATAGGCATTTGTATTTATAAGTATGTGTGTACACTTATTTGGTGTCTACAAATGAATGGCACGAGGTATCCAAAAAATGAAGGCACAAAACAGTTTTATTTTATATCTTTTAAATGGCATTATGGATTAACTTCTTACTTGGTATGTAGGTTGATATAATTAAACATTATTGTTTACCATTGCGTGGTGAGGTGCATCCAAAAAATGAAGGGGCAAAACTTAAATATTGTATATTTCAGGAGTGTTTGGACCGATTAACTTCTTACTTGGTATGTAGGTGTGTATGAGTAAACATTAATTGTTTACCATTGCATGGCGGGGTGCATCCAAAAAATGAAGGGGCAAAACTTAAATATTGTATATCTCAGGAGTGGCTGGACCGATTAACTTCTTACTTGGTATGTAGGTTGGTATGAGTAAACATTAAATGTTTATAATTGCGTGGCGGGGTGCATCCAAAAAATGAAGGGGCAAAACTTAAATATTGTATATCTCAGGAGTGGCTGGACCGATTAAATTCTTACTTGGTATGTAGGTTGGTATAAATAAACATTAAATGTTTACCATTGCGTGGCGGGGTGCATCCAAAAAATGAAGGGGCAAAACTTAAATATTGTGTATCTCAGGATTGGTAGGACCGATAAACTTCTTACTTGGTATGTAGGTGTGTATGAGTAAACATTAATTGTTTACCATTGCGTGGCGGGGTGCATCCAAAAAATGAAGGGGCAAAACCTAAATATTGTATATCTTAGGAGTGGCTGGACCGATTAACTTCTTACTTAGTATGTAAGTTGGTATGAGTAAACATTAAATGTTTATAATTGCGTGGCGGGGTGCATCCAAAAAATGAAGGGGCAAAACTTAAATATTGTATATCTCAGGAGTGGCTGGACCGATTAACTTCTTACTTGGTATGTAGGTTGGTATGAGTAAACATTAAATGTTTACCATTGCGTGGCGGGGTGCATCAAAAAAATGAGGGGGAAAAACTTAAATATTGTGTATCTCAGGATTAGCTGGACCGATAAACTTCTTACTTCTTATGTAGGTTGGTATGAATAAACATTAAATGTTTACCATTGCGTGGCAAGGTGCATCCAAAAAATGAAGGGGCAAATATAAAATATTGTGTATCTCAGGATTGGCTGGACCGATAAACTTCTTACTTGGTATTTAGGTGTGTATGAGTAAACATTAATTGTTTACCATTGCGTAGCGGGGTGCATCCAAAAAAATGAAGGCGCAAAACCTAAATATTGTATATCTCAGGAGTGGCTGGACTGATTAACTTCTTACTTGGTATGTAGGTTGGTATGAGGAAACATTAAATGTTAATAATTGCGTGGCGGGGTGCATAAAAAAATGAAGGGGCAAAACTTAAATACTGTATATCTCAGGGTTGGCTGGACCGATAAACTTCTTACTTGGTATGTAGGTTGGTATGAGTAAATATTATTTGTTTGACATTGCAAGGCGGGATGCATCCAAAAAATGAAGGGGCAAAACTTAAATATTGTATATCTCAGGAGTGGCTGGACCGATTAACTTCTTACTTGGTATGTAGGTTGGTATGAGTAAACATTAAATGTTTATAATTGCGTGGCGGGTTGCATCCAAAAAATGAAGGGGCAAAACTTTAATACTGTATATCTCAGGATTGGCTGGACCGATAAACTTCTTCTTTGGTATGTAGGTTGGTATGAGTAAACTTTAAATGTTTACCATTGCGTGGCGTGGTGCATCCAAAAAATGAAGGGGCAAAACTTAAATATTGTATATCTCAGGAGTGGCTTTACCGATTAACTTCTTCTTTGGTATGTAGGTTGGTATGAGTAAATATTATTTGTTTGACATTGCATGGCGGGGTGCATCCAAAAAATGAAGGGGCAAAACTTAAATATTGTATATCTCAGGAGTGGCTGGACCGATTAACTTCTTACTTGGTATATAGGTTGGTATGAGTAAACTTTAAAATTTTACCATTGCGTGGCGGGGTGCATCCAAAAAATGAAGGGGCAAAACTTAAATATTGTATATCTCAGGAGTGGCTTTACCGATTAACTTCTTACTTGGTATGTAGGTTGGCATGAGTAAACATTAAATGTTTACCATTGCGTGGCGGGGTGCATCCAAAAAATGAAGGGGCAAAACTTAAATATTATATATCTCAGGAGTGGCTCGACCGATAAACTTCTAACTTGGTATGTAGGTCGGTATGAGTAAATATTAATTGTTTGACATTGCATGGCGGGGTGCATCCAAAAAATGAAGGGGCAAAACTTAAATATTGTATATCTCAGCAGTGGCTGGACCGATTAACTTCTTACTTGGTATATAGGTTGGTATGAGTAAACTTCAAAGTTTTACCATTGCGTGGCGGGGTGCATCCAAAAAATGAAGGGGCAAAACTTAAATATTGTATATCTCTGGAGTGGCTTTACTGATTAACTTCTTACTTGGTATGTAGGTTGGTATGAGTAAAAATTAAATGTTTACCATTGCGTGGCGGGGTGCATCCCAAAAAATGAAGGGGCAAAACCTTAATACTGTATATCTCAGGAGTGGCTGGACCGATTAACTTCTTACTTGGTATGTAGGTTGGTATGAGTAAATATTAAATGTTTATAATTGCGTGGTGGGGTGCATCCAAAAAATAAAGGGGCAAAACTTAAATATTGTATATCTCAGGATTGGCTGGACCGATAAACTTCTTACTTCGTATGTAGGTTGGTATGAGTAAACATTAAATGTTTACCATTGCGTGGCGGGGTGCATCCAAAAAATGAAGGGGCAAAACTTAAATATTGTATATCTCACGATTGGCTGGACCGATAAACTTCTTACTTGGTATGTAGGTTGGTATGAGTAAACATTAATTTTTTGACATGCATTGCGGAGTGCATCCAAAAAATGAAGGGGCAAAACTTAAATATTGTATATCTCAGGAGTGGCTGGACCGATTAACTTCTTACTTGGTATGTAGGTTGGTATGAGTAAACATTAAATGTTTATAATTGCGTGGCGGGGTGCATCCAAAAAATGAAGGGGCAAAACTTAAATATTGTATATCTCAGGAGTGGCTGGACCGATTAAATTCTTACTTGGTATGTAGGTTGGTATAAATAAACATTAAATGTTTACCATTGCGTGGCGGGGTGCATCCAAAAAATGAAGGGGCAAAACTTAAATATTGTGTATCTCAGGATTGGTAGGACCGATAAACTTCTTACTTGGTATGTAGGTGTGTATGAGTAAACATTAATTGTTTACCATTGCGTGGCGGGGTGCATCCAAAAAATGAAGGGGCAAAACCTAAATATTGTATATCTTAGGAGTGGCTGGACCGATTAACTTCTTACTTAGTATGTAAGTTGGTATGAGTAAACATTAAATGTTTATAATTGCGTGGCGGGGTGCATCCAAAAAATGAAGGGGCAAAACTTAAATATTGTATATCTCAGGAGTGGCTGGACCGATTAACTTCTTACTTGGTATGTAGGTTGGTATGAGTAAACATTAAATGTTTACCATTGCGTGGCGGGGTGCATCAAAAAAATGAGGGGGAAAAACTTAAATATTGTGTATCTCAGGATTAGCTGGACCGATAAACTTCTTACTTCTTATGTAGGTTGGTATGAATAAACATTAAATGTTTACCATTGCGTGGCAAGGTGCATCCAAAAAATGAAGGGGCAAATATAAAATATTGTGTATCTCAGGATTGGCTGGACCGATAAACTTCTTACTTGGTATTTAGGTGTGTATGAGTAAACATTAATTGTTTACCATTGCGTAGCGGGGTGCATCCAAAAAAATGAAGGCGCAAAACCTAAATATTGTATATCTCAGGAGTGGCTGGACTGATTAACTTCTTACTTGGTATGTAGGTTGGTATGAGGAAACATTAAATGTTAATAATTGCGTGGCGGGGTGCATAAAAAAATGAAGGGGCAAAACTTAAATACTGTATATCTCAGGGTTGGCTGGACCGATAAACTTCTTACTTGGTATGTAGGTTGGTATGAGTAAATATTATTTGTTTGACATTGCAAGGCGGGATGCATCCAAAAAATGAAGGGGCAAAACTTAAATATTGTATATCTCAGGAGTGGCTGGACCGATTAACTTCTTACTTGGTATGTAGGTTGGTATGAGTAAACATTAAATGTTTATAATTGCGTGGCGGGTTGCATCCAAAAAATGAAGGGGCAAAACTTTAATACTGTATATCTCAGGATTGGCTGGACCGATAAACTTCTTCTTTGGTATGTAGGTTGGTATGAGTAAACTTTAAATGTTTACCATTGCGTGGCGTGGTGCATCCAAAAAATGAAGGGGCAAAACTTAAATATTGTATATCTCAGGAGTGGCTTTACCGATTAACTTCTTCTTTGGTATGTAGGTTGGTATGAGTAAATATTATTTGTTTGACATTGCATGGCGGGGTGCATCCAAAAAATGAAGGGGCAAAACTTAAATATTGTATATCTCAGGAGTGGCTGGACCGATTAACTTCTTACTTGGTATATAGGTTGGTATGAGTAAACTTTAAAATTTTACCATTGCGTGGCGGGGTGCATCCAAAAAATGAAGGGGCAAAACTTAAATATTGTATATCTCAGGAGTGGCTTTACCGATTAACTTCTTACTTGGTATGTAGGTTGGCATGAGTAAACATTAAATGTTTACCATTGCGTGGCGGGGTGCATCCAAAAAATGAAGGGGCAAAACTTAAATATTATATATCTCAGGAGTGGCTCGACCGATAAACTTCTAACTTGGTATGTAGGTCGGTATGAGTAAATATTAATTGTTTGACATTGCATGGCGGGGTGCATCCAAAAAATGAAGGGGCAAAACTTAAATATTGTATATCTCAGCAGTGGCTGGACCGATTAACTTCTTACTTGGTATATAGGTTGGTATGAGTAAACTTCAAAGTTTTACCATTGCGTGGCGGGGTGCATCCAAAAAATGAAGGGGCAAAACTTAAATATTGTATATCTCTGGAGTGGCTTTACTGATTAACTTCTTACTTGGTATGTAGGTTGGTATGAGTAAAAATTAAATGTTTACCATTGCGTGGCGGGGTGCATCCCAAAAAATGAAGGGGCAAAACCTTAATACTGTATATCTCAGGAGTGGCTGGACCGATTAACTTCTTACTTGGTATGTAGGTTGGTATGAGTAAATATTAAATGTTTATAATTGCGTGGTGGGGTGCATCCAAAAAATAAAGGGGCAAAACTTAAATATTGTATATCTCAGGATTGGCTGGACCGATAAACTTCTTACTTCGTATGTAGGTTGGTATGAGTAAACATTAAATGTTTACCATTGCGTGGCGGGGTGCATCCAAAAAATGAAGGGGCAAAACTTAAATATTGTATATCTCACGATTGGCTGGACCGATAAACTTCTTACTTGGTATGTAGGTTGGTATGAGTAAACATTAATTTTTTGACATGCATTGCGGAGTGCATCCAAAAAATGAAGGGGCAAAACTTAAATATTGTATATCTCAGGAGTTGCTCTACCGATTAACTTCTTACTTGGTATATAGGTTGGTATGAGTAAACATTAAATGTTTACCATTGTGTGGCGGGGTGCATCCAAAAAATGAAGGGGCAAAACTTAAATATTGTATATCTCAGGATTGGCTGGACCGATAAACTTCTTACTTGGTTTGTAGGTTGGTATGATTAAACATTAAATGTTTACCATTGCGTGGTGGGGTGCATCCAAAAAATGAAGGGGCAAAACTTAAATATTGTATATCTCAGGATTGGCTGGACCGATAAACTTCTTACTTGGTTTGTAGGTTGGTATGATTAAACATTAAATGTTTACCATTGTGTGGTGGGGTGCATCCAAAAAATGAAGGGGCAAAATTTAAATATTGTATATCTCATGAGTGGCTAGACCGATTAACTTCTTATTTAGTATGTAGGCTGGTATGAGTAAACATTAATTGTTTACCATTGCGTGGCGTGGTGCATCCAAAAAATGAAGGGGCAAAACTTAAATATTGTATATCTCAGGAGTTGCTGGACCGATTAACTTCTTACTTGGTATATAGGTTGGTATGAGTAAACATTAAATGTTTACCATTGTCTGGCGGGGTGCATCCAAAAAATGAAGGGGCAAAACTTAAATATTGTATATCTCAGGATTGGCTGGACCGATAAACTTCTTACTTGGTTTGTAGGTTGGTATGATTAAACATTAAATGTTTACCATTGCGTGGCGGGGTGCATCCAAAAAATGAAGGGGCAAAACTTAAATATTGTATATCTCAGGATTGGCTGGACCGATAAACTTCTTACTTGGTTTGTAGGTTGTTATGATTAAACATTAAATGTTTATAATTGCGTGGCGGGGTGCATTCAAAAAATGAAGGGGCAAAATTTAAATATTGTATATCTCATGAGTGGCTAGACCGATTAACTTCTTATTTGGTATGTAGGCTGGTATGAGTAAACATTAATTGTTTACCATTGCGTGGCGTGGTGCATCCAAAAAAATTAAGGGGCAAAACTTAAATATCGTACATTTTAGAAGTGGTTGATCCAATTATCGTCAGACATGGTATGTGTGTACATATAGCTACAATTAAAGGTAGCACCGTTTTTTTGCTACCTTCGATTTACTATTTTTATAGAATGGTGTATGGAAAAAATTCTCTAAGTTTTCAAGGAACACTATTAATTATTGGTTTAAGGACAGACTACCATAGATGTGTGTATATATGTAAATTCTTAACAAAACCTTAGTTTTAACGATTAAGGTAATTTGGAGACTTCTAACTGGATTAAACCCATTGATAAATTTAGCATCGTTTTTGTGGTTTCTTTGATGTATTATTTTATATTGAATTTTATATGATAAACTTTCTTTAGGTTTCTAAGCAACACTTTTAAGTTTTGGTTTAATGTAAAACTACTAGATATGTCTATGTATGTATAAATTCTTAACAAAACTTTAGTTTCACCATTAAAGTTGATTTGGAAAACTTCTAATTGAGCTTAACCCATTTATTAAATGTTGCTACTTAAAGGTAGCACTGTTTTAGTGCTATCTTTGATGTAGTATTTTTATATGCAAAATTTTTCTTCAGGTTTTTTAAACAACACGTTTAAGTATTGCTTTAAAGTCAAACGATCAAATATGTTTTTTATCTGCGTGAATTTCTAACAAATCGTTAGTTTTAACCTTAAACGTGATTCGAAAACTTCTAATTGGGCTCAACCCATTTAAATGTTGCTACTTAAAGATATCACCACTTTGGTGCTACTTTTCATGTACTAAATTCATATGTAAAATTTTGCAATAGGTTTTTAAAAAAAATTTTTAGTTTTAACCTTAAACTTTATTTTGAAACTTTTAATTGAGCTTAACCTATTTAAATGTTACTACTTAAAGATAGCACCACTTTGGTGCTACCTTTGATGTTCTATTTCTATATGTAAAATTTTGCTATAGGTTTTTAAACAACACTTTTAAGTAATGTTTTAAGGCCAAACCAATAAATATATTTTTTATCTATGTGAATTCTTAACAAAACTTTTGTTACTAATTGAATGGTGATATAGGAATTTCTATTTTTAGCCAGATATTGGACCACCGTTTTGTTGCTACCTTTAATGTACTATTTTAATAGTGTCTTTTATGTGTAAATTTTAACCTAATTAGTTCTGTATTTAATTTTATTATTGTTTTGAACATTTGTCTTTTAGTCAAGCAAACGTCGTTTTGATGTTAAAAAAAATCATTTGTAGCACATATATGTAAAGCTAATATTTTTAAGTTCAATCCACTAAATGAATATAAATAGGACATTAATGTAAGATGTGTTAATAATCAGTTTAGATACATTATTCAGGAAATTGTCAAAAAATTCAAATTTATCATATTACTGTGTATGTGCAGCACTTTCCCTTATTTTTGCACGCGCAGTTGCGCTTCAGCATTTATAAAAGTTGTTTGTTGAGCGTGTCCCTTATTATTGACGAATCTTCACAAGAAATGATTAAAATAAAACATAGAATTGTGTACGCGCAGGTTTTTCCCCATCTTCATCGGGTATATAAGCAGCTCGGTTAACCACGTACTTCATTGTTTGGTGAACATTTGCCGAGTGAACAGCTTATTCACAATTTCGGTTTTTCCGGATATTTAAATCTGTATGCTATTTTGTAATATTCAATTAATATTGAAAGTAAATAGAAAAATAAACGACTTCACTATGTCTGCACTGCAGTGTTACATGTTTGATAATAAGCCCGTAGCTGTATTATTTGATCGTGAAAACAATCCATGGTTTAAGGCTAATGATATATCAGAGATTCTAGAATACAAAAGACCGCGAAAAGCAATACATGATCTAGTGAAGGAAAAATATAAAAAGTTGCGTAAGGATATAAATGGAACTAGTTCGGTTTTACCCTATAATTTTCAAGAAAGAACCGTATTCATAAATGAACCAGGTTTATATTCCTTAATTATATCGTCTAAGATGAAAATAGCTAAACGCTTTCAAGATTGGGTGTTTGAAGAAATCCTACCATCAATTCGCAAGTATGGAGAGTATAAAATTAAAAGAGAAAACCTTAAGTTGACTCACTCCTTACATAAAGTGTTGGCAAATAATCAAAAACTAATTGAAACGTTAGTTGATCAAATGCCTAAGGTTGCTGTTATGCCTGATGATATGGACTTAAAACATATCTTTTGTGTACTGGAAAAAAACACATACTATGAAAAGTATGGAGTAATTGAGTACAAGTGTATTCGTACAGAAAGAAGACGATTTAAAAGAGCATTGAAGAAAGCTAAGAAAGATGGTTTTGTACCAAGTCTTACAAGATATTCTGTACCAAACAGTATAAATATACTGAATAAAGCTAAGGAGGTTATGCATGATTATGGTATGCATTATGAATCTTCTTTAAATAACATATTGACACCCCATAATTTTGTAAATATTGTTAAAATTGTTCTTAATGAATAAACTGTATGAATGTATGTGTGAATGTGAGACTTATCAGATTGAGAAGTTAAGGTATTTACTTTGGCTACTCCTTTGAAAAGTCTGGTTTGAGTGAAGGTCACTGGCGTGGTTGACTAAAAGACCCGTAAACCATGTGTATGTGTGTGCATGTGTGGAAAACGACGTACACCCACCTCCTCGTGGTGTTTTCTGGGTAACGCTAAGAGGTGTACAACTAATATCTTGTAAACCACATGGATTTGTTATTTATTTATTTTTTTAATGTATTCACAGCTATTTATAGAAATAACTTTTATTTAAAAAAAATTGTAACAAACAGTTTAAATTAAACAAATTTAAAGCATTTTAAATACATACAATTTATAAATGTTGTATCAAAACATTTCATGTTTTACTAATAATAATTATAGATGAAATCGATGGAATGTATATATAATTGATATACAAAAATATAAGTCTTGTAATTAATGAAGCTAGAAAAAAGAAATAAAGATAGCATCAAATAAGTGTTACTTTACAAAATAGTAAAACAAAAAATGCAATAAACTCTTAGATTATACACAATTTGAAGGTAGCATCCAATCAGTGTAAATAGATATAAAGGGAAAAGGCTTTCAACTAAAAATACAATAAACACTGGTTTTAAGACCTATATTTAGGTAGCACCTAATTAGCTTCATATATGTAAAAGTGAAAAGGATTTTTATCTGAATACTACAATTAACCTGTTTATACTTTATAGTTATAGGTTAATATAGAAAATGTCAAACCTATTTGTTTTTGTTTACAAATAATGAAGAAAAAATCCAATAAACACTTGTGTTTAAGATACAAATGCTGGTGTCACCGAATCAGTGCTACCTTTAAATAGAGTAAAAGCCTTATATATGCAAAAAAAATGGAAAAAATATTTGCCTAAATATTATATTTAACATGTTTTTTTACTTCAAACTAACGTGTTAATAAACCGGTTTTGAACCATAAAAAAATATAATAATGAAGTTAAAACATACAATATATACTGGTTTTAAGACCTTTATTTAGGTAGTACTAAATCAGAGCTACCATTAAGTTAATAAAATCGCTACTTACATTTAACTATAAAATTGGTTTTATTTATTCAAACTTTAATTTTACCGATTTTTACCCTACAGATAATGCTAAAACCACTAAATCTGAAACTTGTCCATATATAATCCCATGACACTTTATAGATACAACTTATCCATCATATTCTCATTCATTTTGATTTTGATATAAGATAGTAAAAACTCAAAACTTACTACTTATTTTCAAGATAAAATAAAGGTAGCAACGAAAAAATCGGTGCTATCTTGAAATAGTTATAAGAATTGAAATATAGTATGGTTTTATTTAATTAAAATAATTTTTTTTACACATATCCGTACAAAACTAATTTTTAACATTAATGCTCAGAACCCTGACATATTGTCTTTACTTCATAGATATAGCTCAACACTGTGATTATAAATCTTGTGAATTTTGAAATAAAATAATAATAGGATAAAACACATTAACTTTTATATTTATAGCTACACTACATTTTTGTGCCACATTTACATAAAATATGTATTAATTCAATTATAATACTGTTTTTATGTATTTATACTAAATTTAGGCACAAATAAAAAAAATACATATAGTGATGTGATATAGTCCTTATTCTATAAACACAGATTACTCTCTGATCGTTCCCCCTTAAAAACACTTTATTTACAAAAAAAACAAAAACAAAAAAAACTTGTGCTATTATAAATAAAAAACTATTAATATTCACTTTTCTTTATTTGTTCTCTGATTTTACATGTATGATGAGGAAAGCCAGAACTGCTATATTAAGTTATGATTTCAAGGCTAAATAGAGCTACAACCAAATAAGTGAACCTGTGTACTGAAGAAACGAGAAACATATATTTATGAATAAACAATTTTACACTTCCTTAAACTAACTGTTGCCTGTTTACACTCCACAGATAAGACTCAAATCTCTAATTATAAATAATAACATCTTAAACATAATTATTTTAAAATCTTTTAACGCAATACAATTTACTTCCATAATTAAATAAAATTGTGATATAATGTAGGAAAAAGCTACATATATATCCAATTACGAAACATTTCCATTCATTTAAACTAAATGTAACCCGTTGTTTACTCTATACAGAAGGGTAAAACCTTGAAATCCGAACTTTTGGATATGGAATCCTAATATTTGGTCATTTTTTCATATACATTTTTAGTACTCCTGCTTTGAGCTTTGTGAATAAAAATCTCAAGATATAACTGATGGCTTGATTTGGACTTTCAACTGATGTAAACTTCCATCCTGACCCTCCACCTTCATGCTCCGGCAGTTTTGTGAACAATTCTTTCACACATTCATTAATAATTTTATTTACATCAGGAGCAAACATCAGAATACGATTTTTTGTTATAAAACCTCTCATTGATATTTCACCATCTGTGTTACTGCATCCAAAACTAAACCAAATTTTACAAAATTTAATCACGATTCTTCTTTTAAGGTTTGTTCAATCAATAATTTTGCCCCCTGTTAAATAGTTTTCCAAATCAAGCTGTACATCATTAATTTTGTGATAACCGTCGTCCTTGTAATGCTGTAGTCCGTAGCTGTATGGTTCCGTCTTTTCTTTTTCCGTGTCCATCTCCGTGTCTGTGTCCACATTTTTTTTATCTTGGTAGCTAGGTATGTCTTGCTGACAACTAAAGTTTTATTTGTAGCGAGGGCTGTTTCTCAATTTAATCGTATATTTCATTTTTATAGTAAAAACTTGACTGATAAAGGGAGTTGTTAATTGAGTTTTGTTGAAGCTGCTTATAATTTAAGCGAAACCTGTATTTTCGAACAAGATATTTTACAGCGAAACGGGTTTTAGGTTGAAAGAGGTTGCTTTTGGTTTATTTCACTCTGATCCACAGAAAACACAAGCTAAAAATATGGAAAAATAGAAAAAAAGGAAAAGAAAACAAAAGAAAAAATTAAAAAACAAAGAAAAAAATAAAAAAAACAATAGAAAAAAAGGAAAAAATAAAAAAAAACAAAAGAAAAATAGAAAAAAATTCTGGTAAAGCAAATTTTGCGCGCAAAAGAAAACAAAAGAAAAAATTAAAAAACAAAGAAAAAATAGAAAAACAATAGAAAAAAAGAAAAAAATTGAAAAAAACAAAAGAAAAATAGAAAAAAATTCTGGAAAAGTAAATTTTGCAAGCAGGAAAAAAAGCGCGCTAGAAAAAAATTCTAGAAAAGTAAATTTTGCGCGCAAAATTTACTTTTCCAGAATTTTTTTCTATTTTTCTTTTGTTTTTTTCAATTTTTTTCTTTTTTTCTATTGTTTTTTCTATTTTTTCTTTGTTTTTTAATTTTTTCTTTTGTTTTCTTTTGTGCGCAAAATTTGCTTTACCAGAATTTTTTTCTATTTTTCTTTTGTTTTTTTTTATTTTTTCCTTTTTTTCTATTGTTTTTTTATTTTTTTCTTTGTTTTTTAATTTTTTCTTTTGTTTTCTTTTCCTTTTTTTCTATTTTTCCATATTTTTAGCTTGTGTTTTCTGTGGATCAGAGTGAAATAAACCAAAAGCAACCTCTTTCAACCTAAAACCCGTTTCGCTGTAAAATATCTTGTTCGAAAATACAGGTTTCGCTTAAATTATAAGCAGCTTCAACAAAACTCAATTAACAACTCCCTTTATCAGTCAAGTTTTTACTGTAAAAATGAAATATACGATTAAATTGAGAAACAGCCCTCGCTACAAATAAAACTTTAGTTGTCAGCAAGACATACCTAGCTACCAAGATAAAAAAAATGTGGACACAGACACGGAGATGGACACGGAAAAAGAAAAAGACGGAACCATACAGCTACGGACTACAGCATTACAAGGACGACGGTTATCACAAAATTAATGATGTACAGCTTGATTTGGAAAACTATTTAACAGGGGGCAAAATTATTGATTGAACAAACCTTAAAAGAAGAATCGTGATTAAATTTTGTAAAATTTGGTTTAGTTTTGGATGCAGTAACACAGATGGTGAAATATCAATGAGAGGTTTTATAACAAAAAATCGTATTCTGATGTTTGCTCCTGATGTAAATAAAATTATTAATGAATGTGTGAAAGAATTGTTCACAAAACTGCCGGAGCATGAAGGTGGAGGGTCAGGATGGAAGTTTACATCAGTTGAAAGTCCAAATCAAGCCATCAGTTATATCTTGAGATTTTTATTCACAAAGCTCAAAGCAGGAGTACTAAAAATGTATATGAAAAAATGACCAAATATTAGGATTCCATATCCAAAAGTTCGGATTTCAAGGTTTTACCCTTCTGTATAGAGTAAACAACGGGTTACATTTAGTTTAAATGAATGGAAATGTTTCGTAATTGGATATATATGTAGCTTTTTCCTACATTATATCACAATTTTATTTAATTATGGAAGTAAATTGTATTGCGTTAAAAGATTTTAAAATAATTATGTTTAAGATGTTATTATTTAAAATTAGAGATTTGAGTCTTATCTGTGGAGTGTAAACAGGCAACAGTTAGTTTAAGGAAGTGTAAAATTGTTTATTCATAAATATATGTTTCTCGTTTCTTCAGTACACAGGTTCACTTATTTGGTTGTAGCTCTATTTAGCCTTGAAATCATAACTTAATATAGCAGTTCTGGCTTTCCTCATCATATATGTAAAATCAGAGAACAAATAAAGAAAAGTGAATATTAATAGTTTTTTATTTTATAATAGCACAAGTTTTTTTTTGTTTTTGTTTTTTTTTGTAAATAAAGTGTTTTTAAGGGGGAACGATCAGAGAGTAATCTGTGTTTATAGAATAAGGACTATATCACATCACTATATGTATTTTTTTTATTTGTGCCTAAATTTAGTATAAATACATAAAAACAGTATTATAATTGAATTAATACATATTTTATGTAAATGTGGCACAAAAATGTAGTGTAGCTATAAATATAAAAGTTAATGTGTTTTATCCTATTATTATTTTATTTCAAAATTCACAAGATTTATAATCACAGTGTTGAGCTATATCTATGAAGTAAAGACAATATGTCAGGGTTCTGAGCATTAATGTTCAAAATTAGTTTTGTACGGATATGTGTAAAAAAAATTATTTTAATTAAATAAAACCATACTATATTTCAATTCTTATAACTATTTCAAGATAGCACGGATTTTTTCGTTGCTACCTTTATTTTATCTTGAAAATAAGTAGTAAGTTTTGAGTTTTTACTATCTTATATCAAAATCAAAATGAATGAGAATATGATGGATAAGTTGTATCTATAAAGTGTCATGGGATTATATATGGACAAGTTTCAGATTTAGTGGTTTTAGCATTATCTGTAGGGTAAAAATCGGTAAAATTAAAGTTTGAATAAATAAAACCAATTTTATAGTTAAATGTAAGTAGCGATTTTATTAACTTAATGGTAGCTCTGATTTAGTACTACCTAAATAAAGGTCTTAAACCAGTATATATTGTATGTTTTAACTTCATTATTATATTTTTTATGGTTCAAAATCGGTTTATTAACACGTTAGTTTGAAGTAAAAAAACATGTTAAATATAATATTTAGGCAAATATTTTTTCCATTTTTTTTGCATATATAAGGCTTTTACTCTATTTAAAGGTAGCACTGATTCGGTGACACCAGCATTTGTATCTTAAACACAAGTGTTTATTGGATTTTTTCTTCATTATTTGTAAACAAAAACAAATAGGTTTGACATTTTCTATATTAACCTATAACTATAAAGTATAAACAGGTTAATTGTAGTATTCAGATAAAAATCCTTTTCACTTTTACATATATGAAGCTAATTAGGTGCTACCTAAATATAGGTCTTAAAACCAGTGTTTATTGTATTTTTAGTTGAAAGCCTTTTCCCTTTATATCTATTTACACTGATTGGATGCTACCTTCAAATTGTGTATAATCTAAGAGTTTATTGCATTTTTTGTTTTACTATTTTGTAAAGTAACACTTATTTGATGCTATCTTTATTTCTTTTTTCTAGCTTCATTAATTACAAGACTTATATTTTTGTATATCAATTATATATACATTCCATCGATTTCATCTATAATTATTATTAGTAAAACATGAAATGTTTTGCTACAACATTTATAAATTGTATGTATTTAAAATGCTTTAAATTTGTTTAATTTAAACTGTTTGTTACAATTTTTTTTAAATAAAAGTTATTTCTATAAATAGCTGTGAATACATTAAAAAAATAAATAAATAACAAATCCATGTGGTTTACAAGATATTAGTTGTACACCTCTTAGCGTTACCCAGAAAACACCACGAGGAGGTGGGTGTACGTCGTTTTCCACACATGCACACACATACACATGGTTTACGGGTCTTTTAGTCAACCGCGCCAGTGACCTTCACTCAAACCAGACTTTTCAAAGGAGTAGCCAAAGTAAATACCTTAACTTCTCAATCTGATAAGTCTCACATTCACACATACATTCATACAGTTTATTCATTAAGAACAATTTTAACAATATTTACAAAATTATGGGGTGTCAATATGTTATTTAAAGAAGATTCATAATGCATACCATAATCATGCATAACCTCCTTAGCTTTATTCAGTATATTTATACTGTTTGGTACAGAATATCTTGTAAGACTTGGTACAAAACCATCTTTCTTAGCTTTCTTCAATGCTCTTTTAAATCGTCTTCTTTCTGTACGAATACACTTGTACTCAATTACTCCATACTTTTCATAGTATGTGTTTTTTTCCAGTACACAAAAGATATGTTTTAAGTCCATATCATCAGGCATAACAGCAACCTTAGGCATTTGATCAACTAACGTTTCAATTAGTTTTTGATTATTTGCCAACACTTTATGTAAGGAGTGAGTCAACTTAAGGTTTTCTCTTTTAATTTTATACTCTCCATACTTGCGAATTGATGGTAGGATTTCTTCAAACACCCAATCTTGAAAGCGTTTAGCTATTTTCATCTTAGACGATATAATTAAGGAATATAAACCTGGTTCATTTATGAATACGGTTCTTTCTTGAAAATTATAGGGTAAAACCGAACTAGTTCCATTTATATCCTTACGCAACTTTTTATATTTTTCCTTCACTAGATCATGTGATGCTTTTCGCGGTCTTTTGTATTCTAGAATCTCTGATATATCATTAGCCTTAAACCATGGATTGTTTTCACGATCAAATAATATAGCTACGGGCTTATTATCAAACATGTAACACTGCAGTGCAGACATAGTGAAGTCGTTTATTTTTCTATTTACTTTCAATATTAATTGAATATTACAAAATAGCATACAGATTTAAATATCCGGAAAAACCGAAATTGTGAATAAGCTGTTCACTCGGCAAATGTTCACCAAACAATGAAGTACGTGGTTAACCGAGCTGCTTATATACCAGATGAAGATGGGGAAAAACCTGCGCGTACACAATTCTATGTTTTATTTTAATCATTTCTTGTGAAGATTCGTCAATAATAAGGGACACGCTCAACAAACAACTTTTATAAATGCTGAAGCGCAACTGCGCGTGCAAAAATAAGGGAAAGTGCTGCACATACACAGTAATATGATAAATTTGAATTTTTTGACAATTTTCTGAATAATGTATCTAAACTGATTATTAACACATCTTACATTAATGTCCTATTTATATTCATTTAGTGGATTGAACTTAAAAATATTAGCTTTACATATATGTGCTACAAATGATTTTTTTAACATCAAAACGACGTTTGCTTGACTAAAAGACAAACGTTCAAAACAATAATAAAATTAAATACAGAACTAATTAGGTTAAAATTTACACATAAAAGACACTATTAAAATAGTACATTAAAGGTAGCAACAAAACGGTGGTCCAATATCTGGCTAAAAATAGAAATTCCTATATCACCATTCAATTAGTAACAAAAGTTTTGTTAAGAATTCACATAGATAAAAAATATATTTATTGGTTTGGCCTTAAAACATTACTTAAAAGTGTTGTTTAAAAACCTATAGCAAAATTTTACATATAGAAATAGAACATCAAAGGTAGCACCAAAGTGGTGCTATCTTTAAGTAGTAACATTTAAATAGGTTAAGCTCAATTAAAAGTTTCAAAATAAAGTTTAAGGTTAAAACTAAAATTTTTTTAAAAACCTATTGCAAAATTTTACATATGAATTTAGTACATGAAAAGTAGCACCAAAGTGGTGATATCTTTAAGTAGCAACATTTAAATGGGTTGAGCCCAATTAGAAGTTTTCGAATCACGTTTAAGGTTAAAACTAACGATTTGTTAGAAATTCACGCAGATAAAAAACATATTTGATCGTTTGACTTTAAAGTAATACTTAAACGTGTTGTTTAAAAAACCTGAAGAAAAATTTTGCATATAAAAATACTACATCAAAGATAGCACTAAAACAGTGCTACCTTTAAGTAGCAACATTTAATAAATGGGTTAAGCTCAATTAGAAGTTTTCCAAATCAACTTTAATGGTGAAACTAAAGTTTTGTTAAGAATTTATACATACATAGACATATCTAGTAGTTTTACATTAAACCAAAACTCAAAAGTGTTGCTTAAAAACCTAAAGAAAGTTTATCATATAAAATTCAATATAAAATAATACATCAAAGAAACCACAAAAACGATGCTAAATTTATCAATGGGTTTAATCCAGTTAGAAGTCTCCAAATTACCTTAATCGTTAAAACTAAGGTTTTGTTAAGAATTTACATATATACACACATCTATGGTAGTCTGTCCTTAAACCAATAATTAATAGTGTTCCTTGAAAACCTAGAGAATTTTTTCCATACACCATTCTATAAAAATAGTAAATCGAAGGTAGCAAAAAAACGGTGCTACCTTTAATTGTAGCTATATGTACACACATACCATGTCTGACGATAATTGGATCAACTACTTCTAAAATGTACGATATTTAAG
>CM061534.1:138512136-138683806 GCA_030545055.2 Neoaliturus tenellus
GTCTTTCTAGATCACTTAAACTAACATCCCAAAATAAAAAATAGGCCGGGTATGGTATCCACAGTTTTGCACTGATTACGTAGCCTTGCTGTAAGCTGTAAGGACACAATTATTGCCACACACATCTATCATTGCTAATTTTCAAGGCAATATAGTATTTTCTCATTAATTTGTTAACACCTAAAACACACATCGTGGTGTAATTTAAGAAAATAATTCCGCTTTACAATAAATTTTATTTGAAATTTTGAATACGGTAGTATAAATTGAGTTTTATTGTTCATCACTCAAAAGTCATAACTTTTGGAAGAGTGTAGTAGCCGCCATCATTACAGTAAACTTCATTAACTCTCATTTTAAAATTAACCTTATGATGAGAGAGATTCTCTCAAGATAGTGTCTAGCCCAACGAGGCGCCATTTTACCCACAATTCCCGCTGTTTCCTTGGTAACCAACCCACACTTTACTCTCGTTTCCTTGGAAACGAGTTTTAGCTATTCTGGTTGGCCACAACAAGTTAAAAAAATTACAGATTATACGTTTAAAACACCTGATTATTTGTTGTTATTGTTTTTTATTTTAACACTTTGATTTGATGGTCTGTGAGCAGGCTATTGAAGTTAGTTTCCATAGAAACGACGAACATTATGGGTAAAATGGCAGATACAGATATCACGGAATATATTGGCCTGTGATGACCGCTTACAGTTCAAAGAATTGGAGTAGAGCGACAAAGCTGCAGATTGTCTCAGACTGTTTTAGTTAGTACCATATGTTTACCAATTTGAATCCAGAAGTGGAGTATGTCAGAGGCCAAGATATTCTGCATTATCTATACCAGATGGAAAACTAGAAACAAAGGTCTGTTAACCAAGGAAACAGCGGGAATTTTGGGTAAAATGGCAAAAATCAACAGGAGGCAAATTTCATTATCTTTGAAGCAATCTATATTTAGGTTAACCTCGTTGTTCCAGCCTTAATATAAACAACAGAAAAACCACGACACTTAAGCTACCTTTATTATAAGGAATCAGTTTAACTTGCACAAGAAGGACAATAAATCACAGAATAATTCACCACACATGGTCACAGACATGAGACATACTGCGTGAGGTTATTGACACTGATTATAGTGACAAATATCAACAGACAGACGAAATGAATACGGCAATGGCAGACTCTCGTTCCGCCCCCTCCCTCACTCTTCTGCCCTCATTACTGGCCAATGTCGAGGGCGCCCCACGCCCTGCCGTGTGGACCATAAGTTACATTTAGTAGTAGAATCCAGTCTTCGGCTCGGTAATATTGTCGATTATCCCTAGTCCAATAATGATACACATTAAATTATATTAATATAAATAATTTTTTTGTTTAATTAAGACGACGTTTAAGGCTGTTACATGTTGTTGTTGGTGTTCAGAGTACAATGAGTCTGTTTCGGAACTGGAGGGCGCCGAAAATTCTCTACACGGGGGGGGGGGGGGGGGGGGGGGCGCACCGGGATACGTCCCGGTGTCCCGGTGGGCCAGCACGGGCCTGGTAGTAGTTCTTTAAATCACTATCTCACTATTTTAAGACAAGGACATCACATAGTAGTTAAATTAGTCTCACTCCTATTATTTTCAAATAAAACAATTGGTACAATCAATGAACCTATAAATTTGTTTGATTTTTACTTCCTCCCCCTATACCATAAATTATATGGAGAAAGTATTGTTTCGTCAAAATTTCCTAATTTGAGTTGTTGGTGGATTTATCAATTTTGGTGTTCCCTGAGTCCAAAAAAGTGGTTTACAGAGTGATTTCTGTGTGAGTGTGTGTTAGAGAATATAGAGATTGCGCACCAATGGTCCGACTTGGATTAAATTTGGTATGTAAGTAAAAATCCATGATAATTTCATGTGTGTTTTTTTCCATTAACTGGTTTATAAGGGTAATTTACCCCTAAAACTTAAAAAAAAAAAAATCAAAATCTTTAAAAAACGGCTCCAAAAATTTTGATTAAAATTTTGTGGCCTATTAAGATTAAAACTAGTATACGTGTTGCTCGAAATCGAGCAATTTATTTTAATACAATACAAAAGTTACTTTTAGCTTTAAATCAATGACATCCGAACAATCCAATATTGTGAATATCTTTAATCACCAAAACTACACGTACTTACAGCTGATTATTAACATATGTTTAAAATATTTTATTCAATCCCAATTGTTATTTAAATGGGAAACTTTGAGATTTCAATGATGGATAGCGCCTTTATTTTCAGTCCGATTCTCATAAATTTTTGGTGGAAACAACTACAGACCAAGTCCTATCCAATGACACCAAAAACTTGAAAATCGGTTGAAAATTGTAGGAGGAGTTCTTAAGACAAAAAACCCCTTAGCGTATTAAATAAGTATAGATGCTGAATGAAATGACACCCCCCAGTCTCTCCGAGAAAATACGCGTTCAAAAGTCAAAAAGCAACAAGTGTTTATAAAATCCAATTTTTCATTTGGCAGTAAGTTTAAATGGAGTGCATTATTAGTCACAGAAGCGCGTAGCATAGAGTCTGTTTAGCTGGTAGTAGTTATTTGACTGCGTCATCAAGACATGAATGTTTGGAGGCTTATAACTAGGCTTGCCATACGTTTGCTTTGGTCGGGACTGTCTCGGTCTCTTGTTCCGGTGTCCCGGCCGGTTCTGCTTTAGTCCCGGTTTTTTGTAAATATTGAGAAAAATAGGGAATTATCAACAACAAACTCAATAATATTTTTTGTTTTGCGTCTGGAAATAAATATTCTGATAATATTCTGATAACAACAATAAAACATTACTAAATTAGGATGAAGATTCAATTTTTATATGGTAATAGAATTTAAAGTCGAGGTGATATTTGATGTAGGCTACGATATAGATGAAAAATAAGGGTTGGCTGGACAAGTCTAGGCAATTGTGAAATCAGAAGAAATAGACAAATTATTTGAAAAGTTCTCGTCCAATGTGACAATAATCAATTATTACTATAGAAACTTTATTTTTATTTAAGAAATCAAGAATATGTATTCCATATCTTTTTGAGCTCGTGTTAGATTAATAAACTAACAAAAAATAGACAACTTATTTGATTAACATTTAGTTTTGAAGAATTAACTAATCCTTAATACTCAACATAAACATTTTAAGTTTGCCGGACTAAAATAAAATCTTGGAAGTTATAAGGCATAATTTTCTTTAAACAATTTTAATCTAAATTTAAATGTTGCATTAAAAACCAATGACTCGTTCTCCATTAGCTTTGTGGGAGGGGGGAAGGGTTTACATACTGATGTCCCGTTTTTGCCCTATAAAATTATGGCAGGCCTACTTATAACACCTTCTTATATTGTTGGGAGAAAGTATTTTTCATTTATCTGATACTTATCTGATTTCAAATATAAGTCAACAATGCTAAAAGATTTGAATCCATCCAATTGTTGTGAATCACAGTGAACCAAATAAAATATAAAGAATAATCTCTAAACGAACAACTATATTTAAATTCAATATAAACTCATCAATTGATGATATCCTTCCAGATTTAAAAAAAGAGACGATTTCTTTTATCTAACAACTCTCTGGTAATTTATGTTACAGGCACAGCTATAGAAAAATAATTTTATAGCACATGACAATAATAAAATACAAATCATTAAAGTTTTAAGATATTATCATTATTAAAATATGTGGGTACTGCAAACACCCCATTGCGTACCCTATCAATCACAAAGCCAATAATGAGCAAAAAAGTGGGTTTTCCAAGTGGTCTTCCAAAATCTTGACTGAACTTTAACATGAACATTAAAAGCTATGCTACATTGACCCAAAATATTACTAATACTCTTCTAAGCAAAGGAAATTTAAGTAGGTAATATGACAAAAATTAAAAACAAAGTGTTAAGCCACAATAAAGAAAAGAATGGTGCCCTCAAATTATTGATTGAATTTAAAATATCAATTTGATAGGTAGAATAATCCATGCACACATATAAAAACTGTTTAGTAAAAATCAACTTACTTTCGAATGATCCGGGTCTTCGCTTGGTTAAAAAACCATCAGATGATTTTTACGCAAGATTCCGTCGAATTTGGTATCTTCAAAGATATCTTCAATACTGCAGCTGAAACAACAACAAAAAAAAATATTAGCCCGTACTTCATCACAAAATATCTGCTTATATTTGTTTCCAGATACTGAAAACACTGTATGATAATTTAATCAGGACCATATTTCTAAATGTGGCTGAAAAGGCTAGAACATTTTAAGGGCGACACTTTGTCAATTTACTAAAAATTGAAAATACTTTTACTACTTTAATAACAGAAACTTCTTTAGACCTACTGATTGAAAGTGTATTAACTTAAGTAAATGGAAATATATTAATTCTTTTCATATGAATTTACTCCACTTAATCTTATAACACATTTTTCATGTAGCTTAATCGTTGTAACGACACTCACAGTTTGTATGAGGCCCAGAAAGAGGGAACTACACTAGCGCTATATATAATCATTGTTTAGATTCACAACTAGTTATTTCCTTTTTAAATAATGTTCATGATTTTACAAATAAAATGGCCACTAAATGATGACAACAACCGTATGATTTTGATTTTATAATAACCTCCTTTTTAATATTCATATATCAAATTAATCTGGTGCGTATTTTAAGGTTAATACGCCCCAATATAAGTGACAATAAATTTTTTATCCCGTCAAGCACTAGATAGGCCTACAATGGTAACATTTAAAATTACATCAAGTTTGAAATTTTCAGACGATAAACAAACTCACAGTAATGTTCCAAATTTAACATTGCTGTTATGGGACAAAATACCAAGCGGACAATATTCGGGCTCCAGTATACTTGAGCCCGTATGCCGCCTCGCGGCCAAGGCCGTAGCGCTAGGCGAGTTTTATGACTGCATAGGTGAATCGAGTTTTAAAATTAACTCATTAAGATAGAGATTGGCATTTATTTATTTATTTTTTTTTTTTCTAAAAGTAGAAAGACGGACCTCGCCGTCTCTCTGGTTTTAGAATTTTGCAATAAAATTTCTAATTTCAGTTATACTTGTCTAAAATTATCTGTTTTTCTCTAGTGGCGAGTTTTGTTTTCAATTCTATTTCAATTATAAACTATTTATCTCCTCTTTATAAAGATCCTGAAAATTAAGTTAAAGATTTTCTTTTCAGTCTTCATTTGCCGTCTTCGATTGCTGTCCTGCTGTCCAAAATATTATGATTACATTATAATTTTCAGCCCGATTTAGGGTAGCCCATGAAATTTGTAATTAAATATTTAACGTAAGCTTTAGGATCCTGTTTAACAGGTAACAATACCAAAAAGCCGACCTCAAATGAACGGTCAAGTCATAAGAACTCCATTGCCTGGTTGGAGCGTTATCAACGCGACGCTATCAACGCGGCGTTATTAGAGCTCGTATGACATTTCCCTTATAGCAGAGGCTGATGTGAGCCCCCCGCCCACCCCCATGGGAATTTTCGACATATAAATTTTAGTGTTTGTATTGACATGTACTTTATGGTTTTAGGTGTTTGCCACTTAAGAATTACAGCACATCCCGAAAAATACGAAAAAACAATGAAAAATAAAAAATCTACTATAATTATTAAAATGATCTAGTTTCAAAAATCTTTTGACAGAAAAAAAAACAAACAGTTTTACTTGGCCAATTTTATTAATTAATGGGTCGTTCTGAAGCTCTCTACTTATAGATTTCCAAATGATTATGATTTTTTTAGATTTATGGTGAAAAAGTGAAATAACATGTTTTATATAGCCTACAGTGTGGTTGAAAAGTCCCGGAACGGTGAAATATTTTACCATTATAGATAAAGTTACAAGACTTGGTATATCAATAATGGACATAAATGTCTACTCTGTTAAGCTATTATCACTTTTTTTAACCCTTAAGAGGGATGGCCCACGAGGAGTCAGACAAAATTCTTAAATAGCAGCATAGATCAAGTTTGGTACCGTATCAAATTTAAGGTCCCAATTAGCAGAGTACAATGCCGTAAACCCGACGATTAAAGGTTGGGTATAAAGAAAGTTATTGCATTTTAAAGTTTTACACATATATTTTAATGGAAACTTTGTATGCCTGCTATTCCGTTCCGGTCATCCATTTGAAGTCTAGTTTGCGGCATTGTACTCTGCTATGTGGGACCTTTAATTTGATACCAAACTCGACCTATGCTGCTTTAAATAAATTTTGTCTGACTCCTCGTGGGCCGTCTTTTCTTGGTTTTCTGGAATATGCTGTAATTTTAAAAAGGTAAACAACTGAATTATTAATCTGGTAGGTAATACCAACAAAAAAGAGTAAGTCATAAACTCCCACCGGTGGGGGGGGGAGGGTTTCATATTGGCGGACCATGGTCTAAACTTGCAAAAAAGCATTTTACAGAAATTTCAAACCGCGATAACTCGCGTTATATTCTACCTTTTGACATCAGGTTTGTGGAATTTTGATCAAAATTCAAATACCTTTAACACGATGTACAACATGACATATACCAATACAGTTTCCTCTATGATTTCCTCTAGGGGGCGTCCCCCCGTGTTGTGCCCACTCTGGAAATGTGGCAACATCAATTCTTTACATCTACTAAATGTTACCAACAATAATCCAAAGTCAAATTTGGTTAGCCTTTCAGTGCATGCCCAACCTGTTTAAAGCCTGGACTATATCTAGATCCAACATCTGTGAATTTATCTAAATATTATAGGAGTTTTTAGACAGAGGCTCTAGGACAAATCGGCTTAAGAACCATCATGTAATAATGGAGTAGTAGTTTTGAAAATCGATTGATGAAATACCAATATGTAATATGATTTTACCATAATTAAAATTTCTTTCAAAGTAACTCGCTATATTACCGTGGAGCAAGGTGTGAAGTCTGTGTTTCGAAAGTCTGGGAGCAAGGTGTAACCACCAAATACTCTGATAATTGCAGCGCATCGCGAGGCACGGGACCCGTAATAGGTTTTCTATTAGAATAAAATGGGGTTTACTGTTGTGATCAGATGTTTTAAGCAAATATTTGTTACTACTTACCTGAAGGTTCATAATTTTTTTTCAAAGATATGGTGATAAATAAGTGTATAATTTCTTAAATATTTCCCAAAATGACATGGGAAACTTGAATTGAATTTTCTTTGTTACCAGTTAAGCTAATTTGATGTTTCAAAATATTGAATGGTTTAATGTAAGTAAAAATTTTCAAATATTAAAAATTGTTAAAAACCTGATCCGTAAATCCCCATACATTGTAAAATATTGTCAGCGGAATAAAAATTATTTTTATTACCTATTAATATGATGTTTATGGATCCAACCTTCTAAACAAAAGGTAAGATGAGTCCAAATTATTGAGAAAAATAGGCTAATAAACCAATTAAATGATGCTCATTATTTGAGAACTATCCATTTGGGCCTGGGATTAAAGTATACCTACCTAAATATGAGGCAAGATAACAACGCCAAACTTACAGTGTACCAACATTAATTAAGCAAATGATAAAACCAAAACCAAATGTACAGCAATCATTAAACAGAATCAAGGTTTTTTTGTAATGAGTTGGACTATCGCCCACTTACCAGACTAGGCTTCTTGATGGTGTCTGGTCCCACAATGTGTTCGGTCCAAAAGAAGCTATTTGGTTCAATCTTCGTTCTTGAAGGAGATCACTCACAGTAAAAAGGAATAAGTTATAATAATTATTTTGTATTGACACGCAGTTTACTGAAGAAAGAACGCCAACGCGTCGTCTACCGCCCCTCGACCGACCTTCCCTCACAACACCTGTAGCCGAACTGGGTTTTCCCGGTGGCGGCGATTCGGAACAACAGAACAGCCCTTTGTATACCACCACATTCCAAGGGTGGGGGTGGAATGCAGCCTGGCGGCCCACACCACTCACCACTGTCGCTATTCATTTGAGACTCAAAAAGGCGGTGAATTTATTTGTATTATGGCAGTTCGGTTCTCGTCAGCTTAATTGCAGAAAAAAATTGTATTTTTGTTTTCTAATAATGTCCATCACAAATGTAAAAATGGATAAATGTGAAAACAACTCATATGGAACCACTTACTCTGGGCTGCATGTAGGCCTTACCAAATCAGCGCGGCAATGCTCTACATTAGGCGAAAGTAGCGAAGCGTTAAAAGTTCACACATTAACTGTTGCGATTCCTGGATTAGCATAAACCTATGGCAAACATAATAGTACCTGCTGCAATCGTTGTACTTAAAATATTAACTGAGCATCCATTGTAAAATTATACAATTTATCCTTTATAAATGCAGTGTGATAATAGCATTCATAACGTGGACCTAAAGTGTTTTCTGTGCCTTGATCGAAATTTCAACCTCGGTTTGCTTCCCGCTTTTAGATCACGGCCCGCAAACAGACTTTTCACCCTATATTGATGAAATAACTTAGTCTGGTGTAGGTGTAGTAATGTAGACACCAGGAGTTTCAAAACCAACTGTAAGAATAACTGGTTCTGTTATTATTCTGTAATTTTGATAATAATTATAGGTTATAATGTAGACATGTATTATTACTGTTTTATTTATGAACGACGATATGAATTGATTGTCTGTTAACTGTGGACTTATTACGTTGAAAACAGATTTTAAAAAAATACCGAATTCATTACTGCAGGCTTAAAATATTTGCCCAGCGTATATATGGCCTTTACCATTTATTTGGGAGGTACATCCGCTAAACAAATAAGTTGAAAGTGGATTTTTGTAGATCTACTATGAATACTTTAGACTTTTAATCATATAACTCTTTACATACATTAGAACGCTCACGCAAGGCAAAACTAAAACAAAAAACCGCAACCCGTATTATTCTGACGGTCAGGAAAAACGCAAAATGAACAACTAAAGTTTTTGTGAGCACGCTCACTTACACGCTTCTCTACTGGTTGATAAATTTCCAAATTAAATGAAATATGTGTTTTTAAAGCAAAATATTTGCTTATTATAGCGATGTAGGCCTAAATATCTTAACCACTACATTTAATGAAAAACCCACGATTAAAAAAAACTTACATCTACCGGGTGTCCCAGACCACCCGTACACCCCTTTTATAATCTACAAAATTAATTTTTCACTAAATCAAATAGTGCAAATTATAGGTAAACCGGTTGCGCTCTATCCATTGATGATAATTTCAATGTACAGGGTACAGGGTACCAGAAGTAATCCATCCAAACCATAAGTCATTAATTTTAAATACCAACCCACACTTTTTATGGTATTTTTGGATTCTAGACATAATTTTAAGACTACTTTAAAATTTAATGTAACCTACACTCGTAATCCTAACGGTTTGGGAGATAATGGCGGTGAAAGTTTTGTTTTTTCCATAAGAATAACATGGAGCAAATTTTCATATCCATTAACCCTGAAACTTTTACCTTTAACATAACTGTCTAAGCATAAAAACATCTTATAACCTCATTTTAAATAATATTTCATCATAAAATACCGAATATCGCGTAATTAATTTTATTTTTCTATAATTTTTTTAAGTAATTTCTTCCATATTGAAAAATTTATGGAAAAATAGAAGAATTTTATGATAAAACTAATAATTTATGTTGCAAGAGTGTTTAAAAGAAGAAGCTAACAGATTTTTATTCTAGGCCTTTTTAGTTTGACGGGAAATTAACAGAGATAATTGATTAGAAATTTAGCCCCATGTTATTCTTATGGAAAAAATCAAATTTCTACCTCAATTATCTCCCAAACTGTTAGGATCAGGGGTACACATTAAATCGTAAAGGTGAATTAGAATAAATTATGTGTAGAATAAAAAAAACCATAAAAAGTGGGGGTCCATATTTAAAATTAATGACTTCCGGTCTGGGTAGGTTACTCTATCACCCTGTACATTGAAGTTAGGTATCATTAATAGATAGAGCCCAGCCGGTTTACCGCTAATGGCATTTGTGAATAATTAATTGTGTAGATTTTAAAAGGGATGTACGGGTGGTCTGAGATACCCGGTATACACAACCACAACAGGAAAAAGTTACTAAGAGTATTTTTTTATTGGTAGGTCACGAAAAATTTCAAGCAACTAAGTTGTAGATAATGAAATGAATTTTAATCGTTACATGTAACATTTATGTATAGAGTGAACTGTTTTCTTAGGTAAACATGTGCTTGGCGGGTCGCTAAGGATTTCGGAGAATTACGTCTTTATTTTCCATGTCCGGAATGATTTCTAACTCGTTTTAGATACTCGTTCTTACGATGTAGAGTGTTTTTATTATACTCACTACAAATGTATTATGTACAACGTCCCCTCCATGTACCATATATTTACACATAATAGCAATCATCAACGTTTAGGCGAAGCAGAATCGTGCCTTTAGTTTAGATTACTAAGTACATTTTGTAGACATCTCGATACATCCGAGTTTTATTTTTTATTAGTATTTTATAGGTAGCATGTTTGTAAAAAATCGCTGAAGTCCAACTGGTTCAACCAGTTAACATTAATTTTGTTTCTCAAACAAAAAAATAACAATGCAACCCGTAATCCAGACTAAAGATCAGTTTTATACAATAACCAAATGGCTGGTGTATAATTTAATTTTGAAAATATGGGTTATGTCTCCCTCAGAGTTTTGATTTCATTAAATAGTTTATTTTTATAAAATAGTTTGATAAATATTCCGTTTATACAATTCATTGAGTGTCTTTATAAATTATTAAAACATATTTCTCAAAAAAGTTGTATGGTTTTCATTTAACAATTTATTTGTTTTAAATGTTACTATGTGGAAAATTCACTTAGCCTATGAATTAGTATGCCTTAAGAATGCGGCCAGTGAAATTAGATCAGTCCCTGTAACCTCACAACCAAAGCTGAAGATTCTCTCAAAGTAGAAAACGTTCAAAACGTATTCTGATGATTTACAACCAATATTTGCATTGCATGGATAAAATCGTGAATGAATGAATGAATGAATGAAATGAATGAATGAATGAATGAATGAATGAATGAATGAATGAATGAATGAATGAATGAATGAAATTCTTTATTCCATAAAAATAAGGTCATGACAATCCAGATAATAAAACATTAAGAAAATAATACAATCATAAAAGTAAGTATACACAAAACAGAGAAATAATAAACAATGCTTGTGACCAAAAAAATATATACAATAAGTCCAAAGGAATAAGCCGACATGGGCACGGAGCCTGTGCGTCGGCTTTGGTTGCGTCACGGTGAAGTTAATATATATATGGAATATGGTAGGATAAAACAATTAATTGAAGAAAAACAAAATGAAGGATGACTGGATGAATAATGAAAAGAGACAACTAATATAAAAGAGAGAAAAAAAAATAAAATAAACTTAGGATAATGATAAGCAACAGAGAATTAATCACAGTGACGTGGTGTCCTTAGAGGTGGGAGGCGGCGACGGGCCGGAGGGCGGAAGTCCAAAGTGCAGTGCCGTGACAGTCAAAGTGGGTAGTCAGGAACGTCTATAATCTGATGCGATAATGCGCTCGGCCTCGTCCATATTCAAACTGCGTAGCCAATCTTTAACACGTCGTTTAAAAATGTTTATTGATGTAGAGTTGAAAAAATCATGATCTTGAAAATAATTGCAAATGTTACGGTATAAAACATGGGCTATGTAAAAGGAATTTGTGGTAGAAAATGTTTTACATATTTGCAGTGATGATATTCCGACTCTAACTGAAAATCTTGTATTATGATTGTGGGAAATTCCTTGAAAAATACTATTGAAATTTTTATAGATATGGGTTAAAACGCTTTTAATAAAAAGTTGTCTAATGGTTAAAATAGATAGGTCTAGAAATAATGCATCAGACGGGTATCGCTTTGGTTTCCCAAATCCAATTTTTAGAATAGATTTTTGAGTGATATTTAAAGGCTCCAAAATACTTTTAAAACATCCGCCCCAGACTATAACCCCAAAAATTAAAAGAGATTGAACAAATGCAAAATAAGCCATTTTCATTTCCCTTTCACTGAGAATTTGATTCATCTGTCTAAAAGCAAAAATGTATTTCCTTAATTTTTTATTGAGAAATTGTACGTGACAAGACCATTTAAGACGGTGATCAAAGAATATTCCTAGATATTTATAGGACTCAACCTTCTCTATTGCTTCACAAGTGCAGTTGGTGCTGAGGTAGTCCCCGCAGGTGTGGATGATAAGATCTTGCAAGTTGTAATCTGAAATACTACTGAGGGAAATTGGCATGAACTTAGTTTTGGAAGTGTTCAAAGACAGAATATTTTGATTAAGCCACAGTCTCGTAACCATGAGGTCATGCAAGGCTTTGTCACGAACCTCGGGCCATGTCTTACCCTTGACAAAAATTAAACTATCGTCAGCAAATAGAAAAAGTTTACCAAAAATGTCTAGTTTTGTTATGTTATTTATGTAAATTAAAAATAAGACAGGCCCAAGTGTGCTGCCCTGGACCACACCGTAATCAACAGGCTGAACGTCACTGTGTGAATTAAAAATTGAAACAAACTGTAATCTATTGGACAAATAACTTTTAAACCACCCGAGGGCACCACCTCTAACACCAACGGCCTCTAATTTAGAAAATAATTTGGATCGATCTACTGAATCAAAGGCTTTCTTAAGATCTAAGAAAATTAAAATTGAACGCTCGTTACTTGAAATGGCAGAATTTAAGTCTTTATTGATGTCGAAAAGTGCGTCTGAAATTGTTTTGTCTAAGCGAAACCCGTACTGACGCTCGCTTAAAATACTATTCGTTTGTAAATAGGTAACTAATTGGTCTTTGACTATCTTCTCAATAATCTTAGGGAAAACACTCAGAATAGAAATCGGTCTGTAGTTGTTCATATTGGAGATATCATTGGACTTAAAGAGAGGAAATACTTTTGCTAGTTTGAAACAGTCAGGAAAAGTGCCAGAGGAAATACTCAGATTGATAATATGTAACAATGGTTTGCTAATTAAGTAGAAGTTGGCTTTAAGGACTTCGGCCGAGACGCCATCACAACCAGGCGCCGACCCGCCGCGCAGTCTGTAAACGTAGCGTTTTAGTTCAGATTCCGTGACAGTTTTAAGAGTGAATGTGCTGTCATGTGTGAAGTCATTGTCGTCCACAATTGGGTCACCGCTGGAATCTATTGCTCTAGCCAAGTTAACCCCAACAGAAGAAAAAAAAAAATTAAACTCGTCAGCAACTTGTTTACAATTATCTGGGGTTAAACGGCCGTCAGGAATAAATTTGTCGATTGGAAAGGGCTCTTTTTTACAAACCCTACCAGAAATCTCATTAATTAAACCCCAAAATTTTTTGGGATTGTTATTGGTTTCGTTTAGTTTGTTTCTAAAGTAATTTCTTTTTGTAACTTTAAGAGAATTACTCAAATTATTTTTTAAGTCGTGATAGCGAATAACTAGCTCCTGGTTGAAGGGTTGTTTTTTTACTTGTTTGCTAAGCTTATCTCTGACTCTAATCAATTTGATTAACTCTGACGTAATCCATGGTTTTATTTTCTTGAAACGAGAATTGTAATTTGTGACTGTTTTTTTAGCGGCTAAAACGGAATTAGAAAAAATCCTACAAAAATGTTCAGAACAAAAGTTAACATCATCATGGCATGCGGTGATAGGATCCCAGTTGGACTGAGTGAGTAAGTGAGTGAGTAGCGCGTGGTCCAAGTAAGTGCGTGGCGGCGGGTCGGGGTGTCGGTGCGGGGTCGGGCATGTGATAGTAAGGCCAGTGCTATAATGGTCGGTAACGGTGGTCTGGATCACTGCAGATTCAACATTTTCTAAATCCATATACTTGATGAAAATGTGATCCAGACAAGATGAGGTGTGGTGAGTCACTCTAGTCGGTTTGTCGATACATTGAGTGAAGCCCGCCCCGACCAAACAGTTCAAGTATCGGTCAGTTAACATGTCATTTTTTAGTAAGTCGACATTAATATCACCGAGAAAAACAGACACATGATCTTTATTTATTCTACCAAGCAAAACTTCCAGGTAATCTAAAAAAATGTCGACGTCGCTGTCAAACGTTCTATATACAGCAAATAAGTCAAAGGTTTTATTCGAAAATTGTAAGTGCAGAGTTAAGCCGTAAACGTCCCCAACGATAAGCTCAGTAGCAGTAGCTGAAAAATGTTTGTTTACAAAAACTGTGACACCGTCATTTTGGTTTCTGTAAGTCATTGTGTGGAAAAGGTCAAAGCCCTCCAAGGCCGCGACCCCCTCCCCTCCAGACAGCCAGCATTCCGTAAATACAATTATATCGATATCCGCAATAAAACTATGTAAATATATTAACATCTCATCAAGATTCTTATTAATACTTCTAATATTAGAATGGAAAATATTTATTCTACTGTTGCCCACATTCCGTTTGTAAAATTGTGCATATTGAGAATCTGAGCTTAACTCAAAACAATTTAAACTGTCCTTCAATTGATTATCACTATCGATGTCATCAATGTGCATTACGCCTGCCTCAGTGCCCACTGCCAGCCCAGATATAAAAACATATGTGCCAAATGTAATTGAGAAAAAAGAATTATAATGACTTGAAATATGTGAATAAACTTGAATGAATTTACGAAAATAAATAGAATATAGTAGTCTAATAAAATAAAAATAAAATAGTTACAATGAAAGAAAAATAATATTAATAAATGACTGAAATTATTGTTATGAATTAAATTATGAATGAGTGAGTAATAATAATAATAATGACAAAATAATGTTTGAGACTAAAAATGTTCTATTTTGTTTTATTTTATTCTTAATAACAGTCAGAAATTTGAGAGAAGAATGTAGTATTGATTACACATGGTATAAATAAAATATAACTAATTTTACATAAAAATACCTGTCAGTAATAATGCAGTGAATGTGGTCCCTTCAGTTATATACAGACTATAAAATAATGACATTTACCTATGTGTAAATGTTATCAAGGCCTTTGCTGATCGAAATGTAGGCCTATTAAAACTAAACTTACATAAAACGGAAAAAAGATCGTATTCACACTAAATTAGGAAACTATATGACCATTTATAATGTAGGGCTAGATCATTATTTAAAAAAAGTCTCTTCAGTAAAAAAATAATTAACTGGGAGTAAAATATGTTATAAGAGTTAAAAAGGAACTTTTTAGCAAAACTTAGAAATGACACTATTGTATATTTATTTATTATATTTGTAACATAACTTATATGAAATTAGTATTCAAGAGCAAATTAATTTTTAATTGCAAATAAAACATTATGTACCAGCTGATAATAATAAAAAGTATATATTTCCATGAGGAAAACAAATATTAATGAACAATAAAATGACTTAAAAATTATCAAATAAAATACCTATAGTGAACAGATTAAACGTCGAACTTGTCCAAGTCCTCCTGTGAGATGATCCTCAGGGCAGCATCCCGCTCTTTGGGTTTGATGAGAATTTTCCCGTTTGAGTAGCCAGCGAAGTGGAGCTTCCCCTCGCGCTGCAGCTTCCTCGCACGTCCCAGGAGAGCCTTGTTGTTGGCGGTCAGATGTTCGTTGATGTACACGTCGCTGGGGACCAGACTGGCGTTGATGTCTGAAGATTTTAGATTCCTCCTTTTCCGTGCAGCTGCTAGCCATACCTCCTTCGTGGTGCGAGATACGAACTGTGCAATAATCGGTGGGAAAGTATGTTTGGCGGAGTATTGGCGCAATCGATGGGCAATGGATACGTCCTCTCTCCTGAAGGGGACACCGATGGCAGCAGCAATATGTTGCATGATCATGTAGATGTTTTCCCCCGTGGTCGAAGGTACGCCCAGCACCTCTATGTTGGCGCAGCGGGAGTGTTGGTCCGCGTCGTCAAGTCGCTGCCTGAGCGCACGAACCTCCGCGGCGAGCTCGCTGTTAGCCTGATCTAACTTGTTGCAGCGTTCCTGTAGGGCTTGTTGGTTCTGTTCCAAAACGTCAATTTTATTATTGAATGTATGGAATTCTTCTGCTAAATTGTCCAATTTGGAGTTAACACTTCCCACTAAGGAATCGGTATGTGATTTAATGTCCGCTTTAAATTCGTTCAGCAACTCAATCATGGTACTTTTATCCATAGTTGAACTTACGTTGGAAAGATGTGAAGCGGAAGAACCCGATTCCAAGGCACAGTTCTCACACTTCCACTTTTTATATTTTGACTTCGTAAAGTTCTGAATCGAACCAAACTGTGTGCAGGCAGGATGAAAATGCGTTTTACACGTTTTCATATAGTTTTTAGAGCATATTTCCGCCCGAACGCATTCGCATTAGTGCGGCCCTGGGGCGGCCAGGCGGAATTAATAAGGGTCGAGGCAGGTAGTCTCACAACAATAAACTTCCCGTTGCAAGAGAAACTTTCTTATGTGATCTGATCACTTTCTTCGCATATTTGTGTAGCAAAGTTTTTAAACAGTTATCATTGATTATGCAATTAAAATTTTCGCTGCAACCGAATAGCAAACCAAGTGAATATTTGCAGAAAGGTTCCTTGCTGTCTGGGTTACTTTCCTTGATTTAAATTATGTCACTGAAAAGAGGAATTTTCAGAGAACAATAAAGTTAAAGTTAGTTTGAGATCAAATCAGTTTGTGAATTTAATATAAATTTTATAAAACGAAAAAACCTTAACCATGCCCATTACTGGCACATTTACCCTAATAAAGTACTTGAAACTGATCACTTCTCGATCAGTGTTTATAACTTCAAGCAGTCATAGTAGCTAAATCCAACATAATTAAATAGCGTTTACCGTATTGATTTTTGAATGTGCAAAAACACTCTTTCTGCCACTGCAAATATAGATTTTCTTCTCCATAATCACTATGCATTAAATAATAAATAGACCTAACTTAGGGCTTAAAGATTTATTTTTAATAAAGATTTATATACAGGTGAACTCAGACTAATTGGTGAAGTCCCAACTAATATTGGCCACTATTGGAGGCATCGTATCAATATAGTACAAGTATAATGTGCATTGTTACTGTAGGCCTTGTGCCTAATGATTAATTACGCCCCAAACTAAGTTTTGTGTTATAGATTACAGAAACAAAATATCACACTAAAACTAAGTTAATACAAGCCTGTCCTGAGCAAAACTTTTAAGGAAATTACGCAATGTTTTTTTTCTGTCTAACACAATGATGATGGTTTCCTTTCAAAAAATTCGATTAATCAGTTTTCGAGGTTTACCGAATGACTAAAATTTCAAGTGGCCTAAAAGTCATCTTCACCTTTGGACTAGTAGCGCAGTTGGTTATGTTAGCCACTTCCCTATAGCTTTTTGGTAAAACATGGCATTTTATTTTTATGTTTAGGACGCCGTTTTCTTTATTGAAAATTGAAAATGTGAAAATATCACTCCCTGTGACAACGCAAACTAACTCAATTTTCCTTACTTTTAAGTTTTTTTCTACTAACTTAATGCCGTAAGTTACCATTTGTTTTTACTTATATATCAGGTATGAAGGCCCTAGATCTAGCCTTAATCGGCTTCACTATTTAATGAAGCAAATTCTGTGGCTTAGGCATACTTGAAAAATCATTGAATGGTGGTTATTGGGGTGGTTTGAATAGATTTAATGATCCAACTTAATAAGTGTTTGATTGAGTCCAATTTCATAAGTCCTATCCTAAATCTTGAGCCTTGCTAAATGAAACAGCCTAAGCCTAATCCGAAAGAATATCATAGGCCATTGATCCAAGTAGACCTATAGCCATTCCCCCCCCCCCCCCACAAAATAATATTCAATTCATTTGGAGGAGAAATTATTTATTTTTTTTTTTTAACTTAAATATTTTGCAATTGGAGGAAATTTCTCGTAGGTAAGTTCTGCTTTTCTGGGAAAGTTTGGAGGTTATTTCTGTAGACTCACTATTTTCCAGACACAAGATTGGCGATATTTTTCAGTAGGCCAAATGATGATTTGACATAACAAAAAATTAGTATATATGCCTAAGTTATATGCTATCCATTTGTGAGTTAGATCAAAATAACTTTCGAGGAAATTTGCAGTGAAATTCATATAGGAATGTTAAATTTGACCAAGCACTTAACAGGACAGAATGATAGAATTTTCTACATTCAAAACTTGGTGTTAGTCCATGCAGTATGTTTATTTTATTAAAACAGAGTTTCATAAAAATATCCTGTTGAAAATATTAGTTTGGTTAATAATTGGATGAACGGATCGAAGAGAAGTGAATCCTCATACATGACTGTTAACCAAGGTCTGTAAAGGAAGAAGCATAACTTCTTCCAAGGTCAGCCGTATAGCTTTTTTTTTGTGTTCCGGATATGAAGCGTCTAAACTAAAACGGAAGTCAAGTTACGTTGTAATATTTACCATTACACAGCTGATTAAGAAAGAGAATGAAGCAGTCTTGCCACGGGTACGATATTTATCGTAACGACGCCATATTACTCTACTTTAAATTTGGATTATTAGTTGATAACAAACCATTAGGTAATGACCAAATTACAAATTATCAATCAAGGTAAATCTAAAACCATAAATTCTACCCTATTTTGCTTTGAAATTCCTTATTTTTATTCCTTAATTGTTGAGACAAAAAATTCCCAACGCAAACGAGAACGATTGTTGTTTGCTGTTGCGTTGGCAACACTTGCCGGTAGGCGACATCCATGGATGTCGCAGAAAGTGACACCATTGCAGTGCTGCCAGATTGAGGGTAATTACCCGAAAAGAGGGTATTTTTATGGTCTGGGGGTATTTTTGAGGGTATTTCGTTATAGGGGGTATTTTGAGGGTAACAATTCACAGCATAGTTGTTACAAAATTTGTAGTATGGTGAACAAGAATATTTTGTTGTAATGGTAGGTTTTTACTGTAAATAAATGATTATTTTGACACTTTTGGTAAAACTATTTATTTCTACTGCAGTGCAAACAGCATTACACATTTATCTTTGTTTGGTTGTCCATGGTTAATAAAGGTTTAATCGTGGTTTAATCATGGTTTATGAAACTATAATCAAAATATTCACTCTAACATTTTGAGGATTTTTTTTATTTTATAGGCTATTTTGTCTCTAACAAGTTAATTTAAGTTTTTAAAGAAACATTTTGGTGATCTGGTTTAATGAACATTTACATATTTTTGCTCAAAATTTGTTATTATTATTTGGCCTTCTTAGATTTGACTTCGATTAAATCTTATTACTGAAAATATCTATGGCACTTATGATGAAAATGAATACAAAGAGCAAAAGTCAAAATATTAAATTGTTCCCAAGAAGAGATATTATAGTTTGATAATAATATTACAGCCTCTATGACTCTAATACATATTAAAATATTATGAATAATATAATACTGGTGCTCGTTGACCATTTACCTATATGTTGTCCAAGTGTTTGCACTCAATGATTACTGGCCCATAACCTATTCCCCTGCCTGAGGGTATTTGAGGGTATTTTTCACACTGACGGAGGGTAATTTTATTGAAGGCGTCTGGCAGCACTGCACCATTGCTCTTATGGGATGCGACTCTCCTGGCCCTGGCCTATAGTCTCCTTGACTGTTAACAACCTCACTGTAGTGACAAACCCCTATTTTTTGGCTCACGATTACGTTCGCAAAAAGCCTCAGATCGACTTCAAACTTTCACAGTAGATTTTAGGCATAATTTTTAAGGTTCAGTTCGTTTCTGGAGTTATTCTGTTCAGTAATAAAGTAATGAGACGTAATTTTCTTTCCCATAAGAAATGCATTGTGGGCTGTAAATAACGGTGTTTGCGTTACCCAGGTTACGTTACCCGGTGCTATTTTTGTTTGTTGTCTGACATGGAGGAAGCATGTATTATGGAAACTATTTTCTGCCTAGATACTACAATAAATACGGTACGGTAATAATTTTTTTTGTTATTTATGAAATATTTTAAAGTGGTTTATGAATACTAGAAAGTTAAATTTTGGTTTTATAAAAATAATAACAATAAAGAAAGGTTTTTCTTTAAATAATAAAAGTTTTAACAATTAAAAAGACAAAACGCTAAAAATCTGATTTTCAGATATGTGTGATCTAGATGGCGAAGGTGGCACTGGCACGGCACAAAAAAAATATGTTTACTGTTTACTGTCACTGTCCCAGTGTCACAGTCTTATGTTAGAGGTTAGGTTATTTCGCAACATTTACATAAGTATCCAAAAAATGAGAATTGGTTTTGAAATGTGTTTAAAGCGTTTATTATTTTACTTTATACAGTAAGTGAATTGTTATTTCTATTCCTGTTGGATGGTACCGTACGTTCAAAGTTTGAGAGTTAGGTCCTAATGCAAATTTTCAACCATAGCTAGATGTTTAAGACCAAGATTATTTATAAGATTATGGTAACTTAATACCATTAGCAAAATTATCCTCCAGTTTTTAAACAAGTGTATTATTTCCAAATACAAATTAGTACCAATCAGTATTAAAACAACAGAAATAGGAATAACTAAGACCTACTACTTTAAAAATTCCTGTGAGTAGGCTAGGGCCTATGACTTAATAGACTGGCTAGGCTTTTATGTTGTTATTTTGGGCATCAACGTATAATTTATTGTCAGATTAGTGTTTAATCGTAATTTAAGGGCCCATGTTATCCTAACAACCATGTAGGCATAGGCCTACAGTTAGTAGGCTACACGTATTATATTATTCCAACAAAAAACGTATGTCTAAGAGACATCTTAGGCCTAAATTTCAGGCTTACTAAATATGCACCTTATACGTCATGCTGGGTACTTCAAACTCAAAACTATTTGAAAATACTTGACCCCAACACATTTTTCATGCAAGGTGTTAAAATTGAGTTAAGCCTACCATAGGCCTACGGGTATAATTGAAAAATAACCAAACTAGCCTACACAGGAGCCTGATTTATAGTAATAGTAGACCCCCTCTTAAACTTAACTCTGACTACTTTGGAACTAGACTACAACTGGATAACGATACCAACTTGACACCACTGGCCGGATTAACTGGGGGTTTATTAAACGTGTTCAACATAGACCTGTATTATGTGTTCCAATAATGAATTATTATTGTGTATCAAACCATGAAAGGTCTCATACTTGCCCAATCAATACTTTGTACCAGTATGGACTTTGTAACAATGATTATTTGCTCGCTCAGACGTGATAGCGCCAAAATGACGATCGGATAATGATTAAGTAGTCAGTCGCAAGCGATGAAACTGAAATTTAATAGACAATATTACTGATGATGTTCTGTCAACGAAGGTACGTTAAACACCCTCACGTAACACCAACATAGGCCTAATCAAATTTTTTCAATTTTTTAAAAATTTTTACGGTGCATTCTATGTATAAATAGGACTGTAATAGTGACGGAATCCATCTAGGGACTTATAATCCGTTTTTTGATCGGGCCTAAATTCACCAAAAAAAGATAATGATAAAAAATATATCACTAACACAATGTTTTAGAAGACATCATGTAACGAATAGTCCGGAAACCAGCAATTTTTGATTTTATATCTCTTAGTCATATAACATGGTTGAAGTTGACTCTTGTCTAGTTTGGCTGTGGGAAACTCGACGCTTGTGGATAAACTTTTCATTTCCGAAAGACTGTGACTTACTATGTCAAGTATTACGGGATTGAACTTGTATTTTGGCATTGAGTAAATTTGGCTTTGTTATTTCATAATGTAATAGTGTTCAAGAGATAGGGAAGGACAAAATTCTTGCTAAAGGTCCCAGACCTGTCTCAAGACAACTATCAATTGTTGAAATAGCTAGGTGTGCATTCAGTTTATTGGTTCGACTGCATATCGCATCAAAACGATATTTATAATAATCGTTCAAAACTTATGGAGGATTTGAATCAAATCGAGCTATCGTTGAAAGCTTTTGATATATCGTATCAGTTGCCAGTTAGTGGTGCCTCTAGTAGACAATCTTGTCATTTAGCGTTTGCACATTTGAACATTGCTTGATCACTCTTATGAAATAACAAAGCAATATTTACTACTACAGGGTATTCATTAGCACAAAAAATTACTCATTTGCAACTCCTAATCTATAATTTTTGGAGGCATTAAGAGTCAATTTTTACAAGCATTGTTTAAAAAGAAAGATTTTTATCTGTTGTTTTTGCTTGATAATGAAACAGAGTTATAAACAGAGGTTGGGCCAATTTTGTACATTTACTTATGGTTTTTTGTTCAAGGGCTATGTGTACTGTAGCTATGATTTTTAATTATGATTGCTATGTTTTATATTACTGTTTTTAAATTAAACAGAGAATGAGTCGAGGGGCGAAAGGCATTTTAATGTAGTAGGCCTATTCCTTGAAGACTAGGCCTATTTGAACAAAGATTTAATATTAACTTGAAGTAATTAAATGTATATAGGCTACAAGTCAATACATTGTATCAGCTTATTACACAATTTTATTTTGCTTTTTGGCTAAAAGGATAAATGGTTATTTTTGGAATCTATTTTTATTAAAGGTAGGTAATTTCCTTTGCTCTTTATTTTATTATTTTTTGTTTATTTTTTTATGGAGAGGCAGGAAAATTTTTATTATGCACAAAGGTTGCCAGCCTGTAGTGTGGGATTCCCTTAAAAAACGGGTTTACATTACACATCACATTACATCACACCTCTCCATCATGCCGCCTTTCCATCCGTGGTTGGACCTGCCAATGAGTCGCGCAGTCCATCGTCCTTGGGTGTCGTACTCCCAGCTGTGTTGCCATTGCTGGAAGGTTTGGGCGCGCTCTTCGGATCTTGCTGCATCCTTGCCAATCTCGCCTTTTCTCTGGTAAATCACCCTCCTCTCCCCTGCCAAGAGCTTGACAGGGGTGATTCCGGCAACCACCTGGACGGCAGGCTTGGATACTGTCCGATAGGTGGAACACACCCGGAGCGCAGCTTGACGCTGAACCCGGGCGGGTCCCAACCAAGTCTTTACTTTTTTAGTGAGAGGAGAAATATATTAATGCTTTTATGCACACAGTTGGCCGGCCTGTAGTGTAGGACTCTTAAAACAAATTCAAGCAGACTACCCACTTAAAAAACTCCTCTTTCACTTTTTGGGCACTGGCCTGGGATAAGCACATCACATCAGATCTTAGGCTAATTTGACTTTTGTCTTTTAGTGCTTACTCTGAATCCAGTCATTCAAATTCTTCAAAGATCTAGACAGCAATCCTGTAAAATCTTTCTTCTTGGATCGGAGGACTTTGTGGGCGAAATGCGACAACCAATGTTGTTCGCACCCTCCAACATGACGAAGTTCACTGACAGCACTCCAAGATGTTGCATTGAACCCAGGCCTAGCAGTTCCCAGAGTGGACAACGGAAGATTGTGTACTCCGTGTCGTCGATAACACCCGGGCAATAAATAAAATCAAGTGAACCAGTCTTACCCACAGTATCTATAATATGGGTCTTACCCATCCTCTGCAGGTAGGATTGAAATATTTATGCCAGTTGCTCCACTTTAAATACGGTATGTGGTTTATTTTTCATTGTAGCCAGTAACAGAATAACTGAATGATATTATAAAAGATAATCTATCAAATATTAAATAATACTTCATATTTGTTGATTATGACTATTTAGTTTTAAAAATGAATCAAAGTAAAACAAGGATAAAACAACTAAGAATTTAGTATAAATGCTTATAAAATTTTAAAACAAAAGAATTAGCAACAATGATGAAATGAGCTGTTAACTAAAGAGGTCAAATCTCCCTGTAACAGTTTAAACAAACTTATGGCAGAGTGCAGCGCTCTTAGTCCTATACCAAAACATCCTGAAAGCGAGTGAGCAAAGCGAACGAGCTCATGTCCAAAAAACGCAAAGCGAAAGAAAAAAGCGTCATGAGGTGTGCATTTTAACGTACAGTCTGTGACTGATATTACTATGACTAGCCTACAAAGAATTGTTTAAGTTTACCAAGCAAATGCTCACCCTCCAGGTCTTAATTTTTATCTCCGTAACCGATTGTTATATTAAGTTTATATTTGGCATGAACCTTTATCACACACCATTTCTCATTTTCAGGAAAATAATGATTTTTCCTGATGAGTTTTTTTTCTGAATGGGGGCCATTTGTAAAGATCTGACACAAAAATAAAAACCGAGTTATTGCGATTTTTCTATTGAAATAACTTTAACTTGCATTTATGATAACGAAAAATCAATGTTTTTCTGCAGAAAAATAGCAATATAAAGTTACTTGTTGTCAGATCCTTACTTGGTATTTATTGTTTAGTTAATTCATTTTGTCAAGTGTTTTGTAACTTTAAAAAATGCAGGTTTTGAGATATAATTGGGTTTACAAATTTTACTTGGCCACCATTTAAAATATACTAAATAGTGAAAAATTTTTCTTAAAAATAAACATTTTTGTATTCATTGTCTATTATAAATATGAACTTCATAAAACAATCCATTACAACTATAAAAATTAAGTGTTTAAAAAAAGCGGCTGGTGGCTTAACAAAGCATTTTAGGACATATGTTTACAAGAACATTTTATTTTTATTTTGGATTAACATGGTAAAGTTAGCAAAGGTGAGAATACTTGATACTTGTCTCCTTCAACTCTGATCGACATTGTCGGATAGATTGCTGTTTTAATTCTATTCAAATAAAATTGAAAGCAAACACAAGTAAAGTTTTATTAACTTCTAGAAGATAAACAAGAACAAAACTATATCAACATATGATTTAAATTACAATAACATTCTCAGCCAACCATAACATCTCCCCCTTCAAAGGTTGAGTCTCTGCGGAGGCTTTATACATCTCCCGGACCTCGTTGTAGCCCCAGATGTCGTAGGACCTCCTGTAGATGTTGTAGGATTGGGGGCTAGAGGGTTCGGCTCAGAAGGTTTGTAGTTTGTGTCAACATTAGGTAAGGGGGTAGGGTTCGGCTCAGAAGGATCGTGGTTTGGGTTAGCACTTGGTAATGGGATGAGATGAAAACGATTTCTCCGGACTGTTGTTCCCTTCTCCGTAAGCACATCATATGATCGTGGGAGATTTTGTTTTTTGGCCACTTCACCCTCTCGGTTAAGGTCTGATATCCAAACCTTGGTCCCCTTGCTCAATGTAGATAGTGGTCGAACTCCATGTCTTTTATTGTAATTTTGTCTATAGTTTTCTCTATATTGATTTTCTTTTTCTCGGAGAAGTGTGAGATCTGGCTTCTCCTCAAGATGACATGGTAAGGTTGGAAGCGTGTCACGGAGTCGACGTCCCATCAGCAGCTGTGCAGGGCTGTAGCCATTGGCGAGAGGGGAGTTTCTGTAAGAAAGCAGAGCTAAGTAAGGATCTTCTCTGTTCTTCCTTAAAATGCTCTTAGCTATTTTCACAGCTGCTTCTGCCGACCCATTACTTTGATGAAACTGAGGACTACTGGTTTTGCAGATAAAGTTGTACTGCTGGGAGAACCTTTTAAATTCAGAACTAGTTACTCCAAACTGTGTACCGCTGTCTGAATATAAAACCTCTGGGATACCATGTCGAGAGAAAGTTGATTTACATTTCTCTATGACTTCAGATGCTGTAAGGGATTGGAGGGTTGCAATCTCAAAATATCTTGAGAACTGATCTGTGATTGTGATGAACCATTTACCATCAACCTTAAACAAGTCCATTGCTGCTTTTTCCCAAGGCCGTTTAGGAAACTCTGAGCAAATAAGAGGTTCATTTCGGTTCACTCTAAACTGAATGCAAGTGGGACAAGACGCAACCATCAAATTTATGTCGGATGCCATGCCAGGCCACCATAAACTAAATCTCGCCTTTTCTCGACATTTGGTAGCTCCTAAATGTCCTATGTGAATCCTGTGTAACATTTCTTGACGAAGACTTTGTGGTACAATAATCCTTGAGTTGCGTAGAATGAGGTCGTTTACCATGGAAATTTCATCTTTCACTGAGAAGTAAGGGGCTAACTGAATTGGAAGCTGTGATTTCTCTGGCCACCCAGTCTGGCAATAGGTCTCAATCATCTTGAATATTGGATCAGTCTGTTGAGCTGTTCTTAACTTAGCTATGTTTTGATCGGTAGTAGGTATTGTTTCAATGATATTGTTAACAAAGGCTTCAATTTCTTCTTCCATGTCATACTTCTCCTCATTAGCGATCGGGCTCCTCGAAAGGCAATCTGCAGTAACGAGTTGTTTCCCTGGTGTGTAGATTATTGAAAATGAGTACCTCATCATTCGAAGTCTCATCCTCTGAAGACGAGGTGTGATTTCATCCAAGTTTTTGTTTGAAAAGATCTTAATAAGGGGTTTGTGGTCAGTCTCAATGACGAAGTCTCTACCCAATATATAATCTTTTAGTTTATCGCAAGACCATGTAATAGCTAGGGCTTCTCTTTCAATATTTGAGTAATTCTTTTCAGCTTCTGTAAGGGATCTTGAAATATATGAAACTGGCCGTAATTTTCCATCTTCTTGTCGCTGAAGGAGCATTCCTCCGAGACCGATTGAAGAGGCGTCCGCTGACACAAGAATAGGTAAGCGAGGATCGTAAAATGCTAGTTGGGGTGCTGAAGTTAAGAGCATCTTGATATTTTCAAACGCCTTTTGTTGTTGATCTCCCCAGAACCAATCACTGTTTCCTTTAAGGAGATCATGAATGGGCTTCAGAATGTCAGATCTGTTCGGAATGTATTTTCCACAGAAATTTACCATACCAAGGAAACGTTGTACTTCTTTCTTGTCAGATGGGGGTTTCATTTGGAGGATAGCTTTCACTCTCTCTTGGCTGATTTTGACACCTCCGGATGACACGTGATGTCCGAGAAATTGAATTTCGGATTGAGAAAAGATAGTTTTATCCTTATTAAGGGTTACACCAGCATTCATAAGTTTCTGTAAAACTTCATTTAAGATTTCATCATGTTCCGCTTGAGTCGAGCCCCATATCAAAATGTCATCTATATGAGCCAAACAGTTTCGCTGAGATCCTAAAATTTCTTGTATTCGTTTTTGAAAGTACTCAGGAGCACTTGTTATTCCAAATGGAAGAACTTTGAACTTGTATCGTCCCCACGGTGTCAAGAACGTGGTCAAATCTCGCGATTCTTCTGCTAGACCAATCTGCCAGAACCCATGATTCGCATCTAGTTTGGAAAATACTTTTGCGTTCTTAATTCGAGCCATAGTATAATCAATTCCCCAAATGGGGTGTGTTTGCCGATAGACACTGCGATTCAGCATTGTAAGATCCACACATATTCGAACTTGCAAGCTGTCCTTCTTTGGCACAACAACCATTGGTGCACACCATTCAGTAGCATGATCAACAGGTGTTATAACGTCCATTTCAACCATCTTTTCTATCTCTTTTTTGGTTTTGTCCCAAAGGGGAACGGGAATTCTACGGGGTACCGTAATTGCAAAAGGCTTAGACTCCTTCTTAAGTTCAATTTTATAGCTTCCTTTCATTTTCCCAAGTCCACAGAAGAGATCGGGGAATTTATTGAACCACTTCGTCGAGTGTTCAGCTGTATTGGAGACTTCCCGAATGACAGGTATTATATTTAACTTCTCGATTGCTGGTCTGCCCAGTAAAGGTGTTGTGCAATTCTCTGCAACGTACATTTTTTCAATACATGACTGTCCTTTATATGAGAGCACTGCTGTAACAGTTCCCAGAACAGAAAGTGGTGATCCCCCTGCTCCATGCAAGGAGTTTTTAGTAGGCTGGACCTCCAATTTTTTGCTGAGTTTTATGTTAGACGGGATGACGGTCACATCAGCACCAGTGTCAATCCTAAAATTAATTTCATCATCGTTCAGGCCAACATCGATCATCCATGGATGTTTCTTAACTTCATGAGACATAATACTGCCAATGAAATGTTTAGATGAATGGCGTTCATTTGGATTATTATCATCATTAAATCCATTAGGATCGTTTAAGTCGATTTCACGAACTTTATTTTGTAAACAGCATTGAGAAAAATGACCTTCCCGCTTGCAATTGAAACATCTACTATTCTTTGCCGGGCATAATCCTCTTCGATGAGAAGGTTTCGACCCACACCAAACACATGGCTGTTGATAATTTGATGATTCTGAGTACTTTTTAGACTTGCTGGAATTTTGATCTTTCTTAAATGAGTTCCTTGATCGCTCATAAGCATTGTCTCCAAACCCAGGTGACTTTCGACCGGTCTTGTTTACAGCATCGATTGATGTAGTTGTTAGGTCTTCTTTCTGGCGACTTAGTTCTTCTGATTTTCTTAGGTATACAATAGCCTTCTCTAGGGACATGTCACTCTCAAGTTGTAGTTTATCACTGAGGCGTTGATCGCGCATGCCAATAACTATGGTCATTAGCAGCATTTGTTCTTCCAGGGCTCCCCACTCACAAGTTTCTGCCAAAGAATACAGGTCTGTGATGAAGTCTTCTGCAGGTTCTGTGGGACCTTGTTTCCTGCGTAAGAATTTCGCTCTTTCGTATATAATATTCTTTTTTGGTTTAAAATAAGTGTCAAATTTGCTCATTACAATATTGTAACATGTTTGTTCGTCTGAAAGCTTGAAGGACGAGAGTATTTCCTCCGCCCTAGGGCCCATGGCGTATATGAGGGTACTAACTTGTTTTTCCTCCGACGAGCCGTCCAAATCACTGATCTTCCTGTATCTTTCAAATCGTTTCTTCCAAGATGACCATTCCGCAGGTTGGAAGGAAAATGAATCCGGCATCCTTACTTGGAATAGTGTGTTATTTGACGGAGTGTTAGACATAGTGTCTTGATCTTGATCTAGTTATTTTATTATATGGTAGTTACCACTAAACAAATTCAAAAAGTCAATAGCAATTGGCAAATACAATTTGTCTTCACACCCTAAACTAAACATGAGACTGCGCCATGTTTTAATTCTATTCAAATAAAATTGAAAGCAAACACAAGTAAAGTTTTATTAACTTCTAGAAGATAAACAAGAACAAAACTATATCAACATATGATTTAAATTACAATAACATTCTCAGCCAACCATAACAATTGCGTCATACAAAATTATTAAAACTAATATTTGCATACTTAAACTACATACGAAAAAAACCATTTCATATTAAAAGGACACTCGAAACACTTTGGCTGTGGCGAGAATTTTTCTATTTTCCTCTCTTATTTAGTTATAACATTCTCATCCTTGAGCTCCTCCAGAGGGTATAGATGTTGGTCAACCAATAGTCATGCAGCACTGTCTTAAAGTTTGCGCTGTCTAGATCTCGTACTCTTTTTGGGTATGTTAAAGAGCTTCATTGAAATTTGTTAAAGTAATTAAATTTTACTTGAAGAATGTCCATTCAAAATTGAAGAGTGTTTCAAACCAAATTATTGGGAAAATAAAATAAAATAATTTATTGGACTCACAACTTAAACAATTTTATACATAATATAATAATGTATTACTTGATAATACCAATAAAGATATTATTATTATTATTGCGGAGTAAGGGTAGCTTTTTAGCGAGTGGCTCAACTTACACCGTGGCATATCTGTTAGTGGGCCTTCCGGGTTCCGTAACTGTTGATTCTCCCACTTTTCAATTAGATGTAGGATGTAAGTTCTCCTTAAGGATTAACAGGCTGCTATGTGTATGATATATACAGGGTGAGTTTTTAATCCCCCCCCCCCCCCAATTTGTTCTGCATTTCTTAAGATATTGACTCCCAACCACCACCAAACATCATTGATTTTGTATACTTTTTTATGCGGTTCACTTTCTAGCGAATTTCCCTATAGGCTATATGCTATTACGGTAGTAGCCATGGTAAGACGTAAGCCCGGGACCACTTAACTTTTTCATTTTGAGGTCCCCAGAAGCCAAAAACATTGTTCGTTCATTTTCATATATATATATTTTTACTTCATTTTCACCAATGAGGGCTACTTTCAATATTACTATAAAAATAATTAACCTTATTACTCTTAAATTCATTTTATTCGGCACTAACACGTGTTTCTCACAATAATTTATGCCATGATCACAGTCTTTAGTACATAACCTTATAAAAACATTTTCAATATAAATAAATAAATCAAACATATGATATTTTATCAATTTCTTCTCTTGTAGCTCACTTTCTAAAGCCTGGTTTACACGGGTCGAGTACAGCGGGCGAGTCAGTGTGCGAGTTGAGACTCGCTCTCCAACTCGCTTGGTGTAGACAGATCGGCGAGTCAAGTAAAGGGCGAGTTATACAAAACAACAGCTGGGTCTAGTAACTGGGCCAAGTAACTCGCCTGCTGTACTCGACCCGTGTAAACCAGGCTTAAATGATAAAATTTTGTCAAAAATTTACAAAACATAACTTAACTAACTTTGACAGACATTACTTAATCTAATTTGGTATGTACATTATATAAATAGGATATAACTTATACTTGCTTACAAAACCCTTATGGCGGCAAACCTACATACTCACCCCCATGGGGTTTATGGGGAAAATAAAAATTGTCAGAGCTTGATACAATTTTGTGTTTACATTCACCAATTATTGATTAACTTACATTTTTTAACGACACCCTATGGCATCAAACCTACATACTCGATCCTATGGTGTTTTTATGGGGAAAGTAAATAATCTGAAATTCCATTGGAAATTCGCTGAGTACGCAGGTCGGGTGCGGGGGGGCTGGCTGCCATCTTGAATCCACCATACTGGAATGAACTTAATTTTTTTAATGTAAAGGTAGGGTTGGTATTCATCATTTCAAAGTGATTTTTTGCGTAGAAAAAGACTCTGCAATCCATTTTTGATTAACTATGTTCGTTCTTGACAAGTTTTTATTGAAACTAAATTTCAAAATAAAAAAAATTAAAAAATCTTTGCTTTTATCCAATTCTTTTCTAAAGAATATTGACCAAATATCCCATGGTAAAAAGTACTTCATTTTGATGGGACTTAAATTTTTGGCCGCCATTATGAATCCGCCATTTTTAAATGAAATTAAATTTTTAAATTTAAAGGTAGGGTCGTGACCCATCATTTTAAAGTATTTTTTTTTTTTTTTTTTGTTGAGTACCTACGATAAAGCAATCCGTTTTTTAATTATCTGTTTTCCTTCTCAAAATATTAATGTTTTTTTTTACAAATATAACTTTTTTTTACAAAATCGCTTATATTTTGAGAACAATAACCGATCATGGAAAACAGATTGCGTTATCGCTCTCAACTCAAAAAAAGACGAAAATAATGGGTCACAACCCTACCTTTACATTTAAAAATTTAATTTCATTCTAAGATGGTGGCCAAAGATCCCATCAAAGTCCCATCAAATTGAAGTAATTTTTTACTATGGGATATACTGGTGATAAAAAGTCACTACTGTATTTTTTTTGTAAAAAACTGGATAAAACCAGAGATTTTTGAATTTTTTATTTGAAATTTAGTTTTAAAAAACCTGTAATATTTCAAGGACCAAAACAGATTGCGGTGTCTTTTTCTACAAAAAAAATCACTTTGAAATGATGGGTCACAACCCTACCTTTACATAAAAAAATAAGTTCATTCAAGTATGGCGGATTCGAGATGGCGGCCAAAAAAGTGAACCACATAAAAACAAGTATAAAGTAATCAATGATGTTTGGTGGTGGTCGGGAGTCAATATCTTAAGAAATGCAGAACAAATTAGAAGGGGGGGGGGGGGGGGGACATTAAAAACTCACCTTGTATATTATGTTAGTTGTCTTAATAGCTAAACAACATAATTGTTTGTACCAAACAAAGGTCAGCTAGCTGTCCTATATGTTCAGGTTTTATTTGTATTTTGAAAATTTTAAGTTTATTGGCACAAGAATGTAAAACAAACTTTTACAATGGAGATTTAACATATGGCAGAAATTTAAAGCTTATGACAGTGAGCTTGACCATACTACTGGAGTGGTTTACGCCCCTTTCACACATCACGGTTTTGCCCGTCCGATTAAAAATCGTACAGCGTACATTCCAATAGAATCTTATGAGACCTTTCACACAGGCACGTTTACGGTTTTTAACCAGCTGACAATTACTTGTACGGAGTTTTGGACGGTTTTTAAATCGTGCGGTTTTTCCCGCACGGCTAAAAACGTGATGTGTGAAAGGAGCGCTGAAAGGTACACGCTGGGTACCAAATGAAAGGTAATAGTCTGTATATTTGCCAATGTTGCTTCTATTTCAGCTATCACCACACTGTATTTTTTAAAATTAAAATCTATTGTGGCATTATAAAAATTTAAGCTAATTTTGAGTGAGAACTGGACTTCTATTGGTCCAATTTACATGTGGCAGTGTTAAATGAAATGGAATTAACTCTATTTTTACTTAATAGTTTACCTTCATGTAAAATTCTAAATACCCCCATCACATCAGATATGCATACTCAGCAAATTTCCGATGGCTGATATTGTTTCATCAAATAAATATATGGTGCAATAAATGAGTAAGATATTGAAGATATATATTACTTTTCAACTTAAATTAATTCAATCCAAAAATGTATCCAAAAATGTATGTACATTTTTCAATCTAAAAATGTGCATAGCTAGAGCAACATGCAAAGAGAATGATGACCACCTGATTATGTTGACATATTATTTATCAATCTATCTTCCTCCCATTATACATACATTTTTATTAAAAATGTCATTGAATTTAGTATATAAATTTGCTGCCATGAGGGCTTTTTACCAAAAATTAGTTCCTCAAAACCTAATGCAGATCTATACCAAATACCGGAAAATGTAAAATAATATGAGTTTTTTTGGGTTTTATTGATTTCCCATAAGAAAAGCTGGTAAATTTGATTTTGAATTTTCTCCCTAAATATCCTCATAGATTAAAATTTTTTTATTAAAAAGCATCTTGTGCTTGGGAAAATTGTTTAGACAGATTTCCGTTTTGGTGAGAAGTATTGATGAGTTTGCGCAGTTAAAGAGAAAACAAAACAATATTTGATTTGTAAAACATTGTTCAATTTAATGAGTTTTAGTATTTTTCATAGTTTTATTTCATTGCAGTTCTATTCAATTAGTTTTCAAATAATTTATCACCCTATTTGATGTATATTATAAGCTTAATGAATAAAGTTATTTCAATTCCATAAAAAAAAATTGTGTAAATAATTTATACAAAAAGATATTTTTGTTCCCATCCTCCACTAATCTTTCATAATCCTCAAATTTATTGAAAACTAATAAATTCAATTTTAAATCCTCCCTACTATGAGCAAAAGCAAGGAAGTAGCGCTTTGCGCTGCACGAGGTTAGTGTAAATGTTTTACACTTATGGATGTAGCATGAGATTTAGCATAGGTTTGTTTGACATGGTTAGTTTTCATCAAATATTAGTTACTTGTCACCTAATGGAGGTGTATGCCAAGTGTTCATGAAAAAGTTTAGAAATAAGCAAATCACAAAGGTTTATTGATGTCCCATGATAATAACATGGAAAACTGGTTTTTTCCATTCCATTACCGGTACCAGTGAAGCTAATTTTATGATTCAAAATATTAATTTGTTTATTTTTAAAAGGCACTTTTGGAAGGTAGGCCTGGCCTTTTAAAAATGATGAATAAAAAAATAAGGGTGGAAAATGCCAAATACCCAATTATTACCCTTTTAGAACTTCTTAACAACCTTTAGGAACCTTATAAAATCCTGTTCCCTTAGTTCAAGTAACCTGGTTATATCAAACCTCATTTTTCTCAGTGGTGTAGTGGTGCGGGAACGCGTGGGAACGGTGTTCCCACACTGGTTTTCAAGAACCCGGGAAAATCCCAGTGCCCCGTTCAGGGAAAATCCGGGAAAATAGCTAATATGTTTCTAAACACAAATATTGATTAAACAGTACAAAAATATTAAAAAATATTTCTATGCCAATAATAAAATGCACCTTTGCCTGGACCTTTGTAAACACGAAATTTTACTCTGTATCTGTTTCCAGAGATAACCTCACTTTCACTTGAACTTTGTATTGTGCACACAGTACGATATAGGCCTACGGTGGCGGGCATCACTCTCCCGTCCCTCCACAACCCTTCCACACCAACAGAAGAGGATGCATTTACCGACAACTTGTAAACAAAATTTTGTCAACCTGTCAATGAACTTTCATTGTAATTAATTACTCTGTTTTATTTATTTAATTTATTTTAGTTCTCTGCTTTTATACTTGTATAGAATATGTCATTTAAAAATTAGGTTATGTATGTTGCTATTTTGGGGGTTCAAAATAAAAGTAGTTAATAATTAATAACATTTTCTAAAACAACCTTCTTTTGTGAAATAATAAAGGTAGTTAAATATAAAAATATAGACTACTGGTTTTTGATTTCGCTTTTCTCAAAATCATCTAAATTCTTAAATAGTTTCTTGAATCCTCAGTAAATTCAGTTAGCTTGAAATACATAGCCTAATACGCAATTAAAACTATTGCTATCATACGCATTCAGGGAATTTGACAAATATATTAAGCGTTCCCACATTGGAAAATTTGCCACTACAACACTTCAACACTGTTTTTCTGTGATCAAACTTTACCTGAAGAATGCTACCCTACACCTTCATACCATATATGAATTTGGACAAGTGGTGTTTTTGGCTTCTAAGGACCTCAAAACAAAAAAGAAACATATTATGACGAAGAAAGGAATAGATTATTTCCTCTAGGGAAATTCACTAAGTCTCAAAATAGCGGATAGTGGCTTAAAAAATCTGAAAGCGAAAAACAATTTTGTAGAATATTTCCACTTATTTTTATATGTAGAATGTAATTAGGCTTAGCCAGTCTCTTTTTTTCTAACCACTCACATTTTTTTGATACCCTCACCCCCTATAGCTGAATATTTTACCAGCTGAATAAAGTCCCTTGCATGATTACCATAGGAAATGAAAAAAGATTTAGAGTTTATGATGGTAATATTATTGTCAATGTGAGCTTGTTCACTTTGTTCTGTAATTATCTTCAAGATGGCCGGTTTGATATGGCCACTCCATTCAGGATTAACTTTGCTTCACCATCAGTCTCTCAGAAGTTCACACAGGGCGTGGCATTGTATTTTATAGGCCTACTTCTAAAATTATCTCTATCGAATTATGTTTATATAGAAATGTTCATAATATAGAACATAGAACTGACATACAAATTTCAAAGTATTCGCGGGTAGAACTGTTGAATGTAAACATAAATAATCCTATGTCCATATCTTACCTAGGCCTACTTCCTTTTTATTCCTACTAATTGTAATATAGAAATTTAGCACATTTTTATATTTACAGAAAAGATTAAATGGAAATGAAAAAAGGATCAAACTTACTTTAAATTTTGTAATACAGTGTGTGGTAAGTGTTCCAATAAGTTGTTAGTAATCTACAATGGAAATCCTCACAAAAGAATTAAACAGAGTAGTTTGGAGATATTTCTTTTGTCTGTGCCTATATGGTTTATCTTAAACCTATAAAATATTCTTTATAATGAAACTTCCTAGAACTAATGTGGCTAGCAATCACCCGTGTCATGAAATGTTGCAGCTAAAACTGGCAAAAGAATCCAATAGACCTGATTTTTTTTGTTTACTTCAATTTTTGTCCTCCTAAATTGCATTTTAAGGGTAAAATATTGTCTGAAAATTTTTATTAGTTTCGACCTTATAAATTACTTAAATAAAGTTTGGGGCATTAATTAATTTGAAACACTCAAATAAGGTATTAGAAAGCTAAAAAATCTTCAAGGTACCGCATAAAATGTTTTTTGTTTGCAGAAAAAAACAAGATAGTTTGCAATATTCGTTAGGAAATCATAAAACATGAGAGTAATGAAAGTACTGGTAATAAAGGATCTTGAATGGCAACAAAACGTTAAACCTCTATGTAGTTAATGAACTATATGTAGGCCCACTTAATTTTGATATATGTTTTGTATGGATATATTTTTAAATCACGATTAAGTGAGTTTAAGAGAAAGTGTTTTAATGTTTTATCTATAAGGAATTTGTAATTCGAAATATACATTTAGGCCCTAGCACATATTAGGTCAGACTTATGGTCCCGATTTGTTCTAAAATATATTCATGTCAATTATAAATAAGCTATTCATTGATTGTAATACTTACAATTATATAATTCTACTCAGTGTTTTTATTGATATATAGAAGTTTTAATGTTCCACAAATTTCCAACATTTTCATGTCGTTGGATTCTTATGAAATATTTTTTATGTCACCTTTGTTAGTTTGTGTTTTACCGGGGAGGTAAACTTCAGCATAAGGTTCCCTTATAATTGGGCTTAATGCCTGTAAGGGCTACCTTTTGCAGGAATTTCTTGTGTTGTTTTTTGTTTTATTATAATGTATTTATATATAGTTATTCAATATGTAAGACATTTTCTCATGTGTTTTAGAATACTCATAAATGTACCATTTGTGTTATTGTTATTCCTGCAATAAAGAGATTTTCTATTCTATTCTATTCTAAATAACTTGGAACTACGATTGCCGTTCATCCCCATACGCGCGGAACAAGCGTACTCCTAGTCATTAAGTTAATATCGTTGATATTCTCAACAAAACCTCTTCGTTTCGTTGAGGTTAAAGTGCTTCACGAAATGTAAACAAAATTGCAAAATGTAAACAAAGATGACGACACTGGTGTGGCTTGGACATGTCATCTACAGATGTCCGCTACCTGGTAGGGTTCTAATTGCCTTGATGTAAACCAACCAGACGCACCAATAATAACGATGCCAGCTTACATTTTGAGGCGCGGCGGCGGCGGTAACTCAAACTAGTGGTGGGGGAAACCGGCTCGTTTTTAGAACATCTCAGTTACCGATCCAGATGTAATTGTTTATATCTATGCCTATGATCGGGGCCTACGAAAACTAACGGGCCTGCATATTTCCCCCCACCACCAAAGTCACGTGACTATTTGCGGCCGATCTGCAGCACAAGTTTCCATAAGATAACATTGTGAAAACGTGACATCCTTCACTTATTTCCCACCTCTTAGGAATTAGATAGTAGGTTACCAGACAAGACTTATATATTTTAATCTAGATTAAATAAGGAACAAAATGATACCATTACTGTAAAGTTAACAGTTTTTCTGATATTTTTTATTACGAGATAAAGTCAAAACTTAATTTAGTTTATAGTTTTGTTTACACTTTTCATCAGCTGTTTACATAAGAGTATATTTCGTTGCAAATAACAAAAATTTAGAACCGAAAAGGTACATTTTAATTTGTTGTATCGAAAATAAAAATTATAACCGGCAAATTATACTGATTTAAGATGTTTATTTCATGTCTTATTCCTAGAAATATCTTCAAAAGCATTGGAAGAAATCTGTTAACAAAAAAGTCAATGCATCCTACAATGTGAGAAATTCAAGTTTTTCTTTTACCCAAAAAGTGAGTTTTAAGTTTTGCAAAGCGGAACGTTATTAGTATCATTCAATTTGTAATTTAATGAGGATTAGAAGGATATGCAACACTTATAACTTCATTTACGTGTATTTAAAAATACACGTAAAAACGGATGCCAAGTCAGGCTATTGCAATGCTTTCAAATGGAGATGACAGCTGAAATTCGGCCGCATCTGGTCACGTGACTAAAAATATATGCAGGCCCGTTAGTTATCGTAGGCCCCGCTATGATCCGGCGCAGGTGGATGTACATACATGACTGTACAGAGATCGTAGTTCTGTTTATCAAAACTCCGTATTTAAATGTTTCGTGTGTTCGTGTTTCGTGTAAGGATTTAATAATGTACTTTTTATCTATTGACGACTTCTCCGAGATATTACGATGTTTTTAAAGCCTTGATGATGAGGTTTCTTGAAACCGGTGGCCTGTATTGGATGGATAGTTTGTATCGCTGACGGGCAAGGTGACCTAAACCGTTTTAGTTTAATAGTTACTTAATATTTTATTGTTCATATTCATCAAGATTCAATTCTTTTCATTGTTTTTTTAGATATCTCAGAATCAGGATTATGGAGGAAAAATAAATAAAAGAGGGAGTTATTCCCCTGAAACCCTTATACCATATATTTTTATCTTCATATTTTGACCTCAGTGTGGGATTGATAGTGTCAAAACACGATCACAATATATACAAATATGGACTAAATTTTTTTTAAAACATCTATTTAAAACTTGAACCTAAAACAAACTTCCGGTAAGACTACAGGAACTCATCAATGGTGTAATATATAGACCCTGCTCTTGAAAAAGCCTATCAGCAACATCTCTGGAAGGCTCTTATTAGGTCAGGCTGTCTAATCCTCAGGGTAATTTGCTAAAAAAAGTTTATAACATAAACACTGTAGCTGGCCTGAGTTCTAGCAAGGCGCATCCAATCAGAGATCAGAAACTCTTTATTACAATTTCATATAGAGAAATGTACATCGTCATAGGGACATTAAGTTGGACTCGGTGTCTAGTGTTGTGGGGATGCACATCTTGACGAGCGATAAAAATGTCAATGTTAGATCATAACGTTCATCAGACAGAGCAGGATATAGTGGCCGACAACAGTTAACAGACATAATCTCACAAAAGTGCCTAATAGTGAGCTCGGAACTCACTTCCTGAGATGATTCGGATCAACACATCATGCACCTTAGAAGAGTGTCCCCACAGTAACAGTAACAGTCAATGAGACGTCACTATAAAATAGTGCATGGTAAACCATGACTAGGTAGGCTTCAAACACAAGCTCCTCAGTTTGAGAAGGAGGAAGCGAATTCAAGACAACCTATTGGTTGTTTGGTCGATATATCCTGTCCAGCTGAGCTTCTTATCTAATAAGAAACCAAGCAACTTTACAGTGGTTTTCATGCTGGTTCCTTGAAAGATCACATATTATGATTTGTTGGGGTTTGTCGTCATTAAGATGAAAACAGTTTGACAAAAACTATGTAATCGCAGTTGTAAAACGTCTAGCAGATGTCTCCGAAACCTGCTTGAACTTGAAATCAGAGCCTGGAGATCTGAAGGTTTTCCTGTACGATATTTATATAACACTTAAAACAAAACTCAGGTTCTTGTGTCGTTAAAGAAGATAATGTGTGTGTGTGTGTGGCAACCCTGCAAAATGCAGACGTCGAAACATGTTGTCAGTTGTTAAATGTCAAATCCGAAAAAAAGTCTACAAAAAATGTTGAAGTGTAGTGTGTAACGTGTCGACGTCTGTTTGTGTTGAATTTTGAACATATTAAATAGGCCCAACATATTATATGACTAGGAGATTTTTTATCCAGGAATTTAATCATATTTTTGTTTACTTAATCGCAAGTAAATGTAGTTTTTATTTTATTTTGGTATCTCAAGTTTATACCTATTAGCCTATAAACGGGGTTATTTTGATAGCCTACAAAGCAATGGCAGCTCAGTCTCCTATTAGTTTAGGTAGTTTGTATGCCGAATTAAATAAATACTGTCAGAACAATGATTTTGAAAGAGCAGTAAAATCAGCTAACAAAGGTGAGTCCAGTGTCTTCATTTAGGCAAGTTCACCAAATTGTTGCCTACACCACCAAGTAATGTCGGATTCTAAATCTAAGAATTTTATTTGTGGTCAGATCTTTACTGTAGGCCATACAATTATAATGTGAATTTTAATGGTGGGAATAACCGACTAACAATAACCGATTATTTCGGTTATCGCAAAATAAATGCTTAGGCCTAGTCGGTTATTTCCTCTCCGACTGGATGACTTAGTCGCTCACTCCCGAGTCGGTTATTTCTTCTCCGACTGGATGACTTAGTGGCGAAACTTCGTTATCCGTCTCCACCGTTATTATCGATGTGGAAATTTCGATATAGCGATAATATTGCTATTATATCGATGATACCATACAATTACACGATACGACTTTATCACCTGATTTAGTTTCTCGTTCTAATATAATGAAATAAACCTTTTCACAATAAAACAAATAAATACCGTATATTCAAACAAGTAACTGAAAAAAGTAAAAATTGTAGCTAATGTAACCGTAACAAAGAACAACACAAAACAAACTAACCAAGTTTGTTGTGTAGCTGTAACTTATCTAAATTCAAATTGTGAGAAGAAGCAGACTTCCTTAGATCTAAAATGGCGTCACACAAATGCTGCCAAATACAAATCAGAAAGGTATTTTTTTCTATTGTAAATGCATTTTAAATGTTTCCAAACAGCATTGATTTTGTTGTTATAATCATCGCTGTTAATTAAAGTGACGGAGGTTTACGGTTACACTGTTAGGTTAGATTATTATTGTGATACATATCTTTTCTCAGTATCGTTGTTGATTCGATTGTTTTCATCGTTCAATTTCAATCGCAATATCGAAATTTCCACATCGATAATAACGGTGGAGACGGATAACGAAGTTTCGCCGACTTAGTTGCTCAAGCGGCAGACTAATTTCTCCGTTTTCGACTGGTTATAAACCAGTCGAACGGTTTCAGTTTAGATGAAATAAGTCTTATACTGAGTAATATCTGTCGGTTATTTATAAACTAAATAACTTGTTTAGTTGAACAACTGAATTTAGTTTAGAGAACCCGGCACGTACCCCGTCATGCTTTGCTTAACTTACAGTACCTGTAGTGACTTGTCAGTGTCAGTGACCTAGTTCAAATCGTTCAAGTGCCGTGAAATTAGCTTAGTTTTTTATGTGATTATTAATATAATGTTAGCCTAATAATGTAATAATTATGCGCTAATTTATAATAATTGTTTTGCAATTTTGCGTTCATTAATAATTTTTTCTTGCATAATTTCTACTTTACAATAAATACTAAAGTGTAAATAAATGTTTTTATTTCCGTGTTACGGGTTTCTTAATACAAAAATAGTTTATTTTTCTGATATTAAAGTTAACGTGGTTTAAACAAAATTATGCAATTCCCATATTTTAATTTCAACTTATTTTTTATTTAAAATATTAGAGTTACAAACTTAATATTTTAATTTGCAAAAATAAGGAAATGATCGATAGTTTGTTGTAGTTAAATTAAACTAGTCAATCACTTCTCAAATTAGTTAAGCAGTTATTCATTTTAAATTACTAGTTGTGGTTTTAGTCGACGGAAATTCAATAGGGCCTACAGAGCATTCAGAAGGAATTAGTTGTTTTCCAGTCGGTTATTTTAGCAGTCAAAAAGATTAGTTGTGTTTTTAGTCGCCAGAAATTCAATACAACATCCAAACGGAATTAGTTGTTTTTCAGTCGGTTATTTAGTCGACTAAAATAACCGACTAAATCTGGAAATAACTGACCGATTAGTCGGTTATTTTCAGCTGTCGGTTATCGCATCACTAGTGAATTTTATAATTTTTTTTTTTTACTCCTTATTAAAGTTTGATTTGGACCTGTTCTTGTCTTGTGACACGTTAATATGAATGTCAATCTTAACAACAGAGATTAGATCTGACAGTGTTTGGTCGACAAATTAACTGTAAGACTTATTTTATTCTGGATCGGGTAAAAAAAACTGAAAACTAGAATATATGGTTCATACCTTAACTGATTCTGACAAAAAAAATTTGGGAGTTTTGTAGGCGAAACTTTGTTATCCTATTCCATCGTTATTATCAATAGTTTAGCCCACAGCAAAATTATGCCGGTTTAAGGTGGTCTAAAATTATGCTTGCTATAATGGTTAATATTTATTTTACTAACATCCAAATTTTAATTTTAGTTTTACATCACTATCCTGATGAAGCTAAGGCATTTCAATGCAAAATAGTATCTCTGATACAACAAGACAAGTTTCAAGAGGCATTACAAGCGATCAACAAGCAGCCAAAACTCTCTTCGTAAGTTTTAGTTATAGGTTATAGTTTGTTACCTGTAATTTTAAACATCAATGTTGAATTTATATCCAATAGGGCAACACTCTTCACATTTTTTTTCAGGTGATGGGCTACCGGTAGCTTAGTCGAGTAGTTAAATTGCTATCTCATAATTCTTAGGTTGCAAGTTTGATCCACTAGCACTAACCAAGGGTAAGGTAGATGTACCAAAAGCTGACAATATAAGGCTCACTTGATAATTAAAAATTTATATTTCAATTAATTGTTAGTGTAGACCTTTCATAATGGTTTTATTGCATTGTGGGGTTATTAATCTTGATTTATGTGATGAAAAGAGCTTGTTTTAGTTATTTTTTCATAATTTTATCATTAAAACAAAATTATGTGTAAATGTACCTTAAGCTGACAGTGAAATTTGTTCAGGTCACCAAAAGCTGACAGTCGATTGTACCATAAGCTGTCACTGTCGTAAAACAAGTTTCAAAAGCCTAAGAAATCATAATAAGGAGTTTAAAGGTCAAATAAAATGTGTTAAATATCTAGAAATAACCAATGTATTATTACTAAAAAAATATATTAATAAATATAATATATTTATTATTAAAAATTTTTTTTAAGATTAACATAGCATATACGAACTTTGACTTAATATTAAGTTATTAGATGAACTTACAAACTTGAACTTAAGTTATTAATTGAAGAAGTTAAACTTAATACATTAAGTCAACTGATTGCTAAGCCTACCTTTTAAGCTTATTTAAGGCTACTGAAAACTAGTATTAGGCATAAGTATGTATCTGGACAGGAAACCATGAACACACAACCTAATTTTATGGTCCCGAAAGAACCAAGTTAAGTTTAACTTTTAGATTATCGCTAACTCATTAACGTACAGTAGTTAACAGTTATATTCAACTGGATTCATATCAAATTCACTTAAGTTAACATTGCCACATTTTGGCGACTTTCCCTTCATTTTACTAATCAATGTTGGTCTTGGAACGTTGTTCAATTTCGCAGCTTGCGAATGGGACAGCCCTCTTTCAACGCCCTGTATAGCCTTCTTCATTTGCTCAGGGGTGTAAGTTACTGCAAAATCTTTGTCGGTGCCATATTTAGCCTCTGAAAAAAATAAAGATTGTTCATTTAATAATGAATTAAGTCAGAGTAAGTAATTATATTTAATAAACTAAGATTATTTCCATTGGAAACCTATTTAACATGCATTGTTCCTTAGGCTGACACAGTGATGTTCCTAAAGCTGACAGTGTCAAAAATGGGTGTCAGCCTTTGGTACAAGGATTTAATAAGAAAATCCAATGACAAAAACATATGGTTTGCATTTCATGCTATTTAAATATGAGCACTAACATTAAATTAAAAAAAAAAACATACATGTACCCAAAGCTGACACCCCCCTGTCAGGTTAAGAAACAACGCTCATACTGTGTACCAATGCCTGACACCCTAAAAAATATTGAAAGCATGGTTTAAAACTTTCAAGAAATGTTGCAAAAAAACACTATTTTATATATTATTGTCTTAAATTTAGGTTTAGGAATGAAAATATGCAAATTACTTAGGTAAAAACAGTAAATTCAAACTTATCTCCTTAGCAGATTTGACAAGAAATCAGCTATAACAGCCCTCCACGGTGCAAGGGTACAAACATCTTCCCTAAATTTTGAACTACAAACTGAGAACAACTAGCTAATTAAATCTATTGAAAGAAGAAGAACTCTACTTTTTTTTAATACCAAAATTGTAGTCTACAGTGTACAGCTGACCTTATTATTTTAAATACAAATCATTATTGTCAGCTTTTGGTACACTGTCAGCTTTTGGTACACTGTCAGCTTTTGGTACCTCTACCTTAGTCTGGATGAGTTGCCAATTATTTGTCTACTCTGGGACCACGCCCGACCAGAGGGAGGGGCAGAGGGGGCAAAATCCCTAGGGCCCGGGCCCCGGCCAAAATCTTTAAATAAATCTAATACCAAAAAATTCCTTTTACAGGGTGTCTAGTAGTCTTGAAAATCTGGAAAGTCTTGAATTAGTATTGAATTTAACAATGGTCTTGAAAAGTCTGGAATTAGTCTTGAATTTGCCTTCTAGTCTTGAAATTTATAAAAAAATTAATCATGGAGACGCTCGTGATTGCCGATCAAGATTGCTAACCGGAGACGCTTATGATTCCCAATCAAAACACTTAGTAGTAGACAGTAAATGCTTGCTACCACCTTGCGGAGACGCTGGTATTGACTCTTGATTCAGTGTATGCTGAAAAAAAAATGGCCGAAAAAATGGTGTAAACCATCATTGGCCTACAAGCTAAAGAAAAACAAGGAGAATCAACATTTTAATTAATAACAAATATATGCATTTTTATGTGTTCTATAAATTTGATATCACTATTGAATTTGTGGAATTATTTATATTATTTATTTTAATAATAAACTAAACAGCCCTACAAAGGACAGGCACACAGCTAGTATTTAATAAAAATTAGAATTACACACTTGTGCATTATTTTAATTCAAACCACTTTAACTTTCAATGTTGTTGCAGAATTAATATTGCTTATTTTTAATAAGTTAGAATTTTATGGTTTCATTTTAATAGTCTTGTTTTTGACAAAAAATATTAAAATTCATTATATTAGCCGCTGATTTATTATTGAAAACTAAAATTTATTAGCCACTGAACTGCAATTGAAGGCTGAAATAGTATGCACATACCTTCTATCGAGCAGCTCAAATTTGTTGTATATTATCACCACATGCATTGCCGTGAATACAGCATTGTCAAGTGATACAGAAACATACTATCCATCGAAGGATTGGTCTTAAGGATTGAAATAGACAAAACATATCAAAAACACAGTTCAGTTTGTCTATTTTTATCATTGACCAATCCTTAAATGGATAGTATGTTCTTGTATCACTTGACAATGTCATATTTTCGGCAAAACATGTAGTGATTATATTCAACAATAAAATTTGAGCTGCTTGACGGATGGTATGTGTATACTATTTTATAACAAATGTGTTAGTGGCAACTGTATAAATAATTTTGTAAAATGTAAAATAGAAATTAATATGTCGAGTAGTGCAATACTTACTCACTTACTCCCATGGCCATTGATACCCGAGTAGGGTTTTGGCCTCGCCAACAACTGCTCGCCATCGGTCCCTGTCCTGTGCCTCTTCAATATCTGCTCCTGCTCTTCTAATATCTTTTTTCACACTGTCCCACCATCTTCTCTTGGGCCTTCCTGGTAATCTTCTCCCATTCGGCTGCCCTTCTCCTACTTCTCTCAGCAATGAACCTCTGTCCCTTCTCAAGACATGCCCAACCCATCTCAAACGTCTTGTTCTAGCGTGGGCCACGATATCAAAATTTCCGTACAGATTCCTTAACTCTTCATTGTGCCTAATTCTCCATTCTCCATTTTCACATACTGCTCCAAAAATCTTTCTTAAATAGTTCTTTCAAAAACAATGAGCTTTCTTTCTTCTTTTTTATTTAATATCCATGTTTCTGCTCCATATAACAAGACTGGACGGATAATTGAGTGGTACACTTTGATTTTGGTTTCATGAGATAGAATTTTTGAGGTTAGAATTTTGTTCCATGCAAACATACTTTTATTGGCCTGGTTAATTCTATGGTTTATTTCCGGTTCTTCACTGTTCTTGCTTGATATTACGACTCTAAGGTATTTAATACCCCCCGCCGCAGCAGACCTGCGTACTCAGCGAATTTCCAAATTAGTAATATTAGTTTTGACCAGCTAAACTTGTAAACAAAATTTCATCACGTGCTCATTAATAGGGAAATAAATGTCTATTATTCTCCTAATAGGGAAAGAGTGTGCAGGTATGCTGCCATGGGGGACACTAAAAGTAGGTTTTTAGCACAGAAAAAATTTATTTCGACCATATAAAGTCAAATAGTAAGTTTCATCAATATCTGTCCATAAATAAACCCTGAGTAAGGTTGGATGATGCGTACTGTATAGCCTCTCTCCTTCAAGTCAACTCTCACCTTGCCGCGGTGCTCTTGGGGCATCTCGCAAACGGGAGCTCTGGCAAGGGGGAGTGGGTGCCTTGGTGAGTCCAATGGGCACAGATCCGTCGTATCCTGCTATCTTCGGAAAGTGGGTGCCTCGGTAAGCTCAGGACACAGACCCATCGTATCTGCTCTCTTGTGTGCTGTCTGGGGACTCTGCCCTCCTAGTGACCTGGGGCTCTCTCGCTTGCGGGGGGGTATCCGGGGGGATGGCAGGTCAGTCCCGAGTTATGGCAGTACACGCAAGAACCTACCCTGGGCCGGGGTCTGCCGTGGCTGGCTTGCTGGCTGCGTCATGCCTCAATCTAGGAAGTAGTGGTCAGACGTTTGGCGGCTGATCGCGAAATGGGTCCGCCTAAGCTTGCGACCTAGTCGTGGGCCATGATGGTGACCACCCTCATCCTGTAAGGAGGGGTGTTATACGAGGTGCACCCTAGTGCGATCAGCTAGGGTTCCCTCGGCGAACGGATGTAAGGGTCCATAGGAGAATTTATTCTCGAAAGCCTAGTATCTGTCTGGAGCGACAGTGTGCACTCCTATGCTGTGAGTGGGTGAAGTGTCGGCCCACAAGGAGTACTAAACTTTTAGGCGTATACCGGAAGGCGCGGTTGGATGTAGTGTCCAGCCAAGGCGGATGTAGTGTCCGTCCCGGTACCGAGGGCTCAGGGCTTGCCCTGGGCTGCTTGGGAGTGAAAGGTCAACCCGGGATACGGCTGTTGCAGCCGGAGCCCGGGAGTCATCTACCCCCCTCTCTCCAGGTTGAGGTGTGCCTCCGTGCGTCCCTCGTTTCTGGTGTTGGTGTAGTGCCACACAGTCTGCCGCGTGTGCCAGTTGTGTAATGCATTGGGATCAATGTCTCACGCCCTGGGATCTGTAATGGGTCGGTGGATCAAATAATGGGAGGGGAGCCTTCTCTCCAGAGTGAGGTTTGCCTCGTGCGTCTCTCTTCTCTGGTGCGGTGTAGTGCCGCGCAGTCTGTGGTGTGTGCCAGTTGTGTAGTGCATTGGGTATATCTCCGCACGCCACGGATCAATCAATGAGGAGCATAAGTGCTTTCCTCCGCCCCAGAGTGCTCTCGAGTGCCTGGTGTGCAGTGGGGCTGCCGCACACATCTAGGGTGTCATGTTGATCCGGCTACGCAGTCTAGTAACGGAGTAGTATACCTCATGACGCCCCTATGACAAAAGTGTGGAGGAAAGCTGGATAGTATGATGCGTGTCTGTGCGCTCTCGCAGATCGTTCAAGAGTCGCGATAAACTCTTAGGATCACTTTTCTGGTGGTGATCTGCGGACCTTGTGGTGTAGTGCCCATGTGTCCGTGGGCGTGGGGGTAATACGACAACCGGCCCTCGCGTCCTGAATCCAGGGAGACTGAGTAGCCAAATTTTGTTCCACTGCAGGACACAATGAGATGGGGATGGCGAGTGATGGGACAACCCATGACGGGCCCCGGAGCACCCCATAAAGGACATGACACACGGACCGGGTGATAGCTAGTGACGGACAAGCTCATGATACGAGCCCCCGAGCACACCACGGTCACGGACCAAGCAGCACTCGAGTCAGTTCTGTGCCGGGCCCGGTCTACCTCGGTGGGCCGGACTTGACCGCTCTGACCGAACAGCTTTGCAGAACACAACCCGCCTGATCCGTCTGGGCCCCGCACCCAGGCGTTGATCGGCACAAAAGGGTTCAAGGTAGCACATTGTTAAAGGTGTAGCAAATGGGTAAAACCTCGGCTCACCTAGACATCCAGCCAGTCCAGCGAGGATAGCAACCTCACGAAGGACACATGGCGTTTTGGATCCAAGCCAGACGGCCCAGCGGGGTTTGCCACCCTGCATATGGGCGCAGTCACGGCACCTCTCGCCCACCTGGGTCGGGACGTGGTGGGGGCCCTAGGGTCACCACCTACCTCTCGGCCGGGGAAGTAGCCGTCGGCTCCAGGCTTGCCTGGGGCTGGCAAAGGTGAATTGGGAACGCCTAAGCCTACCATCTTGTCCTGCTTGCAGGGCTTGGTGAAGGCCAGGATGGTGACCACGCCCACCTGCGTCCAGCGGAAGCGCAGCGTGGGGGTGATACACGGGGGCCTCGGCCCCCGGCGAACGGATGTACGGGTCCATAGGGGAACTCCGGTTCTCGAAAGCCGAGCATCAGTGATGATGCGACATCACTGCTCATGGGATGTAAGTAAGTGTGGCTATGATTGCGGCTTACAATGAGAACTGCCCCACGGGGTGGGCTACACACCAGGATGTAGTTAATCAGGTACTGGTACTATGGGTCTGGGGCTTGCCCGTGCTCAGCAATGAGTGTGCCTCAGGATTGCGGACGGACTCGTAGTGGTTGGTGGTGTCGGGATGGCGCTGGGTGTCATGCCTGTCTGCCCGATAGTCCTTTGCCTCTTCGCGCCAGAGTGCGGCTGCTTCACGCGCCCTACTTCTCTGGGGCCAGTTATGGCATAGCATTCTCTTTGGCTGTAGTGGCCGGGAGGGTGTGAAATTGTGCGGTCAGGCATTGGATACCTGTCTGTGGGAATATTCACAGATCGTTTACAGTTGTTACCGATAAACAACGAGTGCTTGTGTAGCTTGAAGCAAGTGCGCGTGCCCCAACGGGGGCCGTGGCTCGTTCCGTCGTTGCCCGCGGACAGCCGAAAACGTGGTGTGTCCTCTGACACGGAGCGGAATAGGTCTTCAGAACCTCTCGCGAATCCGTAATGGCCCACATCACACGAGGGTGCAATATTCTAATGTCCATAAATAAAAGAGTTTGCCTATTCTCCATATGATTAACATAGGAAAAGGGTATGCAGGTTTGCTGCCATGATAAGTACAAAAACCTAGATTTTTTTACCTTAAATGGATGAATCTCAACCACATGAAGCTAAATACCAAGTTTCATACAAAAATATTGGTTAATAAGTGAAATATTAACACATCCTTATTCTCCATAAGATTAACATTGGAGCCCCAAAAGACAATGTACTGTCTTTAGACTTTGTAATATCTCGGTAACCATTGGAGATAGAGCAAAGCTTCAAAATACTAAATTGTGTGTTTTTTTGAGCTAAATCCAATGGTCAAAATAAAAATTTAAAATTCTTACAATTTACATATGAAAAATGCAAAAAACCCGTTTTTGGGGTACAAAACCCCCCAAAACAACCCCTTCCGGTAGGTCGATATGTCTGGTTTTCGAACTCATCCGAATAAACGTAGCATTACACTTCTCTACCAACTTTGGTGTCGATCGGAACATTTTTACGAGAGTTATCGTGTCTAGGGACACATATATATATACATATATATATAAATACATATATATATATATATATATATATATATATATATATAAATTTTAATGACTATTATTTTTGGTCTCTGGGCACCTCAAAACGAAAAAGTAACATGGTCCTGGGCTTAGGTCTTACCATGAGACCTACGGTAATAGCTTATTCCCTATGGGAAATTCGCTAAAAAGGTCAACTTTTTCAAAAATGTGTCCTTCAATATTTATTTCATTTAATTGGTCTTCTTGTTTTCAAAAATGCATATATTTAGTTTTTCACCATTAATTTTTAAGCCCATTTTACCAGTCTCTTGAATGAATATTTTTGTTAAATTTTTAAGGTCATCTTTCGTCTCACATATAATTTTTACATCGTCTGCAAAAGCAAGAATATTTAAATTTGTTCCTATTTTTAAACCTTTATTTGTCCTTCTAAGTGTCTGAAGTGCATCTTCAATGGCAATATTGAACAGAATTGGGGATATTCCATCTCCTTGCCTTACTCCGGTTCTTACTTCAAAAGATTCTGATAGACTTTCCTCAATTTTGACTTTGCATTTTGATCCTTGGATTGTCATTTTAACAAGATTAATTAATTTGTTAGGTAGTGCAATAGTCTTGAAAAAACTAAAGAAGTCTTGAAAAAGTCTGGAATTAGTCTTGAATTTTGAAAGAGAAATAAACTAGACACCCTGTTTTATTGAAAAATTTTACAAAAAGTTGAATTTTCTTGTGGTCTTAGCTATAAAGATATCTCAACGATGGTAGACAGTTCATGAGAAAGCATTTCCATAGCCTCCTTTGATACAAGGCTGCAGCCAGTGATACGAGGCAACGCCGCATTTTAGATTGTCACGAGAGCGCTGCAGCATGTAGTTCATAAGGAGTGCTTGAAATTGTTTAACAAATTTCACTAAAAATTCTGCTTATTGTGATTTTTAAGGTTGATTAGGTGATGCCATATAAGTGTGTTGCGCTAGGGTGTACCAGCAATTAGAAATTTCCATATATAAGTTAAGTGGTTTGTTATGAGTAAGAACATAGTACGGTACTCTTTTTAAATCACCGTCTCTTTAAAAACAGTTTTTGATAGTTCTTTAAAACAATAGAATTTTATTCTCATTGTTATCGTTTCAATTAATTTACAGCCTTTGACTAACATATATTAAAAGGCAGAGGACTGTTTTCAAACATAGAACGAGATAAGTGCGAACAGCACGCAGTAGGTCTACGGTTGGAGCCTAGCTGGCCGAGGGAGTCTATAGGATTGTGGTGTTGCTACATCTTATAGTGCGACTTCATATTAAAGGAGGCATTATATGTACTAGCATAAAGAGGGATATTTAAGTGACTTTATTATAAATTAATGAAAAATAAAATTTTAAATTGTATTAATATTCCTGTCTTATTAATATAAGTGTCCAACTTTACACAACTTAGCGAATTTTCACTTTTATCTGTATTTCTTTTAAATTGGGTTGGGAGGCAGGTGTCCGGTCAAAACTCATCCCCGGGGCCCCGCTTGGCTCTGGCCGGCCCTTACCCGTATTAATGAATCATGCCATTTAAGATGCCACATCATAGACCTACTTTAAAACAAATGTTATATTAAATGCATGTCAAAATTTTGTTACTCATGGGTGTAAATGGCTAAAAAAAAGTTTCTTTCTGTCTACTGACCATAGGCTAATTTTTTTATCTAATCATTACACACTAAACATTATTTCTGCAAGTGCAACATTTTCAAGGACCCTTGCAAAGAGGTAAAAGGGGATAATTGCCGAATTTTACAGAACAATTACATACGGTACAGGATAATTACAGACACGCTTGACAGTGACATTTTGACATAATGTTGACATTCTAACAAGTCTCAGTAAGTTAATAATGACGTGTTTCACTACATACCTTCGGAAAGTTAGTAGGTACCGTACTGGACCCAGTTGCCATTTGTTATTGGGCTATTAATTAGTGATGCTTTTTAGCAATAGGTCGACGTTAGATAGTAACAAGATTAACAAATTTAACTGAAGTTCGTACAGCAATAACTATTAAACCATTCATATTGCCACAGGGAGACCTTCCACCAATCATGTCACTTAAGTTTTACAATATAAATTTATATGTTGCCTATTACCTATTAAGCCTAATTTTATCATGCTCCAACTTCCCAAATTTGATCTTTTCCAGGAATTTATTCTTAGAAAAGGCCTACTGCCAGTACCGCTTGAATCAGATCCAGGATGCCTTTAAAACTGTCAACTCCGCTCCCAGTCTGTCTTACGAATTGATGGAATTGAAAGCACAAATACTGTATAGGCTTGAAAGGTAAGAAAATTAGTTTTCAATAACTTATTACATTCATTTAAACCTACTTGTAAAATAACTATATTTTCTTAGTATTTATGTATAAAATATGTTATTGAATAAAAAAAGGCCCGTAACCAAATTAGAAAGGTGACACTTGAACCAACGTAATCACTTCATGCATTTATTATCAGTTGCGGATCCATAGGGGGGCAAAGGGGGCAATCGCCCCCCCCCCCCTCAAGTCTAAAAAATTATTTATTCCTAATTAGGCATTTTACTTACAAATTTAAGTAATTATAAAATTGTAATATATTTCACATTGTTAGTTCTTTGAATTCCACCATTCAATGTTGTACAAACAAGAAATGAAAATGTCAACACTCGTATAATATATCAAACATATTATTATTGTGGTTTTAACTTAAAGTCGTATCCAGTTCAAACTGTAGTGTTGGTTGTGTCAGAGCTCGGTGCTATTTTCGTTGTTCATGTAGGTGCTCAAATTCTATACATCTAGCTATTGAAAATTTACTCTGGACAACGTTGTTAAGTATCTATTTGAAATAATAAGTTACTATATTCCTAATGTATTTTTAAATTATAACGACCTCATGGTCGAGAATGAAATCTTGTAGGCCTATGGCTTGATGTTTTACACTGACTGTATGTACATATGAACAAAACGCTAAGTGGCACTGAAAATGGTAGAGACGTGACACTACCGTTTTAATTGGCAATAACTGGAGGTAGGCCTACAAAAACAAAGTCATACCAGTTTGGCAATGTATAAAACAAAATAAAAATTAACACGTTCGCTGCTAAGGGACTGAGACGTGTGGGTCAACAGGATGCCAAAAAATTTTTTTATCTCATTTGATAGTTTTGCACCAGAAATAAAAATTTGTAGCAAAAAAGTAAACTTTGAACCTTAAAACATGAGAAAAAAAGGGCAAGCCCCATTCAGTCTCCGTTTGGAGACGGCAGCAACGTCTGAGTGTAACATAGTTTATAGTAATTGATTTTTATGGTTGTAAAATTAAATTTAATAAGTTTTGGTATAGAAATATAAAAATATGTTTGTAAAAATCAACATTATAGAAGTTAGTTTTTAACAATTTTTCACCTCTTTACATAAAAACAACAGGGTAAACAAAAACATTTTTACCGTGAAAGTATTGGTAACCGGTGACGAATTATACTACGTGCGGTAAAAATGCTACAACATTTTTCATTTTGCTACAAGTATCCAAGAGCTTGTAGCATTTTTGCTCCAAGAAAATTTTTCCCAACACATTGAGTGCGGCGTGGACCACATGGTCACATAAGGTATATCACCCGGGGCCGGCATGGACCATATGGTCACAAACGCAGTGAAACGTCTATGCAATAAAAATTTTCAGGCGCCGGGTGACTTCTATAAATTTTTTGCCGCAGCGAATGTGCTAAACCCTGAGTATCTTACAACTAAGTTAATTCAATTGGTATTTTTCAGTGAATAGCAACTAATTAAACTTAGTATTATGTTTTCTCTACATAATAAATTGGAGGGATCATGTTATTCGTTTTAATGTTCTTGTAACAGAATAAGCTGAGAAACTTAGTGTACTAATTCCATAGACAGAATAGGAATTCTCTCGAAACTGGTGTTCTTTTAAAGTCATAATATGTCAATAAGTCAATAAATTATTGATTAGGTCTACTGTTATGTTATCTTTTCTTGTAAGTTTAGAAAAGGAATTTTTTCATTAAAAATAAACGCACTTGAAATCCATAATAATAAAATTAACTCGGCCAAAACGAGCTTGTCAATTTTGCAAAGTAGACCTACATGATTAGAAGCTCACCTTATTATTGAGGTTGACGTGAGAGGTGTCCTGATGAAACGAAGTGAACCAAGATCAAAAGATTGAATAATGTTATTGACAATAACCATGACATTCCTTCGGGGCATACAATAATTCATTCTAGAATGAAATAAAGGTATTTTGATGTGTTAGTGAGTAATAGCTTGCTTTTACTAATATAATCATTTGTCAAAGCAGATCATGTTTTTTCGTATGTTGAATTGTTATATGGTGTTGGGGGGTGATGGTATTTCTTTACCATTCGCTCCCTCTTCAGCCCAAAGCTGGATCCCCCACTGTTTATTATCCCTATCATGTAATTAAATTGAGAGAGCAATAATATCTGCTAATGAAATAAAATAGAAAGCTTGTTACCATAGTCCGGTGAATTGCAGCACACATTTCCTGTATACCTTCATGTTAATTGGTGAAGTGGGGGCCCCCTAGGATAAAATATCTTCTTTCTTGAAGCACTTCAATTTAATTTTACTTTTTACTAATTAAAAGATATTCACTGGCTGAGAGCAGCTTAAACAATTTTATTAGATTTAGAGAGAGACACGTTTTTGGCACATGAGGAGCCTGTCTGGAGTCTGGTTCATGACTGGGGGAGAGATAAAGAAGGAAGGACATCAGGTCCAAAGCTCATTGGTTGAAAAGTGTGTGTGAGAGAGAGAGAGCTATTACAAATGATCTGTTCCTACATATGGTTTGAATACTGCTGACATTGTTGTTTGAGCTGTTTGTACAAATTAAATCATTTTGCTTCTTCTCAATAAGTTTACAATAAAATGAACTATTTATTAATTAAATAAATTATCTCCCTGTTTACAATAAAAATAAATAAAACAATATACCTTGTTGATTAAGTTTTGATAAACTTATTAATCTTTAACTTATCTTTAATAAATACTTAACAATCCCTTAATATCCAATTATCTAAATATCCCTAAATATTTTATAGCTATGAAGAATGCTTTGATGTTTACCGTGAAATAATAAAAAACACAAATGATGACTATGAAGAGGAACGTGAAACCAATCTGTCTGCAGTCATCGCAAACATGCTTCTTGATGGTTCAGTGAGTATTGCTATTTTATAGAGTTCTGTCACATTAAGACAAACATTGTGGTTATCAATTGAGGTTTACTCACGAGTTTTAACTCTATGCACTGTAACTAGACTGAAAGCCGTCTCATGAGCTGGGCACTTTATCAGTTGATGTGTTGTATTTATTCTTGAAATAGTTCTGAGATTCCCAATGGATTAAGTTCAGTTTGCCTGTCCCTTGTAACTGTGTGGTAATATTTTGGTTTGACCTACTAAGCAATTTTCTATTTTTTATTTCAATTATTGTTTAAGCGTCATTTGTTAACTTTGCTATATATAGCCCAATAAAAGTTTCTATATGTTTCATACAATTTAAGAGCATAAATTATGAGCTTCTAATTTTTTTTACTTAGTTGTTTATAGTGGTTGTGAATAAGCATGAAGTCAATTTTTTTTTCTCACAAACATAAGGTTGAACTTTGCAACATAATGCGGTATTTTGTTTTACTGCGGAAGATAAATCTGCTGTATATATTAACTGTATATAATATATACAGTAGAACCTCGATAGTTCGACACTTTGTGGACTAAGCGGGTGTCGAACTATCAAAATGTCTAACTATAGGGAGTATATGGGAAATCTTAACAATCGGAGCATAAAAATTATGATTTGAATTTAGGAAACACTAAATTTTAATGAAACCATAACTTAATTGAACTTTAAAATAATCAATTCGCCTTTTTCTTTCCATTTTCACCTTTGTCAGTCTCCAAATGGACACTAACATTCGTTATTAACATGTTCAGTTGCCATGGACTATGTCCAACTATAAGAAGTGTCGAACTATAGAGGTTCTACTGTATATATATATGTGTGTGTATTTTTTAGCTCCAACATAGAAAGGATATTTATCATCTTTTTATTGGCATGTTTCGTACATTGCTACGTCTGAGGTGAAAGTCGGCTGTGATGTTTTGAACCAACTATTTAATCAACCTATTTTGTTTATAGATAATATTTTAGAACATCTTATGAAAACAAAATGGTAGGCCTATATAAGGAAAATAGCAAGCATAAAACTTAAAATATCATTTTTAAATTCGAAATCGAAAACGATTGCCTTTAATGTGGACGTTGGAATATTTATCCAGATATAAAGTTTTTTATATTATGTATTAGCTGTTTCTTAAATTATAATTTTTTTTATCAGGCAAAACAAATACCAGAATTGCGAGAACACACTTATGAGCTAGCCTACAATGCAGCCTGTCAACTGATTGCTCAAGGAAAGTTTCCAGAGGCAGAAAAGAAGTTGAAAGTGGCTGAGAAACTTTGTAGAGAAGCTTTGCAAGAGGAAGAAGAGGATGTTGAAGAGGGATTGGGTATTATCAGGTAAAATGATAAATATTTTATTTTTCATCTGTCTTTGTTTTAAGTTGGTCAAATACACGATAGTTTTGTTTTATTCTATCATTGACTATTAATGAGTTGAATATTTTTTCTCGTGGTTCTTGGTTGTAAAGTTCTGCAGTACCTATAACAAAATTTACAATGTTATATTATTTAGTATGATGACTATTTTACAATTAGTTATAATTGTACACTCTCGATTATCCAAGGTATTCGATTTGACCGAGGCTACCTTGGATAAACCGAAGTTACTTTTATTTTAAGGTAAGAATGTCATATCCTCATTTGAAATTATCGTAAAATATATGTTTCATGAATATAGGCTAATAGGGTATTTAGGACATTAAAAATCATTTAAATTATAAACAAATGCTACAGTTCATACGAAAACAAACTAATGTTAAAATACGCTCGCTCCTTCCCATTATAATAATAAAAAAACTGACAGATTACAGACTGTCCCTTGTTTGGTTGTGTATTTCAGCAGTAGGCCTACTTATGAAATAAAATGTACTTGTTGTATTATTTAGTATGCTGACTATTTATTGGTTCAGTCTGGTATAATTTATTAACTTGTACTTTCAAAATTTTATAATTAATTATAATACATAATATTTTGAGAACACTTGCTGATACATTTATGGTAATTTGATAATAAATTTATCATAGTGTTGTTGTTCAGTCTTGATTTGTGTCACTTAATTTATGCATTTTAGATAAATACAATAGATCATTTTATATTAAGACGTAGAGGATAACAGTTTTTTAAAGCTGGGGGGTTGATCCATATATTTCAAGATCATAAAAATCATGGACCACGACAATGTTTATAACAAAATTCCCCCTTGGCTCCCATCCTTGATAATAGCACAGAATAGACAAATTTATTTATTTACACAATCATTGAGATTAAGTATTGGCGTAAAAAATTACAACATAATGAAAGAAAAAACTAATCAAAAAACAAAAATGGAAGCTAGCAGGAAATAACTGAGTTTTTATTACAAGTTGAAATTGCCGTCCCTTAGTTTCTCCATTCTATTAATTCTTTTTCAGTGTAGAAAGGGTGGTCTTCGAGCCATTTCAGTAGTTTTTTCTTTAATGTTCTTCCAGTATCTTGTTTAAGGTGATCAGGTAAAAGAGTTCTCCTTTGTATGTTGGTTTCTTCTCTGTGAGACAGAGATGGTGTAAAATTGGAAGTGAGAAATTTAAAGCATTTCTTATATTTTACTGGTGGTAGTCTCCAAACTTTATTAGTTGAGATTTCAAGTAGAATTACCTCACTAATGTACAGTGGTAGTACTGTAAGTATTTTGTGTTCTTGAAATCCTTGCCGGCAGCTGTCAAGATATTCTAGATTTCCAAGAATTCTTATTGCTTTCTCCTGGTGCAACAGGATTCCCTCCAAGTTAATTTTTGTTTTTCCATCCCATGCAAAGATGCCATATCTTACACGGGCCTAAAAGCAAAGAGTGAGAAATATGCAGTTCTTGCTGCAGATGTTCCGCATATTTTCTTTATTCTTATAAATAACATAGATGCCAGACACGAGCTTCTTACGCAGCACCTCTATGTGGTTATTCCATTTAAGGTTCATGTTTTGTATGATGCCAATGTATTTTGTACTTGCTTCTATTTTCACATTGGGTAAGCCATCTGGTTCATTTCATCTTGTGCTGTATATAATCTGAAAAGTCTTTTTACATTTAGAACCAGGTAATTTGAACTTCAGTACTGCTTGACTAAGTTGAAGGAGGTGTTTGTTTCTTCTCTAAGTTGTTCTTTATTTTTATTAGCCAATGTAAGTACTGTGTCGTCCGCTTGCATTACTGTTTGAGAGAGACTGTCCATGAACCCCTGGTAGGTCATTTGTGAGCAAGAGAAAAAGGACTGGGCCATGGACGGTGTATTACCATTGAGTATGTACACTAACTTGAGTAGACTTCTCATAGCATAGGCGTGTGTGAAGCCTATTGTCGGTGGTGCGATCTCGTGCGGCGTACATGGAACATATGATAGATAAATCGGTATTACCACTCTTCTCAACCAAGGATGAAACATTTTATAACTGAAAGTTTTGTTTATGTTTTGGTAAAGTGTTTTTGCAGCACTGTAAATTCAGCTGAATAATAACAACATCGATGGCAGCGACTCTGGCACAGCGTACACCGAACTTCCAAATTTTTGCCTCAAACTAAATGCATTGGATGAGAGGTCTATTCACGTTAGTGTACATAGTCAATGGTATTACTGTCCCACACTTTTTTCATTTTTCCACAGTACTAAAACTATTACGAGGGTGTTAATCAAAGTATGGGAACAAATACTGGATTTTTGCTTTCTTATTGCCAAATTATTTTAATATGGCTCTGACAAGTGCTTTCTTTTTGATTCCAGAGCTCAGCAGGCTTATTGTTTACAGTTGCAAGGCCGTGAAAAAGAAGCTCAAGCTATGTACAATGCTATTCTTAAACGTAAACCAGATGATATAGGGTTGGTAGCAATAGCCAGCAACAACAGTATTACAATTAATCGGGATCAGAATGTTTTCGATTCAAAGAAGAAAATAAGGAGTGCAATGGCAGAAGGGCTTCAAAATAAGTTGACTTCTCGTCAGAGAAAATCCATTCGTATCAACCAATGTTTGCTTTCAATCTACACCAATCCGGTAAAAAATAAATTTAAGTTAAATTAACTTAGTTTCCTTATATATGCTGGATTTTTCATTTTTTTATTTTATCTTTCCCATTATTTGTTGCAGCTTTTAGAATAAAAAGCGTGTGATGTTTTTTTTTTTTAGTTAAAAACAGATTGGTTTTTACTAAGTCTATGATATCCTATGGATAATTTATTGATTTTTTCAGAAGCTGTGGCCTTTTTTTCTTGTATACAATAAGTTTTGTAATTTTCATTGAGCATTGTTTAACTTGTATTTAACCTTGTAAAGCTTTTGAAAGGCTTTGTAAAAGAAATTCTTTTGGAAGTGCTTGTTTAACATTTCTTGTTGTTTCTTACTTTTTACAAACATTTGAGTGAGGACAAAAATTTTATTCTAGTAAAATTTTTGTTTTTTAAATAATTTTTAATTTGATATTTTTACAACCTTCAACCTTGATCATACTTTTATACTGGATGTGATATAAACAGGCTCTCTTTGAATTTATTGATTATCTTTAGTTGATACTTCAAGTGTAGGCCTGAGTGTAAATAGAAATTATATTACACCTTGTTTAATGACACTACCTAGTAAAGAGATTAATACTGTATCTTTATAAAGGCGGATGTTATTTTTCGCATTAAAATGGGCTCATGGGAGTTAGATTAATTTTTACATTAGACCTAACTTGTACTCTGTACTTTTAAGCCATACTAAATTCTAAATTTTGTTTTAAAAATTGACAATATTTTCCAGAATGATGTGACCACTCAGCTGTGCTCCAAGCTGGTGAAGGACTACCCTGACACAGCGAGTCTGACCCCCATGATTCAAGCTGTGTTGTTGGCCCGTGACGGGAAAGCAAAGGATGCTGCAAACCTTTTAACTAATTTTGCTTCCAAAAATCCATCATTCAAACTAGAAATGAGTTTAGCTGCTGTTCAACTTCTTCTTTCTGAGGTATCCAATTTTAATTATTCCACTATACCATACCACTTCTGGGAGACTCATTTTTCAGAAATTTAACTTATGTCTGTTGAAGTAGCCTAGGCCTAACACAGGTGCAAAGGACTAAAATTAGATGTCAAGAGTAGTAGGTAGCGGCAAGGCAGCCGATTCTGGGAATAATGAGTTACAGAGGAGTGGGGTTGTCATCTAAAACAAGCCATGAAAACTGCCAGCGGTTGATTTGTTTTTGTCAAACTAAACAATTTAAAAAAAAAGTTAATTCTAAGATGAATATCAAATCAGCATATGACATTGTAGCCTATACACGGCACACTTTAGTCAACAGTTTTAGAAAGAGACGTGTAGATTGGTGGATTGGGGGAAGGGGACTGCAAGAGAGTGCTTAGTAGTACTACCAACCATTTTGCCATTTTTATTCAATTTCCTGTTGAACACAAGTTGTCTATTGTACAGCTCCTCCTATTGAATTAATAATACTAAGCCTTCTCACTTGACATGTTTTTTAGCGAATTTCCCCATAGGGAATACGCTATTACGGTAGTAGTCACGGTAAGACCTAAGCCCGGGACCATGATACTTTTTCGTTTTGAGGTCCCTAGAAGCCAAAAACACCGTTCGTTCAAATTGATATATATGTATATAGAAGTAGATAGTAATATGGGGTTCCTAGCTCACTTTTGGAGACAATCAAAAATTAAACAAATTTCACAGTTTTTTAATACAATTATGCAATATTTTTGCCATTTTTTGGCCAATTTTCAGCTTTTGTTAAATTGTCATAAACAATATGCAAATTTAATGAAATTTTTAATAAATATGCATGAATTTATATGAAATTGTTTACAGAATAAAAAGTTTTTTAAAACCAGTAAAATTATAATTTTTTACAAGATGATTTAAAATTTATTATCAATACAATTATACTAAAATAATTATTCAAATTTAACTAAAGCAGTTTCTTTATCATCAAAAGTCTTAAAAGCCGTGACAATTAAATTTAAATCTTTTTTATTTAATTCTTTAATAGTTTTATCATCAATTATATTAGTAAATCTTTTTGGTAAATGTATTTTACATTTTTCTAATTCAACAATAATTGTATATCCATATTTATCTTTAATTCTTTCAAATTTTTCAATTTTATATTTTTCATTTAAATTTAAACTTTTTAATTGTTTATATTCTTTAAATCTTAATTCTCCAATATTATTAATTTCTTCTAACAGATCCATTTATATAGGGAAAAAATATTATAAATTCATTTGTGATAGATATGTTAAAAAGTTATCATCATAATTAGGTTTTATACAAAAATCCATATTTAAATATTTAAAAATCATTGGTAATAATTTTTTATATGATATATTACTTTTCTTAAAACATAAATATTTATTAAAAACTAGTGTAATTTTTTCTTTATCTTTATGATTCAATTCAAAATTAATATTGTATATTTTGTTTAAAAATTGATAGTAAAATATCCAATTTGTATAATTCCTTTGTTTTAAAAATAATTTTATATTCTTAGGTGTTATTTCAAAATGATTGGAAATACATAAAATATATAATTCATTAATTAATTGGTGTGTTTTATATGGTTGAAAATGGTTAAATTCTCTTAAAATATGTTTAAGATGTTTATTCTTATTACTTTTTCTCTTAATCTTTTTTTCATAAATAATTCTTTTACATATATTACATCCTACACAATTTCCAATAATAGTAAAATTAGTTTGATTATGACATCTATAACACATATCCATTTATTAAAAAAATATTTTATACATAAAATATTTTATTTATATTTTATGTATAAAATATTTTTTATATATAAATGAATGAATCAATTCATTGTCACAAGTGTAAGAAAAAAACTAAAAATATTAATCCACAAATTGTTGAAATGAAAAATGGATTATATAGAATAGCTACTAAATGTTTAATTTGTAAAACAAATAAAAGTAAAATTTTAAAAAAAGAAGTTAAACCTATAATTAAAAAAGAATTAACTAAAAATGAACAAATAATTGAAGCAAATGAAATTCATGCTCCAATCAGAAAGAAATTTCTAAAAAGAAAAATAATTACATTAGGTATTGATGATTTATGGGCAGCAGATTTAATTATAATGAAAAATTATGAAAAAGAAAACGATGGTTATAAATATATGTTAAATGTGATAGATACTTTCTCAAAATATGTTTGGTCAAAACCATTAAAGAAAAAAGATGGAAAAACAGTTTCTAAAGCATTTGAAGAAATAATTAAGGATGCAATTAAAATTAATCATAAATCACCTAATCTTTTACATACAGATAAAGGATTAGAATTCATCAATAAAGAATTCAAAGAAATATTAAATAAATATGGTATTAAATTGTATCATACAGAAAATGAAGAAAAATCAAGTATAATAGAAAGGTATAATAGAACACAAAATGAAAAAATGAAAATACAATTTGAAATTAATAAAAAATTATAAATGGATAAATATTTTACCAAAAATTATTAAAGAATATAATAATTCATATCATTCAACAATTAAAATGAAACCAATTGAAGTAAATAAAAATAATGAAAAGGATTTATTAGATACTGTTTTTAAATATAAACCACCAAAAATAATAACTAAATCAAAATTTAAAACAAATGATAGAGTTAGAATTGGAAATAAAAAATCAACATTTTCTAATAAATATAAAAATAATTGGTCTAGAGAAATATTTATAATTTCTAAAATTAATAATACAAATCCAGTTACATATAGTATAAAAGATCAAAATAATGAAGATATTATTGGAAATTTTTATGAATATGAATTGAAAAAAACCAATTTGTAAATTTTATTTTATATAAATGGAAAAGAAATGTTTAAGGTGTAAATTATATAAAGATATATCTAAATTTTATAAATACAAAAATAATAAAGATGGGTTATATTATTATTGTAAAGAATGTAAGGATGTGTATTATAAAAAATTATATGATAATATTAAAGTTATTGAATTAAATGAAAAACAATGTCATAAATGTAAAGAAATTAAAGATATTTCAAATTTTAATAATTATCATTATAGTAAAGATAGAAAAAATACAATTTGTATACAATGTATTAGAGAAATGTTTTTAAAACCACAATTTTGTGAATGTGGAAGAAATATTAAATGGACTAATAATTATTTAAGACATTTAGAAACTAAAACTCATGACAAAAATATAACAAAACTAGAAAATTTAAAAATATGATAAAAATAATAATTTTACTTGTTTTAAAAAAGTTTAAATTTTATTAAAAAAAATACTATAGAAAACTTAAATTGACTTATAAAAAGTTAACTATTGATTTTTATTGAAAAAATACTCTAGAAAATTTAAATTAACTTGTGAAAAGTTGACTATTGATTTTATTGAAAAAATACTCTAGAAAACTTAAATTAACTTGTGAAAAGTTGACTATTGATTTTATTGAAAAAATACTCTAGAAAATTTAAATTAACTTGTGAAAAGTTGACTATTGATTGAAAAAATATAATTTAAACTATAAATTACCTAGAAAAAAGTGGAAAAACTTCTTATATTTTTAAGAGTTTTATTTCTAAGTAAAAATTATTTCTAATAAATGGAACGAACAAATAAAAATATTAATTGTCCTTATTGTAATAAAAATATATTATATAAAAATTATGATAGACATTATAACTCAACTAAACATTTATTAAATAAACAAAAATATGATAATAAAATATTTGAATTAAAACATTGGTGTAAAAATAATAATATATATAATTATAAAAATAAAACTTTAGATGAATTAACAAATATTAAAGAAACATTTGATCTTACAAATTATTCATTATTTAATATAGAAAAATTGAATGAAATTGCAAGAAAATTATCTGTCAAAAATTATGAAAATTTATCTAGAGATGAACTAATTAAAAGATTAAACAAAATTAAAGAAAATCCAAATAATTTAGAATATAGATCATTAAAATATATTCAAAATTTAGCAATTAAAAATAGTATTAAAATTGTTAATAAAACTAGAAAAGAATTAATTGGATTATTAAATGATTATTTTAAAAATAAACCAATTCCAAAAGAAAATATAATAAATATTCAAGAAGCTTCGTCATTAAAAGGATATTTTCAAGATTATATTTTAACAAATTCAAATGATGATTTAGATATTAATGATTATTTAGAAACTCAAAGAAATGAAATAAAAAAATTGATAGAAAAACAAAAATTCAAAAATATTAAAGGACAGATGGCTTTAGAATGTGAATATGAAAGAAAATTAGTAAATGGTGAAATTCAAAATAGTAATATGTATTTTTGTATAAAAAGTTCAGATATTTTTAATATAGATGATTTTATTGATGATCAATTTAAGAAATTAATAGTTAGAGAACAACTAAATCAACCATCAAAAGGCTCTGGTTGGTCATTAAAAAGATGTGTTGAATTAAATCTAAAATTATCTAAAAATAATTCATTAAATGCTGGATCATATATAGAATTACCAAATGAAATTAAGAATAAAAAATGTTGTGTAAATTTTAAAAATAAAGATGAATATTGTTTTATTTATGCAATTAGATGTGCTATTGATAAACCAAATAAAAATGCTGAAAGAGTTAAACAATATCAAAAATATATAAATGATGATATTTTTAAATGTTTTGATTATCCAATAACATTAAAAGATATTAAATTATTTGAAAAAAGATCACTTGACTCTAAATATAATTATCCATCAATGTCAATAAATATTTATAGAATTGATGAAGATAAAAAAATAGTGCCATTACAAATATCTGAACATTATAATGTAAAATTGGAAATTGATTTATTATATTATAAAAGTGGTAACAATAGTCATTATATATTGATAACAGATTTAAATAAATTAGTGTATTCTCAATTATCAAAACATAAAACAAAAAAATATATTTGTAGAAGATGTTTGACTCATTTCTACAAAAATAAAGACTTGAATAATCATTTAGAAATATGTAAATCATTAGAACCTTGTAGACCTATAATGCCATTTCCAGGTCAAACTGTAAGTTTTAAAAATTATTATAAAAAGTTTGAACATCCATATGTAATTTATATGGATTTTGAAAGTATAATAGAAAAGATTGATAATTGTAAAAATAATCCAAATTGCTCATATACAAATAAAATTCAAAAACATAAACCATATGGATTTACAATCTATTTAGTATCTAGAGTAACTAATAAAATGTATAAACCTATTTGTTATAGAGCAAAAACTGAAGAGGAATTAATAAATGTACCAAATAAATTATTTGAATATTTAGATGAAATTTCAAAATATATAGCTAAAAAATATAATTCAAAAAATAAAAAGCCTATGAATTTAACTAATGAAGAAGAAATTAATTATCAGAAAACAAATATTTGTCATATTTGTGAAAATAGTGGTTTTGATAATGATAAAAGAATAAAAGTAAGAGATCATTGCCATTTAACAGGAAAATTTAGGGGTGCTGCACATTTAAATTGTAATTTAAATCTAAAATTCCCTCAAAATATTCCTATATTCTGTCATAATAGTTCAAATTATGATACACATTTGTTTATAAAAGAATTAGCTAAAAAATATGGTAAAATTGATTTGTTAGCTAATACAGATGAAAAATATATAAACTATTCAGTAAATTCTGGTTATGGTTATGAATTTGAAGGTGATAAACCTAGAAAATTTATAAAATTCTCATTTTTAGATACATTTAGATTTATGGCTACATCAATTGAAAAATTAGCTAAAAATCTTAAAGAATTTAAGCATATAAATAAATTTATAAAAGAAAATGATATAATTGAATATGATAATGAAACTTTAAAAATATTAACTTCTAAAGGTATATTTCCATATGAATTTATTGATAATGTTGAAAAATTAAACTATGATAAAATATTAGAAAAAGATCAATTTTATAGTTGTTTAACTAATGAAAATATAAGTGATGATGATTATAAACATTATATAAAAGTTTGGAATAAACTAAAAGTAAAAACATTAGGTAATTATTCAGATTTATATAATATTCAAGATGTTCTTTTATTAGCTGATATATTTGAAAATTTTAGATCTGTTTGTTTGAAAAATTATCAATTAGATCCAGCACATTATCTAACATCACCATCACTAGCTTGGGATTCTATGTTAAAATTAACAAAAATTAAACTAGAATTAATAAGTGATTATAATATGTATTTAATGATTGAAAAAGGTATTAGAGGTGGTATTTCACAATGTATAACTAGATATTGTAAAGCAAACAATAAATATACAAAAAAGTATGATAAAACAAAACCTGAAAATTATATGTTATATGTAGATGCAAATAATCTATATGGATGGGCTTTAAGTCAAAAATTACCTTATAAAGATATAACATGGATGAATCCTAATACATATACATTAAATGAATGGGAAGAAACAATATTAGAATTAGATGAAAATGCTGAATATGGATACATATTAGATATTGATTTAGAATATCCTATTAAATTACATGATGATCATAAAGATTTACCATTAGCACCTGAACATTATAATAATAAGCTTTGCACAACATTATTTGATAAAAAAAAGATTATGTTATTCATTCAAGAAACTTAAAATATTATCTACAAAAAGGATTAAAATTAAAGAAAGTTAATAGAGTTATAGCATTTGATCAAGATGATTATATGAAAAAATATCCTATACTCTTATACGAGCAATGTTTGCTTGTTTGCTTGTTTGCTTGCTTGCACAATTATCTCAAAAACGGCTCCGACGATTTCCTTCAAATTTTGGAATAAACTTAGTTTTACCTTAAAAATACGATTGAGATGGGTCACGCCCCCAGGGAAAATCTAATTTTGCTAAAAATTAAAGTTTAAAATTACAAAATTTTAACATTGGGCTTATGGGTTGCCATGTTGGCAACGAATTAACAACATATAAACAAGAAGTACATTCAGAACTTCAAAAAGAAATGTAACAGCTGTTTATGTACTGCATATTAAATGTCAATAAAGTTTATTCTGATATTTAAATTTACTAATATTTCACCGAGCAACGCTCGGTCCTCCTGGTACTATTGAATTAAATACCAAATTAAGATCCAAATCAACATCAGATTTTGAAAAAGACTTTTTTAAATTGATGAATAATAGTGTTTTTGGAAAAACTATGGAAAATGTTAGAAATAGATGTGATATTAAATTAGGTGACGAAAAGTTTTCATTAAAACAAGCAAAAAAACCTAATTTTAAAACATTTAGTATATTTGATAAAGACTGTATTGCTTCACATATGATAAAAGAAAAGGTTAAGTTTGATAAACCAATCTATATAGGATTTTCAGTACTTGATTTATCAAAATTACATATGTATCAATTTTATTATGAAAAGTTAAAGAAGTTTGATCCAAATATAAGGTTATTATATATGGACACAGATAGTTATTTTATAGAGTTTAAAAAGGATCCATATAAAATTATTAAAGAAAATATTAATGAATTTGATACAAGTGATTATAAGAAAGAACATGAATGCTATAGTGAAAAGAATAAAAAAATAATTGGTAAATTTAAAGATGAGTTAAATGGTGAAATATTAGAAGAATATTGTGGTTTAAGATCAAAATTATATAGTTATGAATTTAATAATAAAAATCCTGTAAAATGTAAAGGAATTAAGAAAAGTGTTGTTTATAAAACATTACATATGGATGATTTTAAGAAATGTTTATTTGATGATCAAGAACAATATAGAGAAATGACTTGTATTAGAAGTTTTAAACATGAACTATATACAATTACAATAAATAAATTAGCTTTAAGTAATAGAGATGACAAAAGATTTATTTGTGAAAATAAAATTGATACATTACCTTGGGGGTATAAAAAAAATTATAAATAAATGGAAATTTTAATTGTTCCAAAAGAATTAATAAATAATGATTTTGATATAAAATTATATTTATTTAAAACTAAAATATCAAATAAATTTTTAATATATCTTTTTAAATATAAAAATTATTTTGTATATCATTATAAGTTTAATTTTATAATAGAACCATTTATAAATATAATAAAAAATTATGTTAAAGAAAGTTTTAAAGAAAATGATCAAAATTATATTAATAATTTATAACCATATGATATTGAATTTATACTATAATTTATGTATATTTTTAAATATTTTCTTTAATAAATTTAAATATATTCAATAATTTATTATTAAATTTTTATGTTTAATTATTTGTTTTGATTCTTTCATTTAAAATATTTATTAATCTATTTTTAAATTTTTTGATTCTTTTTTTAATTTTAAAATTAATAAATATAAACAAAATTTTTTTAATAAAAATAGTATGTTTTTCATTATATGATAGGGGGGACAAATCGCCTCCCCTAAAAATATCTATAAATTTTACTTTATTATCATTATAAGTAAGACCCGTATTTAAGACGGGTCTCAAATTTGTATATAATTTATTATCTTTATAAATATTTTTTGAATGTTTAAGGAGGGTAACGTTTTGTTACCCTTAAGTTTTTATTGTATAATAAGGTTACCTCCTTTAAAATTTTTTAAAATAAATATCATAATTTATGTGGGACCCATTTTGGGTCCTACCTAATTTTAATAAGTTTTGTATGTTTTTCATTATATGATAGGGGGGACAAATTGTCCCCTCTAAAAAAATCTATAAATTTTAATTTATCATCATCTATATTTATCCTTATTGTTTATCTACCTTTTTTGATTTTAAAATTAATGAATATAAACCGGATTCATTAATAAATATTGTTTTATTATCTATTTTATTGACGCCCTGTTTTAGGGCATCTGAAAACATGTTTGTACATCAATTTCTAGGGTGTCTTAATTTGTGACACCTATAATTTTTATGTAAATTAATTTATCATCATTATGTAAGTGTAACTGTTGGTTACACTTGATATTTTTTAAGTTTTATATATTTTTCTTTTACATTATCAATTAAAACTTTTCTAGAATTTTTATATTTTAAAATATTACAAATATCTTTTACTTTAAACCAAGGATTATTTTGTTTACTAAATACAATTAATTTATTATTAAATATAAAATTATTGTAATTAAATCAATTGTTTTATTATTTATGTAGACAAATTTTATATTACAAATTTTGTTTTAATCTTAAATATACAATACTTTTAATATTTTCATTATTTATTAGATTTCCATCACTATCTTGAATAGATATTGCAATATTTTGAATTTTATTTATATTTTTTAAAGGAATATAATCAATTTCATTTGGTTTTTCACTAATTTTTGATCCATATTCAACATTTGGATAAAATGAATATAGAATTTCTGATTCTTTATGTAAATGTGAATGATCTTTATGATTTTCAAAACTAGGATCAACTAAATTACAATGTATTTCAATAACATCAAAAGGTCTAATTTTTGGTAGTTTTATTCCTTTTGTTAATACATTTGGTTCAATTATTTTATTATTTAACCCTAATAAATCAATTATAATTGTTGTAACTATAATTTTAACAGGAGATTTTATTATAATATATGGTCCATCATTTTTCAGTATAAAATCATTTTCATCAAATTTATTAATTTTCTTTTTAAATTCTTTTAAACTATTAATAAAAATATTTTTTATTTCTTCAATTGTATAATTTTCTTTATTTATATCAAAATATTTATCTATAATTTTATCATCTTCATATTTAATAGAATATCCATAACAGTTTTTATAATCATTTGGTATATTTGATATAAAATTATCTGAATAAAATCCACTTAAACCAATACTATATTTTCCATCTAAATGTATTGGATGTTCTAATCTTAATTCTAGTTTGGATGAATGACCAATTATTTTAAATAATTTCATCTTATTTAAATGGAGAAATTTTTAGAAAAAAAAATATAAAATTAGAATCATATGATAAAAATAATAAAAATGATCAACCTATTAGATTATTAATTATAGGAACAAGTGGATCTGGTAAAACTACATTATTATTAAATTTTATTTACAAAAGATTAATTCCATATTCAAATTTATATATTTTTAGTAAATCATTAGAACAACCATCTTATAAATTATTACAAAAAAGATTTAAAAATATAGAATCAAATATTAATAAACAAATTTCTCATTTTTCATGTGATGATATGATTCCACTAAATGAATGTAAACCAAATTCATTAGTAGTTTTTGATGATTGTATTTTAGAAAAACAAGATAAAATTAAAGAATATTTTATAATGGGTAGACATAAAAATATATCATGTATTTATTTATCACAATGTTATTCAAAAGTTGATATGCAATTAATTAGAAATAATTTAAATATGTTATGCATTTTTAAACAAAATGAACATTATATAAAAAATATATATAATAATTTTGTTGGATCAGATATGAAATTTGATAAATTTAAAACTATTTGTAATGATTGTTGGAAAGAAGACTATGGATTTTTAACTATTAATTTATTGAAAAAATCAAATGATGGAAAATATATGAAAAATTTTTCTGATATTAAATAATGATAATGGCTTGTTGTATATTTGAGTCAATAATTGATAGAATATTTATTTTATTAGTATTATTTATTTCATTAGTATTTATATATTTAATGAAAATTACAGAAATAAAGTAAAATAAATTGTGTTTAACATGATTTGTATTTGTGTTAACATGATTTATGTTTATGTTAACATGATTTGTGTTTGTGTTAACATGATTTGTGTTAATATGATTTGTGTTTGTGTTAACATGATTTGTTTTTGTGTTAACATGATTTGTGTTTATGTTAACATGATTTGTGTTGAACCTAAATTTTTCTTTGTAATAAATGGATAAATTATCTGTTAATGAAGCTAAAAAATTAGATGATATTGAGAAAAAATTAATAAAAGAATTTAAAAATCAAATTAAAATTGAAGATAATTATGAAAAAAATAAACAAAAAGCATATGAACCTATAACATCAGCAATTGGTAAAGTTGAAAATAAAATTGGTGAAGTCTTAAATGAAAATAAAAACCTAATGGAATTGGTACCTGTTGTTAATAATTTTGCTAATATATCAATACCAGAAACTGAAGAATTAAATTTACCTTCAAGTACTCCATTTAGACCAATCAGACAACCAATAATTCAAGAAGAATCGACATTTATTGACCCAAATTTAATTTCACCTCAAACATTAGATAAAATTATTGGTCCATTAGCACAAAAATATTTACCAAGAACAAAAGATGATAAATTTGGTTTATATTGGAATAAACATAAAAAATCATTTATGATTGGTGATAAAATAACTGTAATTGATAATGATGATTTAATAATTGATGATAAAAAATATAATGGAACACATGGATTATGGAGATTGTTAACTTATGAAAAGAAACCAGATAATAATTTATATACACAAGATGATTTAAATAATTATTCAAAGATTTTATGGGAAACTAATTCAATTTATAAAAATAATGATCCAAATAGTAAAAAACCAAAATCTAGTAAAGGTGATAAATATATTAATTTAATTAAACATATTTGGGAATTAAAAGGGGAAATTGAAGGTTCAGGAATCAGACAATATACAGAAAATAAAATTGAATATAGATTTATAGATGATTTAAATAAATTAGATAATATTATTAATTATATATATGCACAAGAAAAAGCTGGTAATAATAATTTTTTAAATGAAAAGAAAGCAATTAAAGACTTTATATCAAATAAATTAGATGAATTAATTGAAAAACCTGAAGGAATTAAGTATTTAAAAAGAATTTTGGCAAATATTTCATCACCATTATTAAAAGATGGATCAGGTATTTTAAATGATGTTATAAATAATTTACCTTTTGAATTACATGTACCTGGTTATCAGTATCTAGGGCCTGGAACTAAATTAAATAAAAGAGTAAAAAGAGGTGATCCTGGAATAAATGATTTAGATAAAGCTGCTAAAGAACATGATTTATTTTATAGAGATCATAAAGATACAAAATCTAGAAATGAAATAGCTGATAAAATTTTACAAGATAAAGCATGGGATATAGTAACATCAAATGATTATGGAATTGGTGAAAGATTAGTTGCATTACCAACATCAGGTGCTATGTGGATGAAAAGAAAATTTGGTATGGGTTTAGAAGTAGGATTAAAATTTTAATAAAATTTTTCATTAATTAAGTTAATCTATATTATAAAAAAACTATAAATTTTTTTCTTAATAAATGGAAAAAACAATTATAAACTTGACAGATAATCAAAAATCAAAAATAAAATTAGCATTTAAAAATAAAAGATCAGTTATAATTCAATTTAATATTGATCAATTTAATGAAAATGGAAAAGATATTATATTATTATCTAAAAGACAAATTAATAAACTAAATAAACATAAAAAATTAAATAAAGGATTAAGATTTGAATTTTCATATAATCAATTAAAAGAAATAAAAAATGGTGGATTACTAAAAGAAATTTTAGATTTTGCTGATAATATACCTATAGTTAAAAATTATACACCAAATGTTAGAAAGGGAGCAAAAGTAGTAAAAGAATCTATAATTCCTAAATTTAGAAATTTTGTTGATTGGTTAGATCATGAATTAAAAAATTTAGAAAGATCTGTTTTAGATAAAAAAAAACATTAAAATATATGAAACAAAATTATAAAAAAATTTTGAACCACTAACATTAGGTGAATTAGAAAAATTGTGTAAAAATATAAAATATTTTAGAGGTGTATTTATGAGAGAAATATTACCTAATAAAGTTAATAAATTTGAATGTGGAATTATAAATTTAGATTCATTTGATGGAAATGGAACTCATTGGGTTTGTTATTATAAAAAAGATAAAATTAAATATTATTTTGATTCATATGGAAATATAGTTAATAAACCACCAATAGAATTAGTTAAATATTTAGGAAAAGATAATATATTTTATAATGATAATCAAATTCAAAATTATAATGATCCACCAATTTGTGGTCATTTATGTATTTTTATATTAAATGAATTAAATAAAAATAAAAAATTTGATAACATAATAAATAAATTAATCCTTAATAAATATGGATTCACAAAATATATTTGATCTGTTTGGAAGACAAAAAAAACATCCAATTAATATTAAAGAAGATTATATAAATTCCAAATTAAATATATTTTTTAATAATTTTAGTAAAAGTTTTAAAAGTCATGTAAAAAAGACTGAAAATCTAGTAAATGCTATTGGTTTATCAAAAAATTATATAAATATTAATGGTAAAAGAATTGTTAATGTAAAACCAAGTATAAATAAATATGATGTTATAGTTAAATCAGAATTAGATGAAGTTTTAGATTCAATTATTGAAATTGGTGGTGATTATTCAGAAACTAAAAAAGATTTAAATAAAATTTTAGAATTTTTAATTAATATTGGAAAACATGTTGAAAATTTAGAAGAAAAATTAGAAAAAGAACTAAAATTTCTATTTGATGGAGTCAATAAATCAATAAAAGAATTAAATGCAGAAATAATACTAATTAAAGGAGATATAGATAAATTACAATAATTTATTTTATATAAATGGAGTTGATTTATTGTCTTAAATGTAAACAAAAAACTAATTCTAAAGATATTCAGATAATAAAATTGAAAAATATAAATATAATTAAATCAAAATGTTGTATTTGTAATTCAAAGAAAAGTTGTTTTACAAAATTTTCTCCCTAATAAATGGCTCTATACAGTTCATTTGATTTATTCATTATCAGAAACCAAAATCAATTAAACAAAAATGATTGGGATGATATTTCTGAAAAATATGAATTGAGTATTAATATGATGAGATTGTTTCAAAATAAATTAAATTGGCAAAAAATTGCTCAACATCAAAATTTAACTATAGATTTTATTACTGAATTCATAAATTATCAACTAAAAGATTATATTGATTTGATTTGTAAATATCAAGATTTAACTGAATATTTCATTCATGATTATGCTTTTACATTAAATTGGGAATTAATTTTAGAACATCAAAAAATATCAGCAAAATTTATAATTGATCATGCTACAGAAATTGAGTATTTTAAAAGTAAAAATGAAATTGATACATAAATAAAATTTGACATTATAAAATCATAAAAATTAAATTATAAAAATTTTACTTGTTTTAAAAAAGCTTTTGATTTAAAAAATTATCCTTAATAAATGGCTGATTACAAAAAATATATAAATGATATTGAAAGAGCTGAATACAAAAATTTCTATCCATTATCTAAATTACATTTAAATGAACCTAATAAAAAAACTGAATTTAATATAGATTTTGGAGATGGATTTTGTACTTCTAAATTTCAATTTTATATATCTGGCAAATTGACTAAATCTGATGGAACTGCATATGATAATGGTGCTAATATAAAATTAATTGATAATTTTGTTCCATTTTTATTTTCAAAAATTGAAGTTAGAAAACATAATAAATTGATTGATGAAATTGAATATCCTGGTCTATTAAGTACAATTAAAGGTACTATAACTTATTCAAAATCAGAAATAAATCAAATTAATAATGGTTTTGAATCAAATTTTAGTAAAGCATTTGAAGCAATTGGTAATTTATCTCATTTTGGATTAGGATTTTTTGAAAATGTAAATATTCCAATATACAAAGGAGGTTTTAATATAACATTTATTAGATCACAAGATAATGATGCAATTTTTAGATGGAAAACTAAAAAGGCTGATGGAACTTATGATAATGCAACATTACCAGCTAAAGGTAAAATAACAGTTGATGAATTTTTTATTAGAGTTCCTATAATTGAATACAAAACAACAAGTAAAATTCAATTAATTAATGAACTAAGCAAATTTGAAAAAGTAAATTTCCATTTTAATCATTGGCAATGCATTGAACAAAAAAATATTACAGGAAAGAATTTAAGTTTGGCTATAACAAATTTCTATAGAAATATTTATAATCCAAAATTTATTATAATTGGATTTCAAAAATCAAGAACAAATGATCAGTTATATGATACTTCTAAATTTGATAGTATGTATGTAAAAAATATAAGAGTAAAACTAAATGGTCATTATTACCCTGATGAATTGGAAAACTTTGATATATTCAATGAAAAATTTAGAATTATGTATGAAATGTATCAAGATTATAAAAAAGTTTATTATAATAGTAGTAAAATGTATTATAATCCAACAGAATTTCTAGAAAATAGACCAATTTATGTAATTGATACTACAAAAAATCCAACAAATATTTCAAGTTCAAAAAATGATATTATTATTAATGCAGATTTTGATTATGATATAGTAGCTACTAGTAAAACAAATTGTTATATTATTATTGTATCTGAAAAATTACTTGAATATAATATAATCAAAAATGATATAATTGAAATAAATTAATCTATATTCTTAAAAATCAGATATTAAAATTTACTTGTTTTAAAAAAGCTTTAAATTTACAAAAATAAAACAAAATGAATGGATATGATGGTGTATTTTGTGTAGTGTTGTAAGTGTGCGTGTTTTCAGAATAGGCGCCTTAGTTACTCGTCACTACCACCTAGCTTTTATGATATTTTGTATTTTTGAATTTGAACCCATCACTGCCACATTCCAGGTTTTTATGTCCCCAGGGGCATCATTTCAGGTTCTATTGAATTATTTGATTTTTAGATTTTTTTGTGCTAGGTGGAGGAGAGTGTATTATTTGAATTTTTTAGTGTGCGGTGTTGTAAGTGTAATGTTGTATTAATGGGATGGACGGTAGGCGATTGATTGAAATGATTAATGGAAATAGATTGGTGGTTAATGGAAATGGATTGGTGATTATGAAGGATGAAATGGATGAGGCAAAGGGTGCACCCACCATAGTATCTTGTCACACAGCTTGTTTCACAGTCATTTTCCTATGGCCACTCGGATAAAGACCTTCCACCAACCACTGGACTTCAACTATGTCCTCAATAAATTATGCCCGAAGTTTCGAGATTTGAACTCGGAACCTCAGGCATATGAGACTTGAACGTTAGCAATGAGCTAACCAGACTTCCGTTGAGTGATAAGACTGCATGGGTTTATCAGTTGAAGCACTAGTAGTTCATGACTCTTCCACTAGATAGTGCAACAATTGCCTATACTAAATAAATATCATTTTTAATCCTATTAATACATTATAGCCCATCATAAATCAACCAATTAAACATTTGTTTCAAATACTTTTACAAATAAATCAATTAACATATTAATGAATTTAAGAAACAACAAAAAAACTTATATCTTATTTAAAACCTAAGTTGTGAGGTATTATATCAAAGAGAAAAAAATATTAAATTCAATACAATTTTCAGATTAAAGATAACTTAATTATTAATAAAGTTATAATAGTTTAAAGTATTGGAGTTTGTGACAGGAAGTATTATTTTAACGGTCAGATAAGAGAGATAAGAGTGATAAGAGAATGCTCTCAACCAATATATTCTACAAGACTCATTATTTAACAACTGAAATCGTAGTTTATGAACTAAATAGGTTTATTTTATTAAATTTGCACAATAATTACTATAATTAGTATATATTTTGACCTGGGACCATGATAATTTCAGATTTCAAAAAATATATATAAAATTTGAAAATTTTTTTTAATAGAACTTAAAATATTCATTAAAACAGTTAAAGAATAGAATAAGAAAGATTTACATTTAATTATTACAAACATTAAAACATTTGATGATAAAGAAACTATTCTAGTTTAATTTGAATAATTAATCAGTATTCGACAAAATTTTACTTGTTTTAGAAAAATTTTTATTCTGTAGACAATTTTATATAAATTTAGGCATATGTGTAAAAAATTTCATGAAATTTGCATATTTTTTATAAAAATTAGAATAATGTTAGACTACAAATTAGCCAAAAAATGGCGAAAATATTGCATAATTGTATTAAAAAACTGTGAAATTTGTTTAATTTTTGATTGTCTCCAAAAGTGAGCTAGGAACCCCATATTACTATCTACTTATAGATATATATATATATATATATATATATATATATATATATCTATATATATATATATATCTATATATATATATATATATATATCTATGTGTCCGTGAACACGATAACTTTTGAACGGGACCTCCGATTTTGATAAAATTTGGTACAGGGGTGTAAGCCAGCACCTACTAGGTTGAGTTCGCGAACCAGAATGATCGGACCATGGGAACGGGGTTTTATGGGGTTTCAAATGGGTAAAAAATGGGTTTTTGGCTTTTTTTACTTTTATTTATAAAATTCAACAACTTTAACTTAAACCATTTAAAAGAGCTTAAAAAAACAAACAATCTAGTATTTTGAATTTTTTACCTAGCTTAAATGGTTATGGAGAAAATCCAAAAAGTATGTTTTCCATGTTATTCTTATGGGAAATCAACAAAACCTTCTATCTTGCTTATTTACTGACATATCTTGATGAAATTTGGTATGTACATTCATTAAGAAGCGTTTAACTTATGTTTGCTTAGAAAACCCATATGGCGACAAACCCTATGGGGTTTATGGGGAAAATAAAAAGAACACCATAGCCTTATAAAATTTGGTATGTACAATCACTAGGTAGGGTTTAACTTATATTTACCAACAAAACCCATATGGCGGCAAACCTACATACTCTCATCCCCATGGATTTTATGGGGAAATAGAAAATATACCAAAATTCCATTGGAAATTCGCTGAGTACGCAGGTCTGCTGCAACGGGGGTATTTTTATATATAGTTTAAAATCGCGATGACATCAATAAATTAGGCTGAATAAAAATTTCAAATGTCAGAGTATTAACACTTTTTATACCTTTATTTAAATTTTTATGGTGTTTTGAAACCCATTTCAAGAGCCAAAGATTAGCTTTTAATATCAGTATGATTTAATTTTAATCCACCTGTCACCAACTCCCAATAATATATTCCAGGGTAACATAAAGACTGCGTGTGAAGTGTTGGAGCAGATTGGAGATTCAATCATGTACAAGCCGGGCATCGTAAGTGCGTTAGTGACGCTGTATATGGCCCAAGACCGCAGAGACGCTGCCTCACGAATCTTACAAGAAACAGTGGACTGGCATCGTAAGAACAAGGTTGGAAACCAGTTGTTAACTGTTGTTTCAAACAAGTAACTCAACTTTACTTACTTTTAAGATAATTTTGTACTAATTCAATTAATTTTTACATATATATGAGGTATGAGGGTCCTACACCAAACTTTAATCCACAAGAAAACACATTCTTAATGATAAATATTCAAAACACCATCCGAAACAGGGGAATACAGAGGCATGTTTTCAGTGTTTCTGGTTAATATGACTTTTAATATAATAAAATACTATAACTAAATATAAAAATAAGGCTACATGAAAAAATTTTCTTCCAAGTGAAAAAGCAAAAATTTATTGAGAAAATCTAGACTGGTCTAAACTGGCACAACTCATCATCATGTGATATCGATGTTGCAGGACAGCAAGGGTGACTTGAGTGTGCTGTGGAGACAAGCAGCAGACTTCCACCTGAGGGGGGGAGAGCCTGCGGTGGCGGCCAAGAGTCTAGAGGAGCTGCTGAGGGTCAACCCCACCGACACAAAGACACTGGCCCAACTCATCATCGCCTACGCTCAGGTTTGTTATATTTTTAAATAGGGATGTGTCTGTACCAAAATTTCAAAGTCAGTACCGCTTCTTTTAAAGGATCGGTTCTCTGTTCTCGGTGCCGGTACCAAGTATTACAATACATTAACAATGTATTGTAAAATACATTGTCAATGAACTGCCTAACCTGACCTTAAGAGGTGACATTCACTCTTAAAACACTAGGAACAAGAATGCCATTAACTATGTGACTATTGTAGGTTAAGTAAGACTCTTAGTAGTCATTTTGCTATAGGCCTAAGAGTGTACAATAAAATCAACCATAAACATTCAGATTTGCCCAAGACAACTTTTTATCGCAAATTTTATACATGGCTTCTCAGGAACCCTTTTTATTCCACTCAAGAATTCTTGACCCTTAATGGCTGTGAGATTGACTTTTAACTAGTTAACTGTTGTTATTTATTATTATTGTTTTTTTTAATTTTTATTTTAATAATTGTTATTTTATTAATTTTAATGTTTTTTTATCCTTCAAATTTTAATTATTTGTTGTGATTATTTATTTAAACTATCTCTTTTTATTCTAGTCATTGTTATTGCTCATTGTTAAATTGTTACTGTCTGTCACTTTTTTATAATTCTAAACATTTCTAAAACTCAATTTATACCAGTGTTATCAACTTAAGCACATTCCAATCACTTGTATTTGTGATACTTAATTGATTTGCATCAATTAGTTGTTTTACTTATGTAATTTGACTGGGTATTTTTTTTACCTGTATTATATGACTCTGCCTATTATACAAACTATGTATTTAATGGCAATAAACATTTCTGATTTATTCATTTTTTAAAGAGGTTTCCTATTATTTTAATAGGAAATATGATAAAATATTTGTACATTGAGTTCATATTTCAAAAGTAGAGAGAATTTAGGGATTAAATTAACCAACACATGCAAGTAAAAGAATAATTAGGATGCAAATTAGATCCATGAGAATGGGTGAGTGACAAGGGGACAGTGATGGAGTGTGTATGGGAAAACGTTCATCAAGAGGATGGTTGACTAAAAATAATAGAAAATAGTAGTTTCTTTTAGAGTTTTTTTTTTCCCCCAGTACAAATCTAGGAATCTGCAGGCCAGCTTTTAACTCTCACACTTCGGGTCGGGTGTGGTAAAAAATCATTGCCCAGGTCTCAGACCAAAAATGAGTTGGCTGAAAAGTATCTATATATTAAAAAAATTGGGTTTTTCTTTTCCGGTAATGTTTGGCTCTTCTACCCGACCGATTTTCATGATTTTAGTCTTAAATTAAAGGTGTGCATTCACAGATGAGCCATCAAGCATCGGAATCCACTTTCCCATCATATTACTCGATTTACACACAAATTAAATTTCCTCCCTGTGTATTTCTTATGGGAGTTAAATTTTAATTGTCTTTTCCGGATTTGTTTGGCTATTCTAACCGACCGATTTTGATAATTTTGGTCTTAAATTAAAGGTAATAATGCACAGATTTGCCATCAAACATTCGTATTCAGTTATCTACTATATTACTCGACCTAAAAACATAAATGTGATTTTTTCCGGATTTTTCAATTGAATAAAAGATAATATTCTCCATTTATAGATATTTTATGCTATATGTTTTGGTCTAAGAACCATCTCTGGATTACCAGCTTTCATATGAGCCTTTGAATATAAAAATCGGACGAAACTGAAGCTCGCTATAGCATTCCAAATAACATAATTTATTTTAATTTTTATGACTTATCTGCAATTAATGATACATAACTCCATTTCTATTTAAGATATTATATATGTTTTGGTCTTCAAATAATCCTTGAAATCTTAGCTCTCTTTTGAGACAGTGATCGTTAAAATCGGTATTTATTTATCTATTGTATTACTCGATCTAAAAACATAAATTTGATAATTTCCAGAATTTGTAATTGAATTAAGGATAAAATTTTCCAGTTATAGATTTGTTATGCTATATGGTTTGGTCTAAGAACCATCTCTGGAATACCAGCTTTCATATGATCTTTTGAATATAAAAATCGGATGAAACTGAAGCTGGCTACAGTATACCAAATAACATAATTTATTTTAATTTTTATGATTTATCTTCAATTAACGATACATAACTCCATTTATATTTAAGACATTTTATATGTTTTGGTTTTCAAATAATCCTTGAAATCTTGGCTTTCTTTTGAGATATCGATTGTTAAAATTGGTATTTATTTATCTACTGTATTACTCGACCTAAAATCATAAATTTGATAATTTACAGAATCTGGAATTGAATTAAAGGATAAATGTTTACAGTTATAATTAAGTAAAGCTATGTGTTTTGGTCCAAGAACTGTCTCTGGAATACAAGCTTTCATATGAGTCATTGAGTATAAAAATCGGACGAAATTGAAGCTTGCTACTGCATTTTAAGCAACCCAAGTTGTAATTCTTTTATGACTTATCTGCAATCGATGATTCATAACTCCATTTATATTTTAGATATTTTGAATGTTTTGGTCATGAAATAATCCTTGAAATTTTGGCTTTCTTTTGAGATATTGATCGTTAGAATCGGTTAATTTTGAGACGGTATAATATGTTTCTAAAATTGTATTAGGCCTACATTTAAGTGCAATACATTTAATTATAGGTTAGAAATTCTGTTTATTTTGGTTGTGGATCATTCAGCTTCCACTAAGCTCATGATGATAATAAAAATCGGGCAAGCATAATGCGCTATATAATTTTATACAACATAATTTTAATCATGGTTTTCTGAAATTTGAATTTAATTGCAGACATTTTTATGCAGTTCTAATTAGTTTGTGGTATTATTTTTGGGCTAATAATCTTAAATTAATTGTTGACTTCCAATCACAATTTCGTTTGATAAACGCAAGAAGAACTACCATTGTAAATTTTCTGAATAATATATACCCTTTTATTAATTGAAACTTATTTATTAGCTCCATTTTCAAAAGGTTTGTAAACTTCTCTAAATTATACGATTAGCTTTAAGCTATTGTTTATATTTGATGAACATTTACTTTTTCCATAATTATCAAGTTTATACTGGGTGAACACGTGCGAATTTGCACAAAAATCAACAGTACGCTTTTCTAAAAATAAATAAATAAATAAATAAAACTTCATCGTGGTGCAACCTCCAGTTATAGGGTAGGTAAATATCATCCTTGGTTTTGCCATAAGTCTGTGTGTTAGATACTCCTGTCAACTGGTATTCTGTAAATTTCTATTCCAATGTAAAAGCCTATCACCTGGGCTTTTGATTTTCAATTTAAAATTTATATTTAAAATAGACAAATCAGTTGTTCATGTCTTTTTAAGTAATAGTGTCTTGATTAAAAATCTAAAGCCAGTTTGCAACTCTGCATCTGCATACTCACACGCGCATTTTAATGTTAAAAAAGCTTTTATGTTTACAAATTTTCGTGTAGCGTATTACCTTTGACTATATACACTAACATGAATAGACTTCTCATAGCATAGGTGTGTTTGAAACCTATTGACGGTGGTGCGATCTTCTGCACCGTACATGAAGTTCAAGTGACATATAATTGATGAATCAGTATTACCCACTCTTCTCGATCAAGAATGGAATGTTTTATAACTGAGGGTTATTTTTATATTGTGGTGAAGTGTTTTGGCAGCACTGTAAACCCAGATGGATAATAACAACATCGATGGCAGGGACTCTGGCGCCGCGTACACGAAATTTCCAAATTTTTGCCTCGAACCAAATGCATTGGATGAGAGGTCTATCCATGTTAGTGTACATACTATTACTAAATATAGATTCCACATATCCTTTTAATTTTGCAACATATCTCTCCCTTTCATAAATTATTTTACCATGTCCAAAAAACATATGTAAAACATATGTTTAAATAAAAGAAACAATAGTATATGTTTGTTGTATTCATGTTATTTAATGTGTCATACCTAAGTTGTTTTTTTCTTTTACCTTTCATTGCAACATCGCATGTCTGGCATAAACAATTGGCTCTAAAATTGAAATTTAACAAACTTAATTGGCTCTTGAATAGAAAATCAAAACTATCAATAACAAATAAATTACTAATTTATAAAGTCATCCTCAAGCCAATCTGGACTTACGGAATCCAACTGGGGCACCACCAGTAATTGAAACATTAACATAATCCAAAGATTTCAATCAAAGTGCCTAAGAAGCATCTTGGACGCCCCTTGGTATGTCAATAACGAAATTCTGCATCGTGACACTAGAACTGTTACAGTAAGAGAAGAAATCGCAAACTTTAGTTTCCGATATCAAGAAAAATTGAACAAGCATCCAAACCACTTGGCAAAGAATCTCATGGACAACAGTGCTTCAGTGTACCGTCTAAAAAAACATTCTATGTGGGACCTTCCCTGCCGTTTTTTATAACATGTTCTACTTTTGTTTAGCTCAGTTGTTGAATAGGGACTAATTCATGTTATTATTCTTTCATCTAATTTACTTATTGTTATGTTCTTACCCTGAACAGATTGTAAATAAATGTTTGTCAATATAACCTTTCACTGTTTCATATTTTGGATTTATTGATGCATACTAAAACATGTTCACATAAAAGCGCTAATTATTTTTGTTTATTACCACGTCTACAAAAATATCTGCTTAATTTAAATCGTATAACTGTAGATTGACTAAATGAGATGGTTTTTATTGTTTGTTTGTTTGTTTGTTTTTTATTGTTGTGTTCTTTTTTATGTTCTCAAACTTAGTTTCATATACGGTACTGTGGTTCTTAGTAGGCACACTAAATACTGAGAATTATTAATTTCATTGTTAGTATAATTAAATTATCACTATCTGTATCTAATGTCAATGCTGCGGAGCAGCACGGGTGCTCTAGTTTTTATTAATAATTCTTTAACTACTCTCTGTCTTAATAAACTTAGTTGATTTTTGCTACCCAAATTAAAATCAAATAATAACTTCATAAAAAGCTATCAACGTAAGTTTTTAAGTAACATTAATATGAATGAAAATTAATTTCAACTTTCATTTGTGGTAAATATAATTATTTTATATTTTTTCTGTGCTTTTCCCCCACCCTTCCTCATATTTTTAACAGAACAAAATTAAAAAAAGGAAATTTAAAATGAATAATAAAAAGAATTTTTGTTTACTATTGATACCGGTTAACAAAAATACAATAAAAAACAATAATTAAACACCCCCGTCGCAGCAGACCTGCGTGCTCAGCGTATTTCCAACAGGATTATATATTTTTTTTTAAACTACCCCTATAAACACCATGGGAACGAGGATGCCTTGGGGGAATTGCAAGTAGATATAGGAAAATCCATTCCCAGTGCATGTAACTAAATTGCATCATATTCTGATATTTTTTATTTTCCCTATAAACCCCATAGGGCTCTTGTTGTTGTGTGGTAGGTTTGCCACCATATGGGTGTTGTAAGTAAATATAAGTTAAACCCTACCTAGTGAATGTACATACCAAATTTGATCAAGTTATGTCAATAAATAAGTGAGATACAGGGTTAATTTCCCATTAGAATAACATGGAAAATGTATTTTTGGATTTTCTCCATAACCTGTTAAGCCATGTTAAAAATTCCAAATACTGTACTAATTTTTTTTTTAAGCTCTTTTAAATGGTTTCAGTTAAAATTGTTGAATTTTGAAAACTTATATCCAAAAATGCCAAAGACCTATTTTTGACCCTTTTGAAACCTCATAAAACCCCTTTCCCATAACCCCACAATGCTGGTTCGCATGATAATAGACCTGGTCCTACACCTTTTTATCAAATTTTATCAAAATCAGAGGTCCCTGTCAAAAGTTATCAGTACCACGGCCATTACAGTTCACACAAGATAGGCCAATTAATTATTTAGGGGGCGCAGATCAAAACCTTTCCCCAGGCGCTCATTAGGCCCTGATAGGAGATAAGGTAACTGTACTCTTATCTTATCCAGTCACTTGTTGTGGCTGACCATCGCCCCGGCCAGCCTCCCTCCTCCCTGTGCCAGACCATCGCTCACAGACGCTGAACAATAACTTACTGATAAGATAAGACATCATAGTTTTTATCGCGATTTTATCAGTTTACCTGGCAGTCTCAAATTACAATCGCATTGTTATTTTCCGAGAACAATGTGGGACATTTCTTTCTAGTTTAGGCTACGGATTTCGTTAGCTGCGATTGAGCGCGCTTGGTTTTAGTTTATTTTGGGTCCGAAGTACCGGTACTGTGATTTTGACATCAGTTCTTTGTACCGGTACTTTTGCCAAGAACCATTGGTACCGAGAACCGACTTTAGGTACTGACACATCAATATTTTAAAATCAGATGTATTTTTCTCCTGGATGTTAGTATTTTTTTAGTTTACTACTACATCTTAACTTACTCAAAGACATGCCAAGACATAAATATCAAGTTTTTTTTTAACTTTATAATAGTAGAACAATAAGCGACCATGCAACGGAATCAGAAAGGTATGCAAAAAACAGTTCTGTAGCAGGTCAATATTATAATTTTTATTTAATTGTACATTATATCTGAAGGGTACACTCACCTTTATTTGGTTTTTTTTAGAAATGTCAGATGCTTTCCAAACACATAAACATGAAATAACACGTATAGCCCCAAAATGGTTCACCAATGTTTGGCAGGGCAAAACAAAAAAGTAATGTTTCTTCACATCCTATATTTTGCATGTCTGAACCGTCTCAGGCTTGCTAAACGTTTTTTTAACCATCTTTGGTAAAGAAAAATTTAGAAATAATGGAGTGTTTAGAAACAACGATTAACTTTTTTATGTTTAACCCACAAAATTTAAATCTTTTTGGAGGGGTTGTCTCAATAACTGTTTTGTTTTTACATTATAGTCATTTTTTTGCATGCAATGGCCAAGTTCACCCGCTCTGATTGGGATCGAGATTTTTTTAAATCAATATTCCGTGCGGCTGACCACTAACCTTCAAAATCGAGGTTGATGCATGAGCAGGCAGCAAAAAGAACCTACCAGTATTCATCATATGATGGGAAAAAAAAATCCCAATCCTTATTACCTTATCCTTATTGAGTAAATGAAAACTCAGATGTAAAAGGTTAAAATTGTGAGAGACAATGTATGTTAATATTAACTTTTTTTAACACTGTTAAATCATAAAATTATATTTTCAATCAAATGTACTTAGCTTCATTTAACTTTATCATTAAAATCTTTGCGCACAAAAAGTTCTTATAGAAAGGTTGAGTTCAGCTATTTACTTGAGGTTTTACTCTTTCGCTTTGCCATATTTTCCAGTTTGACCCATCTAAAGCTCAAGCCTTGAGCAAGAAGCTGCCTAATGTAGCGGAGCTCACGCCTTCGGCTGATGTTGATTCTCTGGAAACCTCCAACTGGATGATGGGAACTAAAGTCATCAAAAAGGCTGTTAGCAAAGTGGAACCTTCACCTGGGTACGTTTTTTTTTATAACAGTGGCATGCTTATTCTTGTAAAAATTTAAAAGTATGTAACATTTTGTTGCTTGAGGAATTTTTTTTTTAATTTGCTCTTCATCCCTTAGTTGAATTCTAAAAATGTTGTCAGGTAATAGGCATAAACCATATCGCAGCGGGCTTTGTTAATATGTTCAATGTTAAAAAACGCTCGATAGAAGTTCGCCAGCGCAGTGCCGCACCCCCGAAGGCTTCACCCCTCTGGGTTTAAAAAAAGCTACTCAAAAACTAATTTTAATATTGTATAATACACGAGAAAAGTAAGTTCCGGCGCTGTTCCGGATTATCACCAGCTCCTGGCACTGCCCTATGTTAACTTTCCAGAACCTCTGCCTCAGCGTACGTGTTAACACATGCTACAAATGGGTATATTAACTCATGGTGGGAAAAGGGCCGGAAGTAGCTTAAAACCGCCATCCTAGTAACGCCCCTTAGGAAGTTCTTAAAAATTTAATTAACTTTAGTGGGAATAGTCATTAGTTGAACTTTTACAATCGCCTTAAGTTTCAAAATTTCTTAAGGCCTGTCAAGCATTTTTATTTTTTATCAGCTTTCTATTTAATCAGTTTGTTTTATCATGATCATGGAATGTAAATATCAATGATAATTTTCAATTCCAAAATTTCAAATTAGGTATGGTTTGGTTGTTGGTTTTATCAGTTTTTAGCAAAAAAACTGATAAAAACTGGCGGAACACCTTTTTATAACTCCAGTGTTGGCATACATCCAGCAAGGGTCGCTTATCTGATCAGCTCATATTTTTATCTGATTTTCACGAATTGAATAAAATTTAAATCAAAGTTATCCGACCGACTTTTCAAAATAGGTGGACTAGTGTTATTACTGTGTTTATTATGTTAATCTTAAAAATCCAACAGCACTTTTTTATTTTACATTTTTCAATTGCAAAAATCAAATTATTATTAACTGTTCTAACATATTCAAAACTAAAAATAATTATCTGGACAAAATAAATTTCTTTTACACATAATTGCTGTAAATGGTAACAAAATTATTATTTTCTTAGACATTTTAGGAATAACATTTTCATAGACCAGGGTGTTTATAAACAGTATTTTAATTGGTTGGATTTTTCTTGGTTTCTTTTGTTTGGTTTGAATTTCTTCCCAGATATTTCATCGATTCCTACAAAAATACAACAGTAAAAACTTTTTCATTTACTTTTAGTAAAATAATTACAATTTTGCCCACTGAAATGGTTTGATTTTTTTCCTAGTTTCAGATAAAATATAAGGCCAGTATTATAGTAGAACTAGCTGACTTACCCGTGCTTCGCAACGGTAGAACGGTAATCTGCTCAAATACCAATGCCAACCTGAGGAATTTTTACACTTCAGATGAGCTCGTTCACTGGGTTCACTCGCTATCACGTTTAGCTCGTTCGCTACGCTCACTCGCTTTAAGTCTATAATATTCTTTAGTTGTTTATTACTAATCTTCCCTTAATACTTAAAATGAGAACAGCTGTTTATGATTAAATAAATTGCAGACAAAAGTACTGTAATTTCAAATAGTTCTCATCTGCGAAAATGTAAACAAAACCCCAAAACAAATTATTCTTCCTATACGAACTCCATGCTAACTTTGACCTTCTGTGGTGCAGAGGCCATTGGGAATTTTGTAAAATCGCTTCTTATTGTCTGCCTACGCTATGAGAGGAATATGTATGCAAAATCTCATGCTTCTAGGTGCTATGGTTTGGCCTGTGCGTTGATCGGAATTTCGCATTTATATATAGAGATAAACAATTATTAGTCTATTTAGAAGGAGTAAATGTGTAAAAGGCAGAAAATAGGATGTAGAACGATTTTTAGATATTTGTCGTTGTTATTGGTGGATAAGGAGATCCCGGCTGAACCGTTAAGTACATCTGCCTCTAATGGGCATTTTGCACAAGCCCCCGGAAGGATGGGATATTGAAGGAAAAGAAAGGGTGAAAGATGGGACATCAGACGGTAGTTTTCAAGACCATTCAGAGGACCAACCCCCGTGTACTAAGTCAACATCTCAAACATATTCTAACATATTCAGCCTCCTAAATTTGTAGTAGAACGCTCTGCCCTCTAAATGGCCAACCAACCAGCTGTCCACTCATGTTCCAGCTAGGGATTTACATGCCCGCTGCATTCCAACGGGTTAAAATTTTTCAACCAGCCTATCACTAATTAAAATAAGTTAATTTAACTTGTGTAATGTTTTTAGAAGCGAATTGCTTCAAAAGAAAAAGAAGCGAAGGAAACGCAAGGGCAAACTTCCTAAAAACTACGATGAAAGCTGTGACCCTGACCCAGAGAGATGGCTACCTAGACATGAACGTTCGACTCACCGCAAGAAGAAAGACCGGCGGAACAAGGACATCGGGAAAGGAACTCAAGGTGCAGCTACTGGGGCCAGTGATCAGTAGTAAGTGATTGTTTAACTGAGGTTACTTGAGAATCAACTCACCTTTGGGCTAGTAGTGCAGTCAGCATTATACCTTAAAAGTTTTAAAATTTAACTCTCAGTGACGTAGAAAATTAACTAAATTTTACTTCCTTTTAAGATTTCTTTGTACTAATACAATTAGTTTTTACTGATATATCAGGTATTAGGGCCCTGGATCTAGCCTTAATCTACAAGAAAACTTATTTTTACAATACCTATTTTTTAACTGTTTCAAACAAGGGAATGCAGACTCTTAACATTGTTTCCAGGCTATTTTTTCTGTATTTTTTAAATTCATGTCATTTATTATGATCATGTTAACTAATAAACATAGCATCTTAATTGAAATTAACTAATATTTCAAGATCTAATGTCAATAAAATAATAATACAACAATAATTTATTTTGGAACATTATAGTTTTAATTATAACATGTGACTTACCGATATCACTAGAGGTGTGCGGATAGTGAAATTTTTTTTGTATCGGATAGTAACAGGATTGGTTTAGATAGTTTTTGGATTTGACTTTTTTGCCCAGTCAATAGAAAGACAAGCAGGTAAGCAGTTTTAGGCCTAATTTTTAAGTTAGGCCTAGGCCTTGATTAAAAACAGATTAGGAATATCAAAATTAATAAATTTAACAACAATTATAATTAGAGAGAAGGGGGGTTTTTAATAAAAAATAAAGACTTGGCCTCTTTGATTTCTTTTTGATTTTTTTCATATTTTGAATCCATATTATCTTATAATGGTTCAAAGTTGATTAAACCCTTATAGTGTAATGTGGATTCAAAATATAATAAAATCAGCGAATCAAATAACCCAAGTCTTTATTTTTATTTTTTAAATCTCTCATTTTTATCTTCGAGTAACGACATGAATGTTTTTTTTTATATATATTTCAGTTTCAGAGCCCTTTTTAGGAAGGATGAGCAATGAAATAATTCTCATAACTTAGATTCAATAAAGACTTTTATTTTGACAAAACTTCACAAGTAAAAGCAAATAAAAAATTTGTTTGTACGAAAGCATTGTTGTGTATTACCCTAGTAACATAACTAAATTATTAGTGTAAATTTTCAGGAACATTGGTCCCATTCTAATTAAATTTGCTCTCATTCAAAAATAAATTTCAATGATTCATAAGAAGTGACTTAAACAACTGATATTACCATTTTGTTATCTACATTTTATTTCCTGGAGGAAACCGTAAACTGTTGCACCAAGAAAATTTTGCAGTCTGCCATGGAAATTAAAAAATTTAATCCTTGATCACATAATGCAAATTGCAAGTGTTTTTCTGACTAAATATTTGAAAACGGCCAATTTTGAAAAAACCTAAATTAAAAGTAAAACCGCAAACCACCTCAACCCAGCAATGACAACATTATAGTGACATCACCGAAGAAAAGGACTACCACCATTACAGCGATTTAACCCAGATTTGGCGATATAACCAAACTTTGTCCCAACCCAAGAAAGGATGACCACCGGAAAGAAATTTTACTAACCAGAAGAATACCTTAAATCCTCAGTAAACATCATGGACACTTTTCAAACTTGTGATGGCGGTTTTTAAATTTCCAGTGGATCTTCTTCAATTAGTCTCTGTTGTTCAACTCTCTTATTCTAATAGTGGTTTTCCAATTCTTTTCAATGCTGCATGTAAAAATCTTGAATTGTCTTTGATGAATAAACATTTTGTCAAATTTAAGCATTTCTACAATGTTTTGTTTTTCAAATAATTATAACAAATTAAGTACGATATTTAGTACTATTTAATTGAACCAATGCCTTTACAAGTTCGTCATTTAACGCGATCATAATCTTCATAAGATTAAATCTATATCGAGTCACGAAACTCTGAATGATGAATTGTCCCCCAACTATTAGCACTCAAAACATCATGACGCTAGTGATTCAAGCAGGTGGAATAAAAACTAGAGCTTCTAGAGTTTCCATGATTGGCCGAGCCTTGAAACACTTGTATCTTTACTGCAAGCGCTCCAAGCGAGAGGTTTCGGAATTGACACTTTGTCAATTGTTTAGTTGCTTATTAATCACTTAACACATACGCTGCGGGTGGGTCACTGGTGACGCACGGCGCGCCGTAGCGAGAGGCGCGTGGGTCACCGGGGACGCAGCGCGCCATGTTTCATTTACGGAGCCAGCGTGGTTCAGCCACTCGTCGAGGACGGTCGAGACGCACTAGCATTGCGTCTTAAATGCCAGTCTGCCGTGCAGTGTGTTTCGTTCGTTTGCCTGGGGTGCTGCGTGTGTCTCCCATGACGCACAACTTTTTTGTTGTGAATCGTGTTTCCTGCTGTATATATTAGCGTTTATATGAATTTTTGTAATGTTTAGCTATTGTTTTTATTACAATGGATCATACAAAAGCCGGTAAATCGAACTTGATTGCTCTGGAGAACGTGCCTTACGGCGGCCTTGCAGGCGGTGAACTGCGTCCGCCTGCGTCCTTGCATGCGACTTTCGTCGCGCAATGCTACTGCGTCACCGGTGACCCATGACTTTCGGAGGTCCAGGAACCAGGATGCTGTCGTCCACATATGGTTTCCAAGCCATTTTATGGTCTTTCAATTACTAAAGGAAAGATTCCATGCAGTAACTATTTTTAGCTTCTTAGGTAGTTATCGACATTTTTGGCAGCAGCGAATGTGTTAACCTTGGTGGCTGGGTGTCGTGACTATTTCCCGTTTGTACTATTTGGCATAACAGTGCTGTTATGATGACGACTACAACTTTTGCTCAGTAAAAAAAGCGATTTATTCAATATTTCCATTAAAAACTGTAGGCCATTGATTATCTGGCAAAATCTATTATCCAGTTTGGCTGTAGTCCCAGGATAAAAGAGTCCACTGTACTGTGGGCTCTATTCTTTAACACGCTACATTTTCAAGTTTAGAGTTTGTTATGGGTTTCAAGAAAACACTAAACACAACATAAATATATAGCTTTCAACTAACCAAGATCTGTAATTTGTAGGCTACTAATGCAAAATAGTAATGAGATTTGCTCATCGTTAACTTTGTTTTGAAAAACAATTTTATCTTAATTTCTAGATTGCAAATTAAATTTACTAAAAAATAAAAGGGTATATAAAAGTCTTAACGTTTGTATTTTTCAATGATTGCTTACTTTTAATGCAATTGAAAATAATTTTAAAAAAAGTAAAAAAATGTTGTATGGACCTCGCCGACAAGTTTTCTTCAACTTGGCAAGGCCATGTTTATGTACAGTTTTTAAATAAACATATTCTTATTCTTTATGACTATGGCTTAGTTAACTTCATACCATTATTCACTGCTTTCATTCTAAAAAATGTAATGTTCACTCTACAGAAATGTAACAATCCTTAAAACTGTGACCAATGATGTCTTTGCATGACAATATTTCTGTGTATTGCAGTGACATCACCAAAATGCCGAGTCAGGTCAAGCCGTCTCCGAATCCTCAGAACAGCCCTGCACCCGATGCCATCAGGGGACAGCAGCGGAAAATACAACACAAGAAAAAGAAGAAGGGAGGAAAGTTCTGAACATAAAATGTTCTGTGCAATTCATTCATTAAAATTTGTATCACTAAAATTACATAGTTCTTTTTATTCGCTCCTGATAATTAATTGTACAGTAGAAGCCCAATTATCAGAGCTAAACGGAACCCGACGTACCTTGAAAAACTCGGATAGTACAAAGTATAAGAAAGTATAAGCATTGACTATGTACACTAACGTGAATAGACCTCTCATCCGATGCATTTAGTTTGAGGCATAAATTTGAAAGTTTGGTGTATGCGGCACCAGAGTTGCTGCCATCGATCTTGTTATTATTCAGCTGAATTTACAGTGCTGCAAAAACACTTTACCAAAACATAAACATAACTTTCAGTTATAAAATGTTTCATTCTTGGTTGAGAAGAGTGGTAATACTGATTTATCTATCATATGCCTGTAAGGGCTACCTTTTGCAGGAATTTCTTGTGTTTTTTTTTTTTTTTTTTTTTTTTTTTTTTAATAATGTATTTAGATATAGTTATTCAATATTTAATATTTAAGACATTTTCTCATGTGTTTTAGAATACTCATAAATTTACCATTTGTGTTATTGTTATTGTTATTCCTGCAATAAAGAGATTTTCTATTCTATTCTATATGTTACGTGTACTTCCATGTACGCCGCACGAGATCGCACCACCGTCAATATGCTTTACACACGCCTATGTAATGAGAAGTCTACTCAGGTTAGTGTACATAGTCAATGGTAAAAGCAAAAGAAAAGAGGGAAGGCTTAAAAAAATACTTTGATGAATGACGATAGATTGCATTCAATGAGAATAAAATCTATCATAAAACGTAGTTTGAAATTTTAAAAGTACAATTTATCAGTGTTGGGGAAGCTACTTTTTAAAAGTAGCTAGCTACAGCTACAGCTACTTTTTGTAAAAAGTAGCTTAGCTACAGCTACAGCTACATTTTTGAAAAAGTAGCTAGCTACAGCTACAATTAAAAAGTAGCTCGCTACAATTTAAGCTACTTTCGACGCAATCCGGTCAAGTTTTTCTCTTGTGATGTATAACCACTCCACTTAAAAGTACAATTAATTAATTATTTTCTTAATATAGGCCTATACCTTTTTTTGTGTTGTTTTGTGACTCTATGGAGCTTAGTTAATGTAAACAATAGTGGTATGAAAATATAAATTATCGAATAAAAAGACTTACATCAAAGAAGTAGTCAACAATATTTTATTAAGTTATCTTCACACGTTTATAACATTTTTCTTAGATTGGCCACAGGTAGACGGCTGGCGTATGCACAGAATAAGAAGGACCAGCTTCTCCTGTTTAATAGCCAATCTCGCTTTTAGGCCTAATAATTACCATGATGTCGATTGATAGATTAGATACTACAGAAAGAGAATATAAGTATGAAGACCTCTGTAAAGTATTAAGAACAAAGTTACAGAGTTCGGGAAGTAAACATTCACATCAACATCAATCAACGTGGTTGAGGTTATGTTGTTGAGTGGTTATGCCAAGTAGTCTTATAGTAACAATTGGCTATTTCTTAAAATTCGTTGACTAGTTGCGTCATTTCTCATTATTGTAAGCATTTCTTTCTTGAGGATTCCTGGCCTGTGCGATCCTGGCGGTGCGCAAGCATAATGCAGCAGTCTACTTTCAATTCTAAAATACAGCGTCGTATATGTAGTAGGAATACTAGCGCATCTAGTGGTCAGCAAACAAAACAAGAGAACAAGACTGGTGGCAAAAAACATGAAAATGTTTTGGTTATAGTACTCAATTGGAGTTTCTGGTGGTGGCAATGGATTGAAAATAATCTTCAATTCCAACGAGCGAAAAAGTTGACAGCTGACTAACCATACAAAGGTTTCTCTCGTGTTCATTTGGAAGCCATTAATGATGTAATTTAAACACAATTATTATGTTTTATTGAAACCAAAGTAGCGAGAAAAGTAGCTAAATAATCCGCTACAACTACTCTAAAAATGTAGCTCGCTACAGCTACAAGCTACTTATTTTCAAAAGTAGCGGAGCTACACTGACGCTACTAAAAAAGTAGCGTCACTACAGTAGCGCGCTACAAGTAGCGCGCTACTCCTCAACACTGCAATTTATCAACACAGAGTAAACGTATTTGATTAAAATAAAAATGCCATACTCTTTGAATTACGAACAATTATTTTTGTACACCTACGCCTTAAACAATTGTGTGCTCCATACACCTTTTTTTTTTTTTCTAATCTCTCATTTGCTAAACTAACATTGTAAATAACCCCTCCTCCCCCATTCAACCTGTTAAATGAATTTGAATACTTTCAAATATATTAAAATTTTTATACGCTCACCCTTTCTATCTTTTGTCAAAACAGGCCGCCTAGAGCCAAGCGGGGCCCCGAGGATGAGACTTAACTGGGTCTCCCCGCCTTCCCCCCCACATTGAATTGGAAAGAAATTCGGGAAAAGTGTCAATTGACTAACTGAGATATGTAATGTGTTAGACTGGAATTTAGCATTTTAGCTGTCATTATTTTTACATTATAATTCATTCAACTATAAATATCAATATCACATTAAAATTAGTGCTCCAATATGCAATGCAATAGTCTCCTTTAGTACCAAGCCGTGCCATAAGATATGGCAGCGTCCCAATTCAGGCAGCCGCTCTGCAGGTCAGGCTCTATCCGTATATGCCTATTGCCTGCTGCCCGCACTCATCTTGTTCTATTTTTTTAAACAATCCTCTGCATTTTAATATGCTTGATTGTCAAACGCTGTACGTTCATTAAAAATTTTACAGCAAAATTACAATTTTTTTGTTTAAAGAAGTAGCAAAAGCTGTTTTTAAAGAGACTGATTTAAGCAGCATTCTTACGCACAACAAACCACTCATATCTACATAGTGGTAAACTCTAGTGCAACAAACTTGTTGGGCATCTCATCAAATAAACCTTAAAAATCATGATAAGCAGAATTTTCTGTGAAATCTGATTAAAAACCGTTCAAACACTTCTTATAAGCTATATATGCTGCAGCGCTCTCTTGACAGCCTAAAATGCGGCGTTTCGCTGTACGCGGCCTTAAATTAAACGAGGCTATGGCAAAGCCTTACAAATTTATTTCCATTAACTGTCTACAAAGCAAAGTTTTTTGCACATTGTCCTTTCCAATTGCAAGGCGGACTAACCAGGTAATTTAACCTTTTATAAAAACCAAAAATAAAGTTTAGAAACACCCTCAATCCCAGGAAAAATCTAATTTGGTCTAAATTTAAGTTTAAAAAACGCAATTGGTCTTATGGGTTGCTATTTTGGTAACGAAATAACAACAAAAGGTATAACAAAAATTAAGGAACAGTAATGTTAACCAGTCTTTTTGAAACAGCTGTTAACTGTGAAGAGGTATAGTTGGTTGTTGGTGGAAATTTAATAGCTTTATTACTATAACAAAACTGAATTAAAACGAGCAAGGCTCGGTTAACCTGGTACTAATATTGTAAAGCTCATACACAATATGTTGTGATGTAAAACTACCAGCTGGTAAGCAACAGTGAAATAAAACAACAACAAAACCAAACCACCACCATCTCTCCCTAGAAGGATCAGGTTTTAAAAACAGACTATAGTTTGCATAATATTATTATATTCAAAGCCCGTGGCCGGGCCAAAGGAATTTGCCCCCCACCATGGTCGGGCCTGTGTCAAACAAAAGATGACAAGACTGACTTTATTATGGCAATGATATTGAAAAGCATTAACTAGTCCGGCAGCCCGGCTTGGCTGTGGTCAACTAAGGTATTTGGGAGGGTATCACTTAAGGTGTCCCCCGTGACAACCTGGCCCTAAAGTAGCTTGGAGGGCTAGTGAAAATTCACTATCGTGCTTTGCGATTGGCATCCAAGTTAACTCTACAGGTAATCATGATGCCGTTAGAATTGGGTTATTTCCCCAAAAAATACCTTATTCTTATTGTTTTATTTTTGTGACTATCCTTTAATTCTACAAAAATATATGAATGCTCTCTTTCTGAAATATATCGAGAAGAATAATTCATTCTCAAGTACCTGTACTTGACTATATACTTCAAAAGGACAAAGGCTCTAAAACCGTTATTGGTATTTATTTCTGTTCTGTAAAATTAAGAAAATTGAAGTTGCTGACAAAACTTACCACCTCTGAAACTCTGCAACAAAACACTACTTCTATTTAGAAATTTGAGTGCTTGCATTATAAAATTTAGTAATTTGTGCCTAAAATCACTTTAAAAAATTATATGAATCTTTTAAACTTTTCCTGAGACAAATTTAGAGAAGTAATGAATTCTCAAGTCGCAATATATTTTAAATGCTTAACAAATGAGTAATATTACCTTTTGTAATCTCATTTTTAATCTAAAGAAATTTGACTAAAATCATTCACTAACTCTGGTTTACTATAAAATTGTTTAGTTAAGTTTAATCTAAAAATTTGTAGCAATTTTGAGGAGAGTTATTGGGGGTCCTCTCTCAGGCAATTATTGGAAACAGACTAGTTTGCAAATTTCTAGGCTATAAAACTTTCAAGGCTTGTAAATTTGATAATATACCTATGTGATACAAAGTGATTATTTAGTCCAACATTAATACAATAAACATTCTATCCCATTTTGCAACTCAAATCAGATAACTATTCCTTTTAATTTTTATTTTTCTCTACATTTCTTTCCGGAACAGGCAGTACAGTCAAACAAATTTTCATGGGTTTGTTGGGAGAAAAGTTTTGTAGTTGAAGCCTCTCTGTTGGTTACAAATTAATACCATCTACTGAATGTTCCAGTTCAGTGTATCAGTTTTGCCACCCTCACATCACCTTCATGTTAGATTAAGCTACTGTTGAACTAGTCAACTAAACACAAAACACACTAAATATTCTTGAAATTCAACATTAAGAATTTATATTACACAATTTACAATATAGGAATGTTCACTATTAATAAAATTAACTTAGTGCAGTATGTAATTATTACTGTATCTTCTTATTGTCAATTGCCTTGGAGAGTTAGAGAAAATGTAATAGCTGAACAGAATCATCAGGCAAATACCTTTTAATTCTTAATAATTTTGGGGGGTTGTGACCCCACTCCTAAATCTGCAACGGTCTTCCTCCAAAACTTTTTTCTCAGAATATGCAAGGAAAATAAATACTTACTTGAAATATACCTTAAACACTATATTTAAAATTATATACAATAAAATTACAAATGTTTAGAAAATTGGTAACTATATACAGTCTTATGTATGTACATACAAAATGGTAATTTCAAAAGAAAGACAATACATTCACACTGATGCACACATTCATGTTCAAATGGCACTGCTGCTGGTTATAGTGCCTTCCCATGCAGCCTCCCTCTGTTTCGCTTCTTGCCGTCGTTTTTCTATAACAAAAACATGAGATGGATCCATATGAGATAAATGGGTACAAATTAATTGCTATCAAAGGTACAGTATAGTTTTAAAAAATGTCAAACACAATGTGTTTGGACTTACAATAAAGTCAACCCTTGGCTTCTTATGGGTTGTGATTAATTTTTAACAGTTAATGTTCTTATGTAAAAAGTTGTTATTTGAGGTAAAACGTATTAATTTTTTTATGTGTAAAATTAGGGATATCTTACAAGATTAGATTTTGAGTGCAGAATAATGTACTGTATCCAAAGATAAAATGGTCATAGATGTATTTAATTAATTTTTTTATTAATTTCTTTATGAAAAAATCTTATTAACTTTATGAGTTTAATATATGATTATTTAAATTATTGTTTATTTTCTGCAACGGCATACAATATGGGCCAAACTTTCCATAGGCTCAAAATTATGAAAGTAATCTGAAAGTAATCATTTATTGAAACTGAAACAGTTAGATTCAGTTGCGAACAAGTTTTCTGATGCGCCCAAGCATTTTGAAGCAACTAAGTTCATTCTTTGACAAGGCCCCAATGGTAGGCCAGCATTAGAAAACAGATTTTTTAGTAAGTCGTAAAGTACCTTATTGAAATACCTTAGGTATTTTCTGAACCAATGCAATTTCAGTTTGGCAAAGTAATTTTAATTTCTAATAAATAATTATTAAGTAGTAAAATCACACAAAATCAAATTTCAGGCAAATTGAAGTTTGAACTTTTGCCAATTCAATTGGTAGTTTGGAGTATAAATTAACATGAATCTTTTGCATAAACTCACCCCTGGCCTCTCTGAGAACTTGCTTCTCCTTTTCCCTCTCCTGGCTGGACGTGGATATGCGGAGACCCAAAGCTCCAGTAACCAGCCGTCGGGCAAGTGCAGTGCACGTCTTGGGACGTTCCATCGACGGCAAAGGAGGGAGAACAAGATTTCTTGCTTTGTTGCGAGACTCAGCTATACCAAGTCTCAAAGGTCTCGTTTTGACAAACGGTAAAGTGCATGCCAAAACTTCATCAGCTGAAATGAGTAAAACAATTTTTTATATTACTGTAAGAAAAAATACCCCTGTCGCAGCATTCTCGTGAATTTCCAAAGGAGTTTTATATTTTGTACTCTCCCCATGAACACAATAGAAATGAGTGTGTAGGTTTACTGAAATCGGGTGTTGTTAAAAATGTTAGTTGTTAGGAGATATAATGGGTAGGTAAGCTAAAAATGTAATTGTATCTATATTCGGCACTTTTTAATATTCCCCATTTTATAAACCCCATGGGGGTGAGTATGTAGGTTTGCCGCCATATGGGTGTTTTAAGCAAATATCAGTTAAACCCTACCCAGTGAATATACATACCAATTTTTACCTAGTTATATAAATGAATAAGCGAGAAACATAGTTCGGTTGATTTCCCATAATATTAACATGGGGAATCTTTCTTAAAAGAGAAAAACATTTTTCATAAATTTGAACATTAGAATCAAGAGATCAAGTTAGCCAGCGTATGATAATTAATTATCGTGCTCCTAGAAACACGGCAAGGATGAAGTCTACTGCGCAACTCAAACAGACAACAAATCCAGTGTCATTCAAGCCATTTGTTGATGGTGTTGTGAAGATCAAAAAACTGATTCAATTTTCAGCTTCAAATACGGAATAACAATTCTACTTCGCGTCGTTACCATATTTGATGCTTATGTTGTTCAAAAAACCGCAAGCGGACAATATGTTTTGTGATTCATTTGGTATCATAATGAAACAAAGTATTGTTTCTAGTTGTACATGTACAAAGTGGCTTGCTTGAACCAGCCAATGGGATTCTCTATTTTATAAAACATTCAAAGGAATTGCGTAATTTCGTCACACACTCGTGAATAAGGACGACCACGGAATATCAATCAAGGCTCAGAACAGCACATTGTACTCAAACAATATTCTTGTTGTAGGTAGGCCTACTTGAAATTGAAAATAATAGGTCCAAATTAAATAATATAATATTTCAAAATTAACTTAGTGCTCAGTTCATTTCAGCAGTACACAATGACAGCAATACCTTTAACAAGGTGTCAGTTTATTAAATGAATTAGACCAGCTGATTTATGATAACTATATTCTTAGCAGTAATGACGCTACATTCACTACCCTTCACACTCAAAGCTGACACTGAAAACAGTTGTTTTCCATACAATATGATGAAAATAATATTCCCATTAACCTAACTATTTCTGTTATGGATAGAATGAAAGCAAAATTTCCTTGGCATTGTAGTATTATTAAATTAAAACCATTTTTTATGAACAAAAGTGCTTTTTTTATCTTTAATAAAAACCTCCACTGTCTGTCAACGCTGGCTTGTGAGGCCAGAGCTCTACCACTGGGCTGCCGCTCCCATAAAAAAAACCTGATTGTTACTATCAGTAAAATAACACAATACATATCAACTTACCCATTAGGGGACTTGGAAAAATTCCCAAAGCATGTGTATCATCAACCCATTTGATTTGGAAGTTTTTGTTCCGATAAGCAGCAAACACATTAAATAGGTCAGTGGTTTTAAACTCTGCTGGGAAGTCATAGATTTCAATGACACATTCCCCATCATTAGTTCTTTCCTCAATGCTCTGGTAAGGCCGGTAATCACTGTCAGCCGATGCAATTTTTACTCTCCCGACAGAATTTGTGAGCTGTAAAAAATTATTATGTAGCAGAGTATATATTATATAATTGGCATAGGTTAGGTAATAAGCAAACGAGTTATTGGGTTATTGGCAGACTCCACAAAACCCTTCCCTCAGCTAGCAACAATAGAGTAAATGAACTTTCATAGTGCCAAACTTTTTTCTTATAGTGTTACAAATATTACAGTGATAATAGTATTTAGTGCAGACAGTTGGCAACACTGAGTAGGGACAGTTAAAATCTCTAACTGAAAACTCAGTCTCTTCTTTCTCTCCTCTACTCTGAAGAAGTCCTCCATAGGGACGAAATATTAGTGAAAAATGTGTATTTTTATGTGTATCTATATGCTGCCTGAACACAATCTTCTCAGGTACGCTAGCTGAATCCTTTCTCCTGTTTGGTCTACCCAAAAAGCCAGATATGTTAATTTTTTAATAAGATTTCAATAAGTAGGCTATATAACCGAATGCAACACTCATTACTGCTATATTAACATTACACTGTAATTGAGAGGTATGTATACGGTACATAGCTGGAAGGCATCTTGGCCAAAAAAAAATTTCTGGGAACCGTAACTCCTTACATGGTTCATCAATTTAATTTCACCTGGTTGTTTAATTTTTCTAAAGTCAAATTGAGTTAGGTTTAATGAATTATTGCTATTTATTTTATATTTAATCATTTTTGCTACAGTTATAATGATTTTCTAAATTGTGTACGGTATTCATTTTCTAGAGAGACGTGAAATTAACAATTAATACTGTTAGCAAAATAATAGAATCACCCATTTGTGATACTTTCATGTCACAGTTGTCTACAGGTTATATCACAGGTCATATTCTTATATTAGAATCACCAAGTCATGCAATACTTTATTTTGGTTGTACCCCTTCCTCCCCCCAATTTCTTTGAAGGAGGAGGTGAACAAAAAAACAGAATTGAAATCCACCCTTCCACTAGACATTAATTTAGAACATGGTAAAAAGAGTAAAACAGTACTGTATAGGACCTACCTCTTCCATAAGACTTGGCACAAGACATTCACCACTGTCATCATACAAAGATTCCCAGTCACATTCATTTGGATCTATGCTTTTGCTTTGCTTTGTTAACGTTTCACTTTTAACACTTTGTGCTCTTGATGCAGGTTGACTTTTTTGTTTTTCAACACTATTATTGTTTTTTACTGGTTCTGTTGCTTTCATACTATCATCAGTTGAACTTGAGTCAGAAATAACCAATACTTCTGATATCTTAGTAGTTGTAGGCTGAATCTTCTTTCTTGTTTTCTCTTCTTTGTGATGAGATCTACTTTTTGATCTGACAGAATTCTTCCCTTCGCAAAAATCAATATCCATCTTTTCTGGACTTTTATCTTTACTACTTTTTTCAGTTTCTGAGTCAGCTGATGAATCGTTTGATTTTGAATCACTGCAGGACATGAAATTGGAACTGCTACTGCTACTACTACTGTCAAGTGATGAGATCTTACTATCAGATGATATTGAAATGGTCTCCATAGCTTCATTTGGCAATAAACCTTCCTTATGTAAAATACCTTCTCTGGAGTCTGTGATTTTATTGGGTGGAGGTGAGGAATGGGTACTTTCTAAGGTATTATTCTTTTCCATATCTAGCTTCACATTTAAGCTTTGAACATTATCTTTAGATTCGACATGCATCTCATCCTCATTCTCAATCTTGGTTTCAGTAATTTTTGGACTGATAACAGTTTCTCTTTCACTACTTATATTTCCAAAAATAGCGTTAACTTCCTCAGATTCAGACTTAACATTTTCAGTTTTTGTTGCATTATTAGATTCAATGATATCACAACTGTGGTTCATACTACTGTTTCCTTCATTCAACAGGTATGATACTTCACTTCCACTGCTAGGGGTCTTCCCAGGCTTCAATACATTAACTTCTTCAATAGCAGGAGGCATTGTCAATATACTTTCATCACAGCTATTCTTAGAATTTTCATTTTGCTTGGGGAGCCTTGATTCCTCCGATGAGGTTTTCTTCATATCAAAGCTTTGATCACTGTCCAAGCTCAGTCTAGAGTTGGATCTGCTTCGGCTTCTCGGCAGATCATTGTCATAAGATGCACGCTTTGGTCTTGGAACATACACCTGCTGATCAGGACGTCTTACACGAGTTTTCCTGTAACAAAATGTTAGTTAGAAGAAAAAAGCACATTTTGGATTGTCCTCCTTACTGACTCAAAACTGAAATATTTGTAACTGTTTGAGACAACTACATTAAGGAATCATCATTTATTAAAAAAAATACAATAAAGGTACGGTATGAAACCGTTTGGTTTGCACCTTCAACCTTGACAGGAGGATTAAGACATTATGTTTGTTGAACACTAAAAATTTGATTGATACTTATGCACTTAAAAATTGAACTGCAAACAGAAAACTCATTTTGACCATCCATTTTTAAATTCCATTTTTTTTTTTTTTTTTTACAATCCATGGGTTAAATGGAAAAAATCACTCCAAATGATATTGTAAAGACGGTCAACTTCAAATCCTCACCGTGTGTTGACATTAATGGAATGTCACCTATTTTTCTGAAAAGTGTTATTGAAGTGATTGCTGTCCCCTTGCAAAGGTCCTAAATTTATTTATGTTTAGAGCAGGGGCATTTCCCTAATGAAATGAAAACGTCAAGAACTGTGCCTGTGTACAAGAAGGGTTATGCTGAGTCGGTAAATAGTTATAGGCCTATAAGTATTATTCCAGTTCTGGCCAAGGTGTTTGAAAAAATAATTAACAAGCAGTTAATTCATCACTTTGAAAGTAATAAGTTGCTAAACGATACCCAGCATGGCTTTAGGAAGCACCGTTCAACCATCACAGCTGTAAAAGCTTTGACTGAGAGCATCAATGATGCTTTCGAAAACGAAGAGTCGGTCCTCCTAACACTGTTAGATTTGACGAAAGCTTTTGACTGTGTTTCCCACAAAGTATTGCTGAGAAAACTTATAAAGTATGGAGCTGGAGGTGCTGTTCACAGGATGTTCAATTCATACTTAAGTGGTAGACATCAAGTAGTCTCATTGCAAGGGGCGAAGTCCAACACAGTCCTAATCACAAATGGAGTTCCGCAGGGCTCGGCTCTAGGACCTAGTCTCTTTTTAATTCGTATCCATGACTTTGACGTGGACAGCAATGATGCCCTTCTGTATGCCGATGACACTACTATAGTCAATCGTAGCGATAATGTGCTAGCCTTAAGTGTGGGGTCCGACTTTTGTTTTGAAGAAGCCAGGAATTGGTTCAAGCTCAATGGCCTACAGCTAAATGAAGGAAAAACACAGAAGCTTCTTTGCACGCTGTGGACTCGTCCCAAAGCCAAGTTGGAGAGTAACAATAAGGCAGTAAAACTGTTAGGCATAACTATAGATGATAGGCTAACTTAGAATGCGCACATTGATGAACTGTGTAAGAAACTTTCCCGCATCAACTTTCTCCTGAGGAAGCTTAAATCTCTCGTAACACCGGAGTACCTAGTTCTGGCCTATCATGGTCTATCCCACTGCCATGTGAGCTATGGTGTAATCCTTTGGGGTCATGCCAGTAATGCAAGACGGGTGTTACTCATGCAGAAGACCGCAGTGAGAAGTGTGAATAATGACATCAAGTGGCAATAGGGATCACTGTTGCTCTTTGAATATCTTGGCTACATACAGCCAATTTATCCTGGACTGTCTTATTTCGGTAAGGTCAGATCCTAGGCTTGGCAGATGCCTAAGATCTGCGCTCAGGGAGAAATATTGATGTCCCAAGATGTAGATTAGACAAAACAGACAACTCCTACCCTGTGTTGGCCTACAAGCTTTATAATAAATTGCCGAATGAAGTAAGGGAGCTAGAACCCACACCCTTAAAGAACAGGCTTAAGAAGTGGCTTAGGAGGAAATGCTTCTACTCAGATGAGGAGTATTTCACCACAAATATGGAAATTTAAACCCGGCCGCCACCAAATGACAGTAAATATTGTAAATATTAGTTTTAGTGAAAAGTTTAGTTAATGACAAGATCCATCCAGACAACTGGTCTACAATCGCTTGGATATGTATCATGTATCATTTCTAATGCTACGATTTAGTGAGTACATCTCACTCTGCCCCAGTAGGGGCAGCACTTTAATGCCAAAGGAAGTGGTCTATAAACCCCTATCATTGGTAGAGTATAATGCCATTAAATATCAACTACGCTTTGTACACTGGTACACTTGATACAATATGAACTTTGGTGAATTTGAATTTGTCAACTATTAAGTACAGTGATGTAGTGTTCTATCTAATGAATAGGAATGCGTCAGTACCAAAATTTCTCGATACCGACACCAATACCTGAAAAATCTATTCTCGATATTGATACCATCGATGTATAATACCTATAACTTGCCTATAAATTTAAAAAAATCACTCGCTGATAATACATCTGAGATTCAAATTGTTTTATTAAATAAAATAATTTATACTTAGGCTACAGTCTGCTCAACCTCTTTTGACGTAGTTTGTTTACAAAACAACTTTAATAAATTTTGTATTAACTGTTGCGAACGTAACTGCCATTTCACGAAGGACGAAATGGATAATAATAAAGAAATTACACCAAAATCTGGAAAGTCACTAAGCACCAAAGTAGCAGCTAGTTATTTTACGAGGAGTAGGACAAAACAGAATACACCAGTTAAACACGTTAAAAGTGTACCTAAAACAAAATGTATCACAGGGAAAGCCCTTATGGATGAAAATATCAACCATAGTCCTAAGTCATCCTGTAATGACAGAAAAGCACAGAAGAACAATGATAGGCTTGGGCCTAGCAGCCATTCAGAGATTGGATGTCAGACCAACTCGTCATTTCCAATTGAAGAATTATTAGAAGCTCAGAGTAGGCCATGTGCAAATAGGCCTAATCAGGATGAAGAAAGTCTTGGACTTAAAATCCAGTTGGAAGATCTCCATAAATTAAATGATAGTTTGGTTAAACAAGTGGCTATTCAGGAAAGTCTTCTGAACAGCCGCAATAACCCTGACTTTCATTCTCAAATCTTAATACTGTAACAGAATTAAAAATAGCCAAAGAAGAAATTAGTAGTTTAAAGGTTGTAATTGAAACCCTACAACAGGACAAAGAGGAACTGCTTAAATCTCTGAATACAGAATCAATGTTAAATAGGGCCTCATGTTTAAACTGTTTTCCCAATTTGTCGGCAGAATGGAAGAGATCCACCGCAAAGGAAAGTAAAAATCACGAATCTGGAGAATGGAACTTACCATTAACCAATCGGTTTAATGCCTTAGACAACTTAGAAGACACAAATGAAGTAGGCCTAATGGTTAGTCCAAACCTTCAACAACAACAATCTAACCCTAACCAGGAGAGTAAAAATCGTAAACCTTCTCAGCAAAAACAAAATCAAAATAAATCTAAGAATAGGAAAAGAAGAGTCCTGCTGTTAGCTGACAGTCATGGGAGGGGCTGTAACAGCCGACTTCAAGAGGAACTGGGTAATCAGTTTACGGTGACAACTATTTTTAAACCTAATGCATGTTTCAGTGAAGTAACGAAAAACATCCAAGAACATTGCAAACAGTTGACAGAAACAGACTTCTTAATAGTTCTAGCTGGTTCTAATAATTTTTATAGCAATCCTGTACATCATTCTGTAAAATCGATCAAACCTGATATATCACAGTTTGGGATTGATGAGCTTGTTGAAGCCACAAAGAAAACAAACATTCTTATTAGTGGAATACCTCTACGGTTTGACTCAGAGGGAACTGACATGAACACTGATATTAAGGGAATAAATCACAGCCTATATGACAAGTTAGAAAGCCTAAAGCACTCAGGTTGTACAAATATTGTGACTGGGAAAAAACATGTTTTAACAGAAAGGACCATACCAATCATGGACTTCATCTAAATCATTATGGTAAGAAAAAAATATCTATGATGTTTGCTCAATCAATACTTTATCATCTCAACTTACAAAATGAAAAGGTTAAATGTGCAACTAGACCTGTTCAAGATCTGGAAGTACGTAAAGGCGTAAATCAAGAGAAAAATGTAAACATAAGCTTAGATTTGATGTTAGAAGAAAGTGTAACAGAATTTAATGGATTTTCTACTCCTGAAATATCAGAAGCAAAATCACTAAGAGTTGCTTTGTCAAAAAACTGGGAAACTTGGAGTCGGAAAACAGAACTAGTAGGCCTAGGCTAAGGGCAGAAGAGGTTGTTAGGTTACCAGAAAATAACGTAAAACTAGTTGTAGGCCTAAATATTTTAAATATATGAATATTCAAGGGTTGAGAGATAAAGTAATGGAGGTAGAAGTTCTATTGAAACAAAAACATTTTTCAATACTATGTTTTAGTGAACATTGGTGTGGTATAGAAGAAATAAGTCTTAATGCTCCTGAGGGATATTACCTTGCAACGTGTTTTTCTGTTTTTGTAGAAGAGAACATATCAGAGGAGGTGTTTGTGTATTCCTGGCCAATTCATTGCATTCTGAAGAAATTGACGTTAAAAAATACTGCGATGAACTCAACCTAGAAGTTGCTGTGGTAAAGTTGATAGAGTACAATGTACTTATTGTTGCTTTGTACAGGTCACCCAATGGCAAGGTAAATTCATTCCTGAAGGGATTAGAGGACATGTTAAGGTTTCTAACTCAGTTCAAGTGTAGAGTAGTGGTATGCGGGGATGTAAATGCCGACTTTGACGTAACAACAAATAAGGCAAGTGTCATTAATTTTACTAATCTTCTAAGGCAGTATAATTTGTTTTGCACTAATTTTCAACCTACAAGGGGCCGTGCCTGTTTAGATAACATTATAACGGACATACCACAAAGCGATTTCAACACCAGTGTGATAGACCCAAATTTATCCGACCATAAAGCATTACATTTTGAAGTTAAAATAGGCCTACCAGAAAACTTTAACGTAGTAAGGTGGGATAGAAGATTCTCCTCTGACAATATCAATAAATTTCAACACTATTTAAGCGGTGTGGATTGGGCTTACATGTTTGAGCCAAGTGTCGGCTGAGGAACTGTTTGGTGTATTTTTCCGTGAGTTTATATCAGCTTTTGAACTATGTTTTCCTTTACAAGAATGTAAAAGAAACAATAAGAAAAAAAGAACTAACACTGACAAAAAGTACAACTGGTATACACCGGAGCTCGAGAAGATGAAAAATCAAATCCTATTCTGTAAATCTATTGCTGTACAAACAAATAGTAAGCACCTATTGGACAAAATGAAGCGCTTACAAAAACAATACAGAATAGCCCTGAAAGAAGCAAAGAAAGCCAAGAATGAAGAAATCATAGAGAGGTCAGCCAACAGATGTCGAGCAGCTTGGTCAATTATCAAGAACGCTTCCGGTAAGTCTTCACATAGATCTTCAAGTGGTATCTCTTCTGATGAGCATAATAACTATTTTGTGTCTTCAGTAGAAGAAATAAGCTCAAAAGTAAAAGGCTCAGTGAGTGATACTAATCAGTTTTAGAGTGTGCTAGTTCCACCAGCAAAAAAGTGTGATTTTTCCATGGTCACATCCACCGAAGTTCGTAAAATTGTAATGTCTTTGAAAAATAGCAAAAGTAAAGATGTGTATGGTTTACGTAGTATATTAGTTAAGTCAGTAATAGATTATATTTTGGAGCCATTTACTTATTGTATTAACTGTTGTTTAAATGAAGGCATTTTTCCTAGTCCTCTCAAATTCTCTAGAGTTGTTCCAATTTATAAGAAGGGTCCAGTGACATGTCCAAGTAGCTATAGACCAATTTCTTGTGTTCCCATTTTTTCAAAAATATTAGAGAAAATATTAAAAGTTAAAATATGTAATCACTTTGAATCTTTAAATCTTTTCAGTGATAGTCAGTTTGGGTATCGGGCAGGCCTATCAACAGTAAAAGCAGTAGATAGTCTTGTAAATCAAGTAATATCTGCTCTGGAAATGGGATATTTAGCTCAGATCACCTTGTGTGATCTGAATAAAGCATTCGATTGTGTAAGTCATGATATTTTATTGGAAAAACTTAGGTTTTATGGTTTCCACAACAAAGAGCTTGAAATGTTTAAGTCATATTTAATGGACCGTAACCAGGTAGTGGAGGTAGAAGGTAAACGCTCAAAGGTTATTTGTGTGAACCAGGAGTGCCCCAAGGTTCAATATTAAGGCCCGTTGTCCCTGAAGCGACTCTAGCGATAGTCGCTGAGCGATAGTCGCTGAGCGACAGTCGCTCCGGCACTGGTAGCGTTGTTTCAAATGGGACCGTTGTCCTTGAAGCGACTGCGACTGGCGCGGCTAGCGACTATCGCTGGCGACTATCGCGGGTCCGGTCTGGGGGCAGGTTCAGTCGCAGTCGCGGAGCGATTGGTGTCATTTTTCACGTGTTTAGTTGTTATTCGTAATTTCTTCAATGAATACGGAACTGCAATGAAGATGAAAAGCTTCCTAAGGCGTCTTTTATACTAACTAGTGTGCTTATTGCTTGAAATCGAGCAATTTAATTTAAACTATGACGTGTTATTGTTAAATTTATTGCGTTTAGTTTTCCGACCAATCCAATAGTGATTAATTTACCCAAAACTACACATATTTACACCCGTACATTAAAAGATTTTGAATGCTCAAATTAATCCCATTATGCCTAATAATATTCGAATGGTAAAATTTCACATTTTAATTTTAGATATTGCCCTCAATTTTTGCTCATCAATTTTTGGCGAAACCAAGTACAGATAAACCCTATCCATCCAACGACACAAAAACTTCGATTGAGAATTATAGGTCCATTAAAAAAATATATATATATCCCTTTAGCCAGCGTGTTAAATAAGTATAGATATATTAAAATAGCCTTCTTGTCTAGTTGAACAATATGTCATGAGTACCAATTCATGCAGCAAATAATATTTCCATGACATCTTCGTCATAGACATCCTCACCTGAAAGGTAATTTTTGTTTTACTTCTGCTTCAAACTCATGGTACATTTAAAACTCGCAATTCAGCATAACAATGCACTAGAATCGCTCTTTAAAAATCGCTTCAGGGATAACGACGTGATTAGCGACTATCGCTGAGCGACTATCGCTCAGCGATTATCGCTCCGCTACTATCGCAAGAGTCGCTTCAGGGACAACGGGCCTTTAGGGCCCATTCTCTTTCATGTCCTTATGAATGACTTACCTAATAACTTAGTGTGTGAATCAATCATTTATGCTGACGACACTACCTTGTTAAATGTTAAAGAAGATAACTTAGAATTAAAACACATGGTAGCTTCTTCTCTTGCTGATACTGTAAATTGGTTTAGTTCAAACAGTTTGTATATTAATGAAAGTAAAACATGTAATTTGAAAATTTCTTTTAGGGACATAGACTTAGAAAATTGTTCAACTGTTAAGTTGCTTGGTATAAATATCGATAGTAGGCTTTCTTGGAAAGACCACATTCATAATGTCTGCAAACAATTATCCAGAGTTATTTATCTTTTGGCTAACTTGAAAAAACATGTATCAGATAAGTATTTAAAGATGTCATACTTTGCCTTTTTTGAAAGTTTGTTAAGATATGGCCTGATTCTATGGGGTAATGGTGTTGGAATTGAACAGGTCCTTATAGTACAAAAAAAAGCAATCCGAATTTTATCAGGTGCAGGTACCTTAGATCATTGTAAACCTCTGTTTGTGAAAACTGAGTGATTAATTTGTATACATATGAAGTTTTGATTGTGATAAAGAGAAATTTAAACTCATTGCTCAAGAGAAATGAGATTCATCAACATAACACTAGAAATAAATGTAAATTAGAAATTCCAAAAAATAGGTTAAGTATGTCTAATAAATATTATAGGTCATTGGGTATAAAATTGTTCAATAAACTGCCTTTGGAATTTCAACTAGTTAATGACAATGTTTTTTATGTTAAATTATACAATTGGCTGCAAAGTAGACCTTTTTACAATATAGATGAATTTTTAAATATAGACATAATAAGAGGCTGTGAGTTTGGATTGTAGTCTTATCAATTTTTATTGTTTATATTATATTTTATCATTGTTATATTTTATAACTTTTATAGTTTATTTTTGTTTTTGTAAACTGTTGTCAACTGTTTTTTTAGAGTACCTACTTAAAAATGTCTTTCCATTTAAAATTGAAATGTTGTGACTCAGTAGTAGATGTTGCTGTAAATCTAGCCTAACTTAATGACAAAGTCCATTGTAATTATTGTTAATTACCGAAAGACTAATAAACATATTCTTATTCTTACCAATAACATAAAAATTATAAATGCTCACACTTATATATGAGGTAATTTTTCATTTCATTGGATGGTAACAGGATTGGATCAAATAGTTTTCGGATTCCTATTTTTGCACAGTCAACAGAAATAATTAATTACAGCCTTATTTTTAAAAGTTAGGCCTAGGCCTTGATTAAAAAATATTTAGAAATATAAAACCAATTAATTTGGCAACGATTCAACAAGGCTACTTTAAAACCTTAAAAAAACAATTTATAATTTGTCATGATTAAAATTGCTTCTAGGCCTTAATGAACATGTCAACATTATTTTGAACTAACTTAGGCTATGACCAAAGAGGGTTGCAATCGGTCAAAACAACTCACCAGAAAAACACCAACCACATGAAAAAAATAGGAACTATACTATAAACAATCATTTTATTTGCAACCAAAAAGATAGTATAAAACGTAACCTAGCTTCAGTTTGCATAATGAGCATTCTTCAGTCATTTTCAATTTTCTGTAAAAGACTTCCAAATATAATACTTTTTTTTCTTTTTTTCCCGTGCATTTACACATTAAAAATTAATAGACAGTAAAAGTGTTCAAATCAGTTTGAAATTCGATCAGAGGTATAAAGATATTAACCTATTATAAACATCAGACTAAAAGGCCTTAAAAACAGATAATAACAGAACGGTATGTTCAAATCGCGATGGATGATGCATCCGATGCCTTCACAAGTTCGTTGTCAAAAGCGATTGTAATTTTCATTAGATTCAATTTTAAATTGAGTGACGAAAGTACGAATGAGGAATTTTTCCCTAAACTAGCGCTCCACGTCAGTTATTAAGGAAACAAACACCGCTACAAAACGATTCAAGCAAGTGAAATAAAAACTAGAGCATCTAGAGTTGCCGCGATTAGAATAGCCTTGAAAAACTTGTATCTTCTGCTAGCACTTGAAGCGACAAGTTTCAGCATTGATGCAGATCTGACTTTATCTGCCTCATTTCTTTGGTCGTCGTCAGACGTTCAATCACGTCATCACGATTTTATGCAGAATCGCCATAGCGCAATCACAATATTTGTGCATTGATCTTATTTTTAACACCAGGTATAGGCCTACAGTCAAACCCAAAAAATCGGCTATCCGAACCGTCTTTTCGGATATTTGTACACATCGAGTTAACAAAACCATTCCTTTCTTTGTTTAAATTTCATTGTTGGTGATGGTGAGTTTAAGTTGTTTAATAAATTATTGCGGACATTTTTCATCACTTTGTAATTTACTAATCAGTGATGCAAAATGTCCACAATAATTTACTAAACAACATTCCTTTAAATTTTAGCAGACAATATAATCTGAATACCCAAGTATAACACAGCAGACGATAACTGTACTTTTGGTATCAAAAGATATATTTATTTTGTTGTTTGTTAAAGAAAGGCCCTTCAAAACTCATTTGTGCAACATGAACGCCGATTTGCTGATATAGCCACACAATGTCGCGTGTTGACTAATGAGGAGCCTTCTTACATAGAATATTCTATTTCATGTCTATCTACACCAGAGGCATTTTTTGACTTCTTGACAGGGAACGGTCCAAACCACAGTCTTGTTTCTATCTAACATCGACCAGTTGTTAAGTTAGAAAGGATCATTAACTAATAGCCCAATGACAAATGACCACTGGGTCCAGAATCGATCCTTTAAAAAGCTACTAACTTTCCTCAGGATCGAACCGGCAACCTTTGGATTGACAAGGCGAGCACTATAACCACTCAGCTACCCTGCCAGTTTAGAGATATACAGTTGCTGTTATTGCAAACAATAAGTTGTATTATAAATTATGTCATTTTCATTTACACTTAAAAAAATTAGTGTTTAAGATTTGGCAAGTGGGTTTCCTAAAAAAAGTTATTACAGAAAATTATCAAAGCATACAATACATTTCAATACTTCTGATAACAAACAGAATAAAGGTCTATTTTTTCTGGTGCAAGAATTGCATCGAAGTCGGTGTTGTACAGTTGACAATTAAACAAAAACGTTACTAGGATTGTGTTCGTTTTCTTGAAATCCAATTTATGAGAATTTAACATGTTCATATAGGAATTTAACTTAAGAAAATAAAATACGCTATTTTGCTATAGGAATTAAATAATAGCCTGAAAACAAAAAAATGTGTTTTTCTATTGATATCGGTATTAGTGTCAATTTTAGACGATCAATTCTCAATGCTTAAGAATCAGTGGCATCAAGAATCGGTGTGGAGAATCAAATCATTCCACTAATGAAATAAATAAATAAAAAATAAGAAGATAATTCAAAAAATTTTAGACCAAGGTTTGCTTTTGTGTTAACCAACATAAGGCAAGCTTACATTTTCCTAGTTTATGTCAACAAAAGAAGGTGCACTAAATATGTCAGTAGAAAACCTCCTGAAAAAAATTTAATAACTTCTATTCCTCATCCAGAATCAATCAAATAATTAAGCCTATATCACAGAATTATTTTCTTAACCTTGGCCTGGTTTGCAAACCTGTTAGTAACACGTGCTACTCACTTGGTATCGGTGGGTTTCGCGCCGTCCAAACTCCTCCTGCTCTCCGCCACTCGCGCGGCTGGAGGTCTATACACAGCCGCCGTTGGAGTTTGTCGCTGTCTATTGGGTTTATCCTTGTCAATCATGTTTGGTTTTACTGGTTGAGGAATTGTGGCAGGAAGTCCTTTGCTTGCTGCTTCACTGTAATAAAGAATAAATGAAATTGAAATATTGCAACAGTAGCCTATTTATTTTACTATTTCATCAATAGGTACTATTGTAAATAAATCTATTTATCTTGGAGCTCTTACGAATATTTATTGATACAATAGCAGATATTCCATATTAATTGGGGATTTTTTCTTTTAAACTCTTTGAGGCCAGGCAAATATCGGGTGTAAGCGTCACCACGCCAGACATGTTTCGGTTTATATATAGTGTGAATCTCTCTTGGTGTCCTTAATGGATTACAAACACTTTGTCATATGACCTTCAAACAAAATTATTTCCCTCTAAATTGACCTCAAGGAACATAGTAAAATATTTTTAACTTTTATAAATACAGAGTGTTTACCAAAACTAAGGGTACATGTTTGACTCCCAATATTTTCAAATATAAACATATGGCATGTTATACATAATTTTAAAGGTCTAGGAAAAATAAACAATATGGTGGAAACAAAACATAAATATCTTCAACCGTTTCAAAATGGCAGCCATTTTTTTGTAAAAAAAAAAAAAAAATTACTCTTACGAGATTTACCCTGCATATTATTTTTATCCCAGAACTAAGTTCTATAGTTTATTAAGTTGTAAGATATATAGTAACGTAGTTAAAAAAAAATCATTGAAGCTGATTTTTAGATAAATGTGCAACTGTGCATGAATACAAACAAATCAATCTTTTGAGTTCAATTCAAATCAAAACAGCTTTATTTCACAACTAAATGTTAGCAAACAATTTTAAATGAGTGAATATTACTACAGATTACAATTAACAACCATTTATAAAGCACTAAAACCCTTAAACTCATACAACACACACACACACACACACACACACACACACACACACACACACACACACACACACACACACACACACACACACACACACATCTTACATATATATATATATATATATATACTTTGTGGTAATTTTTGCTTAACATCACGGAGGCAACAGATCATCCCGTGGCGGTCTTTGCAACATATCACAGGAGCTGATCACATTAGCCCACTGTGTTTACATATATATATATATATATATATATATATATATATATATATATATATATATATATATATATATATATATATATATTTATATATATATATAAAGCAAAAATTACCACAAAGCTCATTTGGCTTTTCATTTTATTTTTTATTTTTTCTGCACTCAAATTTTTGTTTTATTTAGTTTTTAAATGACCAAATATAACTAAGCTGAAGGCATAATCATAGTAGACTATGAGGCATGTTTCTTTGTCTGTAACTAGTGAGAGTCTGAGCCTCGAGACAAAACAAACAAACTTAAGTTTCATGCAATGTTTATCAACCCTCTGACTCCATTTCAAAATTTGAATCAAGGACAGGCCCAAGTATTTTGTTGTGTTGGAATTTTAAAAACTAAATTTGTCAATTGATTTGCATCGAACCTCCGATCATGAGTTTCTGACAATGCTCTCCCCCTTTAAGAGCCCCCAACTGCATTCTTCATTTCAAAAAAGATTCTTAAAAGGCAAAAAGCACTACCTTTAACCCTACTCACCTTTATATTTTCAATCGAAATTTCATGGTTGACACAGTCAAAGCCACAGATCACAGAGCACCCCGGCAACCCTCTAGGCCTGCTATCCAAGCAGGGCACGTAGGACTGCGTCAACCACCTGAGACCAATGACTTCCCTGCCCTAAACTCAAAATGGAATTCATCTAGGGAAGGTTTCCTTCAAAGAGATTTCCAGTCCTCAAGTATCATGGAGAGTGATGGAAGGATACTTACTAATGTATAATTTGACAAATAAAATAGGATTACTCCAATCTTTGGCAATGAGAATTCATAGTTCTCCATCCATCCAGAAAGAACTCTACTCCGGAAACTCAAGACGAACACCTTCTGGCAGCTGCTGCTATGGGCAACGAAAAGGTAGGAGAGCTCACCCGTGGACAGCTAATGTTGGACTTAACGTCTATCATGAGCAATATATTGGACCAAAAGCTTGCGAGTTTAGCAACCAAGGAAGATTTAAAAAATGTGTCAACAAAAATCCTTGATCTCGAGCGTGAAAACCAACAGATGAGAGATGAGTTATCTCGGCTTAGAGAGCAGGAAAAGCAGGTGATGGACAAACTAACGGACTTAGAATCTCGATCTAGGCGAAATAACCTAATTTTTAGAGGTCTAAAGTGGGCCGGGAATTCACCAGATTTTAAACACATAGTTCGAAAATATTGTCAAGAAGAATTAGGGTGTGATAATCAGCTGTGGGTGAACCGTGCACATACTCTAGGCCGAGATAGGAAGTTAGTCATCGCCCATATCCCGCAGGATATAGATATCGAATATATTTTGTCAAGGGCGTATATGGTCAAGGATAAAGGGGTTGCTATTTTTAGAGATTTTCCGATTGAAGTGAGAAAGAGGAGGACCTACTTATTCGCAATCCGGCAAGAAATAGAGCGGCGAGTAGGTTGGAGACGGATGCCAGTTGTACACGATCATCTCACTGTCAACGGGACGAGATTTACATGGGGAGAAGATGGCCTACGGATCGGCGGTCGGGACGGCACAGAAAAGTTGTGTGAGCTCACTAAATACAACTTTAAGAACTTCATTGATGAGCTCAAAAGGAACGGGCCGAAACCAAGGAGCAATGAGACGCAGATTGCTGCCCAGATCGAGGAGCCTATGGTTAGCGAGGACTCCCCAGTGGGGGAACGCACTGGCGTGACCGTGACGGCGGCGACAGCGGCAGCGGACAAGGGCGAGGGCGAGGGCGAGAAATCCAACACATCAACAGCTTGAGGAGGCAGCACCAACCCTCCGGTGGCGGCGGCGGATACAGGACAGCAGGCGAGCAGCAGTCGGGGTGAAAGACATTCATCCGTAGTTAAGTTTTTAGCATATAATGTTTGTGGTTTGAAAGATAAGTTTAGAGATAATGATTTTTTAAATTTAATAGGCAATTATGATTTGATTTTTCTTTTAGAAACGTTTATGTCGGAAAAAGAAAAGGATTTTATTTGTAAATATTTTGTAAATTTTGAAGTTTATTTTGAGGCAGCAGTAAGGACAGCCAATTTTGGCAGGTTTAAGGGTGGAACAGTTTTGCTTATCAATAAAAAGTGCCATTTGGCGAGCAAAATGTCTTTTGTTAATTATGATGGATTTACACTGGTACGGCTGGGGATAGATAAGCACGAAGATTTGTTGATTATGCCAGTGTACCTTAACTTTAATGACTGGGACAGGGAGTTTTCGAAACTAGAGTCTTTTTTTAATAATACAAACACTGGCAACTTGATACTAATGGGGGATTTAAACGGACGTTTAGCGGAAGAACAAAAATTACCTGATGAATATTTGGAATATTTTGGCATAAACGCGGCAATTAGCAAAGAGAGAAAATCAAAAGATAAAAGTTTAAATTCAAGGGGGAGAAAATTACTCGATTTTATGTATAACGCGGGGTTAATATTACTTAATGGGAGATATGAAACGGATTATTTGGGGGAATTTACATTTATTGGTCCCACGGGCTGTTCAGTAATTGATTATGGGGCGGCTTCTGTTAATTGTTTGTCTCTTGTTAAAGCTTTTGAGGTCGTAAGCCACCCGGGATCGGACCATCTCCCAATTTCTGTCGCAATTGAAGTAGAATCTACATTTTTTGGTCATGAGAAGGAAAGCCAATGTTTACCATTATTACCAAAATTAAAATGGACACGGAATGATAACAAGTTTTATAAGGCTAAGATTACAAGAAATATTAGTAGTGTCAATTTCTCTGATGATAACCAGGAAAATGTTAATAAGATTATCAAGTGCATAAAGGATTCAGCAGATTTTAACCAGAAAACTAATTGTAAGCAATTTAGCAACAATAAACAACCGTAGTTTGATGGGCAGTGTTACAATCTTAGAAAAAGAGTTTTTAGTCATTTAAATCGTTTTAGAAAAAGTAACTGTAATGTTATAAAACTTCAGTATTTAGATTTAAAAAAGGAATATAACAATTTATGTAGAGCTAAGAGAATGGCACATTATAATTCCATTATAGATGCATTAAGTGTTGCTACAGACGCCAAAAAGTGCTGGCAGGCTATCAATAATTTTAAAGTAAAGGGTTTTAAGCAGGTAGGTGACATTTCTACAGTAGAGTGGGTGAGACATTTTAAAAATTTATTGAATCCTACGTTATCAGCGCGCGCTATTAGTTATGCGGAACCTTTTTTATCAGACGAGATAATGGATGCGGAGTTTTCTATAATTGAATTACGTGTTGTTTTAAAGAAGGTAAACAATAACAAAGCGCCTGGACTGGACAGAGTGCCCAATGAGTTTTTTAAAAACGCATCTGATACTTTTTTTCAAAAGCTTTTATGTATTTATAATAGTATCTTTTACGAAGGTAAAGTCCCAACAAGTTTTAAAAAGTCTATTGTTTTTCCGTTGCACAAGAAGGGGGATTTTAACGTGGTTAAAAATTACAGGGGTTTATCATTCATTGATTGCATTGCCAAAATATTTTTGAGTCTTTTCAATAATAGAATAAATAAATGGATTAATGAGCAAGGTATAATAACAGAGTTTCAAGCGGGGTTTAGAAAGGGATATTCTACGGTGGACAATATTTTCAATTTATCAAGTATGATACATCTTAACATTTCGCAACCAAACGGCAAACTTTATTGTTTTTTCGTGGACTTTACGGCCGCTTTTGATTACGTAGATAGAAGGGCTTTAATTTATAAGCTATCATGTTTGGGGTTAACAACGAAAATGCTGGGCATAATTAAGGATTTATAAACGGTACATCGGCCAATATATGGTGTAAAGATGGTCTATCGGAAGTCATCAACACAGAAAATGGCTTGAGGCAAGGTTGCGTGTGTTCACCGACACTTTTCAGTTTGTTTATTAATGATATGCCAGAAAATTTGGGAGGGGGGTGTAATTTTGGCGGGTATAAAATAAATATGTTAATGTACGCGGACGACATAATTCTAATAGCACCGACATCGACAGTACTGCAACTTATGATAAATAGGTTGCATGATTACTGTTCTAATTGGAATCTTAAAGTCAATTTAAACAAATCAAAGATTATGGTCTTTAGAAAAGGGGGGAAACTGGGAGCAAATGACAAATTTTTCTATGGGGGTGAGGCAGTTGAAATTGTTAATAATTATACATACTTGGGGGTTAACTTCACGACATCGTTATCTTGGGAAACACACCTTAGGGAAAAATCATTGGCAGGAAAATTAGCTATGAGCTCGGTATGGAAAAATTTAATATCCAATAGTCGTGTACCAACAAACGCGAAATATAAATGTTTTAATTCAGTCATCAAGGCAATTATTTGTTATGGAGCGCAAGTGTGGGGTTTTTTGGAAAACGATTGTTTAGAATCAGTGCAGCGAATGTTTGTCAAAAAGCTTTTTAAACTTCCCTTTAACACTCCAAATTATGTATTGTATCTAGAAACAGAACTTGAAAAAATTTATTTCCTGACAGCCAGAATGAATATTAATTATTTGGTAAAAGTTTCCAATTTATCAACTAATCGAATGCCAAACATTTTTGCAAAATTAATTGTAGGTAAAAACATTTTTTGGTATAGGCACTGGAAACAGTTAGGTCAAAAACATGACGTAAAAATAGATTTTGATATGCAGGATTCGACCGAGGTAGAGCGGCAGCTGTCACGTGTGCTGGAGGCGGCGAGGGCGCGTTGGAGAGCGGATGTTCAAGGTCGGGCGATAACGCCGATGTTTCACCAGCAATATCGGCTGCTTAATCTAAACCTAGGGTCGAAAAGTTACCTTGCTGATAAGAATGCTGACTTAAGTCTTATCTCTTGGGTGATTAAAGTTAGAGGAGAACTTTTAAATCTTAATTTCAAACCTTGGGTTGCGGACAAAAATTATAATTGCTCACTTTGTAATATGCAAGAAATAGAAAATATCTATCATTTTATAGCAAGATGTCCTATTTTAGCTAACATCAGAAACAAATATTTCAATAAAATAAATTTGTCGGAGATTGAGTTATATGAATATTTAAATGGGAGGGATTGGCGCCGGCTGGGCTTGTATACGAGGGATGCTTGGAGATATAGAAAAATTTTAACCGAGGAATTCAATTTTTGATACAAAACTTTATTAAAATAAGTTATAGCAAATTAAAAAAAAAAAAAAAAAAAAAAAAAAAAAAAACTGCCAGATCTGTTTGGTAAATAGTGTTTAGCTTATCATGAGCTCCTGAAAAACCGTAGTTTAGTACTGCTGTTGGTTCATGTTTTTAATTTTAAAAGTGTTTTATTAGTAATTAAAAGCTGAATGTTATTTTTTGTTTGTTTTTCAATTTAAGAAATATCTAGGTAAGTGTGTCAACCAAGCCGACAGTCAAAGTGACTATGGCTTTATGTGCAATTCTGACTCTTAAGCTGGATTTAGCCTATGTTAATTTAAATATATAAATCATCATAAAACTGTAATAGAAATGTATTTTCTTTATGGATCAATAAAGCACTTTTTCTTCTTCTTCTTCTTCTTCATAGTTCTCCATTGAAAGTGCTAAAAGTTACTTAAATTATATTATTATGTTACTTACTGTGTTTCTTTTTCTTTTTTCTAACTAACCTGATTAATCCCTTGTAGCAAATAACAATTCTTCTACTAATATCTTGTCCAATCGAAAAAGCAGCTACCTCAGATGATGCAAAGTTATCTTCTATCAACTTATGAATAAGAAATCGCCTAAATCCGTTAAATGGAGGAAATACCAAGACCCTGAAACATAAGGATCTCGTTGTAATATTTTTCATCAGCTGTTATTTACCTTAAAATTTGCATGGAATTGTCGCTTTAAATCATTTAAATCAAGTCAGTAGACGATGACGGAAAACAGCTATTCATTAGAGTACAATTATCTTCAACCCCATTAAAAAGAGATGGATTAATTTCAAATATCCTAAATACCAATAAAATTTATGGTATATGATAAATTTTTGCTATTTTTGCAAAAAGGTTAATAGCTGTTACAGCCTTGTGATTCTTGTATTCGTAACTTGTACTGTGTACTAGGATTGAACTAAGCGATCCGATGTTCAAAACATCATCTTAGGTAAGTTAGAACAAACTTCATCTAAGGTGGAACAAAACATTAAAGCATCATCACGCCTCTTTCACATCTGATCACCTTTTTTCTATCGTATCAACAGCAATATATAAGTTAGTCTCTGTGTTTTCCATTTGCAAATCATTATCAAAGCCGGACTCATTATTGAAGGGAGGTTATGAATTACAGTAGGCTACATAAAACTTAAGCCTAAAAGTTAGGGTATTTTTCAATTAGCTTGATCACACCTTAATCTTAATTTTATGTGTCAGGTGACCTGGTCAGGACAACTGTGTATTGTTATAAAGGGTATTTGAAAGAGTTTTACGTTAAATGAAAAATAAAAAGCTAAAAGGCTATAATTTGTACTTTATAAAAAATAGTACAGAGGCAGATTACTGATATACAGATCACTCTGATTAACACAAAAGGTACTTAATTTATGAATATGATGAACACATTTTAGCGAATTTCCCTATAGGGAATACGCTATTACGGTAGTAGCCATGGTAAGACCTAAGCCCGGGACCACTTTACTTTTTCATTTTGAGGTCCCCAGAAGCCAAAAACACCGTTCGTTCATTTTCATATATATGTATATATATATATATATATATATATATATATATATATATATCCATCTATCTATCTATCTATCTATCTATCTATGTGTCCGTTATTCTGATAACTTTTGAAGGGGACTTCCGATTTTGATGAAATTTGGTATGAAGGTGTAAGACCAGATCTATTTTCACGAGTTCGCGAACCAGCATTATCGGGTTATGGGAACGGGGTTTTATGGGGTTTCAAAGGGGTTAAAATTGGGTTTTTGGCATTTTTGGACCTCAATTTTCGAAATTTATGAACTTTAACTAAAACCATTCAAAAGAGCTTAAAATAACAAACAATTTAGTATTTTGAATTTTTAACTTAGCTTAAATGGTTACGGAGAAAATCGAAAAATGTGTTTTCCATGTTATTCTTATGGGAAATCAAGAAAACCCTATACCGTATCTTACCTATTTATTGACATAACTTTAAAATCAAATTTGGTATGTACATTATCTAGAAAGGGTTTAACTCATACTTGCTCACAAAACCCATATGGCGGCAAACCTACATACTCAGCCCCATGGGGTTTATGGGAAAAATAAAAATTGTCAGAGCTTGATATAATTTTGTGTTTACATTATTCACCAATTATTGATAAGGTTAGATTTTCTAACAACACCCCATGGCAGAAAACCTACATACTGGATCCTATGGTGTTTTTATGGGGAAAGTAATAAATAATCTGAAATTCCATTGGAAATTCGCTGAGTACGCAGGTCTGCTGCGACGGGGGTATTTAATTATTCTTACTTAACAGCAGATTAATTTCTTGAAAATTTTTTGTGTATTTACATTGTTTAAAAATATCACCTATAGGCTTACTATAAATTATACCAAAATATATATATATATATTAAAATACATTTATTAAAACATATTATATATATATATATATATATATATATCATATGGCTCATTTAGCCAGCCACCATGGTTTAAGAATAATAAAATAAATTCTGCGGTGCAGAGCACCTGAGTCAGTATAAGTAAAAATCTAAACACTAAAATAAAAATTAGATCTCTCTTTATAGAACTAAATCCAGGGCGCTAAGCCATTGCAGCCCAGCTTCACTTGAGCTATGCAGACCGGCCAATCCTTCGGGGAAGGCACTCAGTGGGCACTCTTCGACTATGTGTTCCATAGTTTGATATTCTGCTCCGCAGTCGCATGACTGGTCTTGTGTCATTCCCCGTTTGTACCGTAAGTGAAGGGTCTAGAGACTTCCAAGAGTGCTTGCCGACTCTCCTTTATCTCATTAAACTTGAAATTAATTTTCCTGTCTGCACAGGTTTTGAAAGTACGGAGAGGCGTTTTGCAATTTCACGAGGGCTTGGCTGTGAGGCATCATGTTTTTCCTTGATTTACCAGTGGAGAGTTTCCTGAGCAGAGACCAAGCTTTTCGACTACTTTTGGTGAAGTTCAGGTTCTCGACAGTTTTCACCCACTTCTCTCTCCTGGAGTTGTCGAGAGAGTTATGGAGTTGGTCAGCTACATCTCTGTCAGCAGTGTCTGTAAACTCACTGTAAAGATCTTCGCACTCTCTGCTCCATCCTGGTATGTATTCTTTTCTAAAACCTCTTGGGATTGTCGCCTTAGCGGAAGACAGGACAAGGCGAGTGAACCGATCATAGTTTTTTTATTTTAGAGGGGATGAACCTGATGCCGCTATCAAGCCTTGATGAGAAGGCCTCCCACTCAGCTTTATTAAAGTTCCATCTAGGCCGAGGAAAAGATCTCACTAGTGGAAATTGCATTCCTACTAATATTATTACAGGCCTGTGCTGAGAGTGGGGGAATGCACAAGGACCATCCTGGAAGTAGGCACGGGTGTTGCTGATGCTTCACGGGAGCAAAAGCACAAGTCTGGAGAGTACCCACGACACCATCGAGCTGAATGGAAGGTGTGTGGGTCCTTGGCATTATATACCAAGAAAAGGTTGTTATTTTCAGCCCAGCTTGAAAGACGAGTGCCGTTGTCATCATCGGACGAGTATCCCCACTGGGTATGATAACTGTTGAAGTCACCTACATATACCACAGGATGTTCAAAAGTTGGGAGAACTGTGTCTGACCACTGGGTGTTCGGTGGTTTGTATACATTTACAATAGTAGTCGCAGACACCTTAACAGCAACAACAAATGTGTTGTTATCACAACTTTTGTGGGAGACTGATACGTCGTCTATGTCCTGTCTAACGTACGTCGCCACTCCGTAGACCCTGTGACCTATTTCTTCCACAAGCTTATATCCAGGGATGTTGCCCCTCGCACTGTTTTCTAAGTCTTCTGCATGTGTTTCTTGCAGTGCGAGGACATCGACCTCATTTTCCAGCAGCACCTTGCAGAGGCAAGATTTAGATTTGCTCAGACCCTCTACGTTAAAATGACAAACATTTAAAACACAGCCTAAATTTCTAAATTGGCCCTGGGAAGGGCCGTTTGGATTTTGTCTGGCAGCTGGCATAGCTGAGAGATCACGGCGTGTGGCAGTTCAGCTGCCAAAGTTGTTGTTCGTTTAGCACCACCCGGGGAGTATGTGCAACTTTAATGGAATGCTGCGGACGCGAACAACATCACCCCCCATTAAAAAAAATTATTAAAATACATTAAAAGTAATTTTGTTTAGTAAAAAAATATCTGTGTAAGACAATATTCTTCGAAAAAATGATTTTTTTCCATTTTTTCCTGATTGCGGAAGCAACCTCCATTTGCGCCCGATGGAGGGTTAATAAAAATATTAATGAAGAGCAATTTAAGTAATAATTATTATTCAGAGAAAGGGAAATTTAACCTGCTATGTAATAACTCGGAAAATTCTGTTTATTTATAAACTTTTGATATAGTATTTTTATTTTTAAAATTTATAAAATCATTGTCAAATTTGTGAAAAGGTTTTTATTGACTAGCCTGATATATAGGCTAATACAATTCTAATTATAACCTATTCATGGATAAATATACAGTAGACTCCCTCTTAACCGGCCACCTCGGGACCAGGCCGCGGCCGGATAATGAATTGGCCGGTTAAACCGATGTTTATTTAAGAACGCCAACCCACAATTTTATACGCCTAAATATAATTATTACTTGAAAAATAACGTTAAATATATGATTTATAACTAACATCCACCACCCACGAAATCCACAACAAACCTACACTAATAATAATGTGGTCTACTGGATAGTAGGTAAAAACGCATTGACTTCTGGTGGCATTCACTTCCGTCCAGGACGTTATATTTTAATTGGTTTGAGAACATCATATTATGAAATAACGTTGAATTGAATGATACAGTAGATAAGAAAACTATGTTTCCGGCGATACACGGCCGGTTAAAGCGATGTTGAGATAAAAAATGGCCGGTTAAAAAGATGTTATTTTGTGTCAGGGTAGGCCGGTTAAAGTGGAGACCGGTTAAAAGGTGGCCGGTTAAGAGGGAGTCTACTGTAAATTAATCTTGCTAGATTTCATAAACACCCGAAATACCCGGGTATTTATGACTTTTGGTTATTTACCCCAAGTTTTAAATACCGAGGTATTTTACATCACTACGTGTGGGGGATACAAAACTGTAAAATCCCCTTGAAACCCTATCATTCTTTTTTTGTGATTCTTCAAAGATCAATAACCTAACAACAGTGTCTTGAAGTGAAAGAGAGCTGAAAATGTTGTCACCTACAGACTGGAACAATTATTTGCAAGTAGTGTGTGTATTCGCAGTGGAAAAATTAAATAGCCTATTGATGAGAAAGCAGGGGTTGGTCTAATCGTCAAGATTAACAAAAGTTTATTTACGAAATGAAAGAACAATTCTGGGTGTGTGGCCCCCCTAGTGGATGTTTTGAAGATTGTGTTAGGAAACTGGTGGTAGTTTCCTTCTAGCTGTTCCAAATAGGAGTGCAAAACCCTTATAGAAAAATTTAAAAACCTTATGGAGACGGTCAGTATCTTAATGTTCAATAGTTGGAAGGCGCAAAAGACAAAAGAGCTTTGAGGCTGTGGGTTTCCAACACTTCACTGTTAACCACTAAATACAATTTTGTAGACCTTAACATTATTGGAGCTAGCTCTCAACAATTTGGGCAAATGTGGGGTTCTGCAAATTGGAGAAATAAGAGGCAGAGGGGTAAGCCCTATTGCCTGCCATCATCTCGATTCCTACTCGTCCAAGTACATTTGCAATCTGCAGTGACAGCTGACGGCGCACACTGGTGACCCATTCCAAGAGACATCGCTGCATTTTGGACCTCTTCAAAGAAGTCATTCATAACGTAAGTTATCCTATATATTAAATTACTTTTAGTTTCTTTGAGAAAACTTTTAATCAACACATTTTATTTTTTTCTTATTTACATTTTTTGATGGACCCTAAATTACTACCTCATTAGGCTAACTTTAAAGGCCTAGGCTACACTTTTTATTTAAACATTTTTCAATTTATAGGCTAAATCTGTTTTATTGTTAAAGGTAGGTTTAATTACTTGGAACAAAATTTAATTCGGTGATAAAATCTCAATCGTATCGTGTAATTGTATCATCGACAGAATAGTAATATTACCGGTATCTGAGTAGCCTAATAACAACTAGTTGGGTAGCCGAGAGATTAGGCCTATAGAGCTCACCTTTGAATCCAAAGGTTGCTGGTTCCTGAGAAAAGTTAGTAGCAAGAGGTTCGATTCCGGACCCAGTTGCCATTTATCAGTGGGGCTATTAATTAATGATGCTTTCTAACAACTGGTCGATATTAGATAGTAACAAGACTAGGGTTAGGACAGTTCCCCGTCAAAAAATTAAAAACGCCACTGGCATAGATTTGCACAAAATAAAAATAAACAATAAAAATATCACAAAATCAAAATTGTAATATCAATACTAACGAATGTACTCAATCGCTTGATGGAGTAGGATAACAAAGTATCGTATTTCGCCTAAATTAATGTTTCTTCGATTTTATAACCATAAACCAGCCATTCTAAAGTAATGGAGGTTACGAGCATACAACTATATTGTTGAAAAAATAAGTGAAACAACCTAAATATTCTAAAACCAAATATGTCACAAGTTTAAGTTTTGTTTGTATAAGGGTTCAAGATTAAAATAATATCATTTCATCAAGTCGTATCCAAAATATCATCTTTAGAAGACGGTAACGGAGGTTACTCACACGCATGGCTAAGTCGTGACTCCTTAACTATTTCTTAAATTTTCTGTGAATTATTATGGCCAACAAATTTTATTTCATGATAATCAAATTCTTCAAGAGATATGCTTTTTATTTTCAGTACTCTTGTTAAAAATAATTAATTTAATTTAGTGAATAATAATACAACATAAAGTAACGGAGGTTACCGTCCGAGTAACGGAGGTTACCTGTGCGATTCAAGATGTGATTTTGGCTGTTTAATGGCCCATAGTAAACTAATTATGAATAAAGTGTAATAGGAAATTAAATTGTAGGGATTGTATAGAAATGTTTTATAATTATAATTGAAAAAAACATGGTTATACTAACAAAAACAATAGGTCTAAATTGCTAATGCTACATTACAGTAGGCTACTTTGACTTTTTGGCTAAAAATTAAACTGAAAATGACAGTAATCTGAGTGAAAAGTATTGAAGTGCAATATCTTGTAAAGCAAATAAATTTCAATTATTTTTAACGAATAAAACTGTGTGTAAGTAGTCAAGTTTTATCACAAAAAATTGCAAGATACAACGCCACTCCCAGGCATTATTAAGCCTCCGACACATTTTGTATAGACTCATTAGCTTAAAAACAATTATTTTTCCTAGTTGTTCTCTAATTCTCTTGGCGACAGAATTTTGTTTTTAACATAAGATTCCTTCCTTCCCTCTCCATCTTTCTGTTAACTCTCTTTCCACTCGGTTTCATTTTTTTCTTCCTTCTTTCAATCTTGCTATCAACTTTTTTTTTAAATATTTTCACCATAGTCTTTAACTTACCAGGAAAATAAAGTGAATTATTACCTAAGATTTATGAAAGCTACAATTAGGCAACTATAAAAAAGCGTAAATATTAACTTCCTATCCTTTGGAAATTGCTGTTAAACTATCAATAATAAATATAGGCCTAAAATCTAAACAATTTCATATTGTTTAAAGTTTATAATATTGTTTAATAGGTAACTTACTTAATTTCAATTAAAAACTAAGCCTAGACCTAATATAAGCCTTTACAGGACCACCAGTTTTGTATAGGAGTCAGGAGATAGTAAAAAACCCTCTTAAAAGTAAAAAAAACTTCGGTAAAGACAGTAGAAGATTTGTATGTCACCAGAACATTCATAATATAAGTCAGTACAAGTAAAATGGTGTTAAAAATTGATCATATCTTTAAAATGTCATGGTAATAACATATGTAACCTCCGTTACTTATATTTTGTGTAACCTCTGTTACCAAATAAAATCTATGTTCTAGTAGGTGTAAAAACCTTAAAAAATTAAGACATAACCCTTATGTCACTTTGACTTAAGAAACAATTTTTTTCATTTTAAAAATGTAAAATAAAGTAGTTACAGAAACTTTTTTATCTTTTTAGTAACGGAGGTTACATCCAAAAGTGTCAAAGGAAAATTCGCAATAAATAATTAAAATAATTCAACTAAAATGTTCAGACGACATCATTCAATAAAAGAGGAATTGCTTCAGTTAGATATAAAAAAACAACTCTGAACAGCTAATCCAAACCAAAAATATAAAATGGTAAACAAATAGTTCTTTGCCAATGTTTGCTTTCATCCGGAAAGGTGTGCATTCAACAGTACACAATCAAGGGAAAAAAACAAATTAGTTTTTTAAAAACTATCAATTAGTTAAGTTTGAACTATTAGGTATACACCTAAACACTTTAAAATTGGGTTTTTATTATTTTTAATTTTACCATTTTGGTTTCAAAATTTTTGGAATGGCTGAAATATGAGTAGGAATTTGTGTATTGTTCGTAGCTTGATTTTACAAGTGTTTTTATGGGATTAGGACAAGTACCATAGACCCTAGGCCATATTTTGTTTTATTCGTCATAACTTTTTTTCAAATGTTTCTTGCTTATATTAATTAGGCCTAGGGCCTAGCCTATATTATTTTCTTGCTCTCCATAAAATTTTAAACAAAATGTACATCTTGGAATTTTGAAAATGTGTAGGGCCTATCTATAATTATTTTAGAGGAGAGCAAAGTAAGGTTACATAAAATATTATCTTTGATTTATACTTTTTTATTTTTTACCTCGCTTATAACTTAGCCTACTTTTGGTCACCAAAAAGTAAGGGTAACAATTTTTTTACCGTATTGTTAAATAGTCTATTTTTTCTACTTTCATATAGGCCTAATAGCCTATATAGGCTACATTTTTAATACTAGGGCCTAGGTCATAAAACATATTTTAGAAGTTTTATTTAAAAGTATACAAAACATAATGGTAACGATCCAGGGGTGCAACACTGAACACTCGGATGGTTAAGATAAAAGGGTTAGGATTTAACCCTAAGGACGTGAAATTGAAGGGGGGTCTGTACATCAATGTAAGTTATTAGCCAATTCCTTTTAATTTGATGCTTGACATTAATTTGAGTTTGATAACGTGAAAATGGACGGGATTCTGCATATCTACGGGATTCTGTAGGGGATTCTGCATATCTACGTATAAGCCAATTCATTTTTATTAGATTCTTGACATTTGAGAGTTTGATGATGGACAACTGGAGGATTAAAAGTTTAATAAGTGTCAAGGATACTTGGACCTAAGTAAAGCCTAACAAACAAAAAACCTAGGAATGGGTAACTTAATGGTAGGCTTTGATGGTAAATGTAATGAGGTGGTCTTACCTCTCTAGTACTGAATCATTTCCATCCAAACTTATCAGGCAGCGGCCCTTGTCCTACAAAATTGTCAACTAACTACTGCAGCTTAAGCTTGATTAAGAATAGTGAGGCCATTGACTATGTACACTGTACAAAGTCAATGGTGAGGCCTAGCCAAGGCCTATCCAAAGGCCAATTTATTGTTTAAGTCAGTCATTTTTAAGCATTACATTTATTATAGCTTAAAACTTATATTATTAAACTCGTGAACAAAATTCATTAAACAATTAAAAGATGTATGGTTACTACTTAAGGAATGCTTATTATGTGACAACTTTCACCTCAGTGTAACTGTTTCATAATCAAGTTACCACTCTTATTCAATAACGAGCTCAAGTTGTAAGGTATGATAGCAAACACTTCCTGGATTTACTTACGTTCTGCTAGGGAAAATATTTTTCTGTAAATATCTCTGCAAATCAGCCTGAACTATTTCCATAAATTCTTTATCTTCAGGAGAGAAGATATTTCCTTTCATCCAATCCAGTTTGGTATTTTTATTATCAACTTCTGCATTAAAACTTGTACCTCAAGAATATATTAAAAAGTAATGCGCGACTCCTGTATCAAAGGTACTTAACATATGATACGGTGATGGTGATACGGAATTAACGGAAAACAGTTTCAACATGGACATGAAATTCATATAAATTTAGAGTTAATAAAACCTCTGAACAAAAACAACACAGGCGTCCTCTGCCCAACTAAGGAAAAGTGCTGTAAGTCCAAAAATTGGATTTTGAGAAAACGTCACCTAAAGTTTACCATACTGCTGTACTTTTGCATATGAAACTGTTATAATTTTTTCTTATTCTGTCATTAGATACATTTATATGGAACACATTTAGCAAGTTTTACTATTTTTTCTTAATATTTAATAGGTAAAAACATTTAAAAACAAACGACATACCGTACATACGGCACTTTTGTTTAGTATAATGTGCTCAATCATTTTCTATAAGTGCCGTATGTCCACAGAGGTACTGTAATACGCATTGATTAAAATTGAAGATTTCTTTCAAATATCTTCCAAAGATTATATTTGTTTAAAAGTATTAATTACAATTAATTATTAAAGTAAACAAAGTGAAAAAGAGGTTTTCCTATTTTAAATAAATTATATTTTTACACAATTTTAAAAGTATAAAAATTACATCTTTCTTTAAGACCTACTTAGATTTGAGTAAGTTAGGCGTAATGTTCAAATAAATGATACTTGTTAAACAACTTTAGAAGTAAATTTTATAAAACTTTTTGGATTTGAGTATAAGTTAATTTTTAAGTAAATGATTCTTGTTACACAATTTTAAAAGTATAAAAATTACATATTTCTTTAAAAACTACTTGGATACATCGGTAAGTTAATGTGTACAACGGTAGTACACAAAGTTTAGCCTTTTGGCTGAGATGTAGGTAAGTCTTTCCAAAACTTCTTTATTTTCTTGGCAGTGTGAGTTAAGACTATATTTTCTTCATTGATTTCTGCGATGGGTTGGTCTGTACTGTCCCATGGTTATCATTTAGGCTGAAGTCCTTTGACACAGTCATTTTCCTGTAAATCTGCATCCTCTTCCAGGTTCAGATTGTCGTTGTTTTGTTGGATTACATTTGTAACTAAGTTATAATATTCTTCATTTAGGCCTACTTATTTAATATTATGCATAGGTAATTCCAAATTACCAATTCCATTAAAATCAAATTCATTCGGTTCGTGTGGTACAAGTGTATTTGTATTCATATTATAAACTAGTATATAGTTTTCCGGTATCTCCAGTATTATTATAGTGGTATCTGATGTCACATTTGTAACATTGTCTGGCAATATTTGGCCTACAACATAGGAATTTGACGGTACAGAATCTTCATTACACTTTGTTTGTAATAAATCACTGCATAGATTATCATCTTTAGGTAGAACTGTTAATGATTTAACATCTTGTTAATTTGATCCAGTCTTCGTTGTTTCAAGAGCTAAGTTTAATATATAAGTTTCAAACGAGCTGACAAAGGTTGACACTTTAAAGCACTCCTGTTCCATACCAAATACTTTATTATCCACTAAACAAAAAAAATGTTGGCTGTAAATATATTTTCTCTTAATACTTAGCACTCACAGGAACTGAAAATAGACTGATTTGAAACCAAATAAATCATACTATAAAAATATTGGGGTTTGGACGGTTCCCCGTCAAAATGTTAAAAAATGCCAATATCGTAGATAGACACAAAAAATAAAAAATACATAGTTTTGTATTCATTGATATAACCTTGAAAATTCACTGACAACAAACAAATAGTGCAGTATGTTCATCAGCTGTTACACATCAACTAAGCAAAACTGCAGTATGTACACAATCTGCTAAGCAAGACTGCTGTGAGTACAGAGTACTAAGCATAAATGCAGTATATCCATTGGAGTTACTGCGCTTTTGATTAGTACTGTGTACTTACGGCAGTCTTGCCTAGAAATATGGTACTTTTACTGTACATACTGCAACACATACCTCTATAATCTCATTATGTGTTGGAGATACGGCATTTTTGACTAGTCCATTGGATTCTCCATGGTCTAAAATGTAGGAAACCATATATAACTCAATATGGACAATTTTGGACTTACGGCACTTTTCCTTAGCTGGGCAGTCCTTGTCTCCGACTCCTCTGCTTTGGTCATTTGATACTTTTCGTGACTCCGTGACTTGTCTGCTACGTTTATTTACGCTGGTTCTTCTATAGTTCTGTTTCTCTGGTTTCTGCAGCATTCCCACAATTCCCTTCTCACTGTTTTCAAACACAAAATATTGAATTTTGTATATTATTATTATACTGGTGTCTCGTATCGTATGTAAGTACAAAAAGTTTGGGAATATGAGTCAAAATAAAAAGAAAATCCAGAATATTTTTTTCTATAAGTATTGTATCACCTAAATATCCACCTTTTTTCAATATAAGTTTACATCTCTAAAACCATAAAAGATTTTATGAAACTTGGTATAAGTAAGTAAGTGATTAAGGTAAAAAGTAAATAATTGGAAAAATACCAAACAAAATATATTTTTGTTTCAAAATGGTGGCAATTTTTATTATTCAAACTAAATTTTCTAAAATTTTCTAATCAACGATACCAAGTTTGTAAGAATTTAACAACAAATAAGTTTAACGGATGAGTTATTGCTATTTTTCTTTGAAAATTTAAGTTACTCTATTTGTATTTTATAATGCAAAATATATGTTTTCTGCAGAAAAATCTTAATGATTCCGTTATTTGTTGTCATATCCGTACAAACTTGGTATATCATTGGTTAGACAATTTTATTAGGATTTTTTTTTGTTTTTTGTGAAATTTTTTAGCGAATTTCCCTATAGGGAATACGCTATTACGGTAGTAGCCATGGTAAGACCTAAGCCCAGGACCACTTTACTTTTTCATTTTGAGGTCTCCAGAAGCCAAAAACACCATTCGTTCATTTTCATATATATGTATATATACAGGGTGTTCGGAAAAAACGTTTCAGGAATCCAGGAGGTTATTGCCCACATCAAAATAAGCAAAAAAGTTCCTATAAACATATGTCCCAAAATGCTTCGTTAACCCGCTAGCCGCCATTTTGTTTTTTACACTAAATAATTTTTATTTCCGTAGTGGATCATTGTATTAAGTTAATATTTGGCATGAACCTTCATCATAGCAATACCCATTTTCAAGAAAAAAGTTATTTTTTTCCAATTTGTATTTTCAAAATGGCGGCCATTTTAAAATTTTAAACTAAAATATCTCAAAACCGGTAAATTTTATAAAAATTTTACTAGACACAAAAAAGTTGACAAATTTAATTATCTAACCATTGGTACCAAGTTTGTAAGGATCTGACAACAAATAACGGAGTTATTGAGATTTTTATGCATAAAAACATTGATTTTGCATTGTAATTAATGCAAATTAAGGTAATTTTAATTGAAAAATCTTAATAACTCTGTTATTTGTTGTGAAATCCTTACAAACTTGGTATCATTGGTTAGATAATTAAATTTGTCAACTTTTTTGTATCTAGTAAAATTTTTATAAAATTTACCGATTTTGAGATATTTTAGTTTAAAATTTTAAAATGGCCGCCATTTTGAAAATACAAATTGGAAAAAAATAACTTTTTTCTTGAAAATGGGTATTGCTATGACGAAGGTTCATGCCAAATATTAACTTGATACAATGATCCATTACGGAAATAAAAATTATTTAGTGTAAAAAACAAAATGGCGGCTAGCGGGTTAACGAAGCATTTTAGGACATATGTTTACAGGATTTTTTTTGCTTATTTTTATGTGGGCAATAACCTCCTGAATTCCTGAAACGTTTTTTCCGAACACCCTGTATATATCTATCTATCTATCTATCTATCTATCTATCTATCTATCTATATATCTATCTATATATATCTATGTATCCGTGGCACTGATAACTTTTGAAGGGGACCTCCGATTTTTATGAAATTTGGTATGGAGGTGTAAGACCAGGTCTATTTTCATGAGTTCGCGAACCAGCATTGTCGGGTTATGGGAACGGGGTTTTATGGGGTTTCAAAGGGGTCAAAAATGGGTTTTTTGCATTTTTGGACCATAATTTTTAAAATTCATCAATTTTAACTGAAACCATTTAAAAGAGCTTAAAAAACAAACAATTTGGTATTTTGAATTTTTATCATAGCATAACTGGTTACGGGGAAAATCCAAAAATGTGTTTTCCATGTTATTCTTATGGGAAATCAAGAAAACCCTATATCTTGCTTATTTATTGACATAACCTAATCAAATTTGGTATGTACATTATCTATATAAGGTTTGACTTATACTTGCTTACAAAACCCATATGGTGGCAAACCTACATTATACCCCCATGGGATTTATGGGGAAAATAAAAAATTGCCAGAGTTTGATACAATTTTGTGTTTACATTCACCAATTATTGATTAACTTGGATTTTATAACAACACCCAATGGCAGGAAACCTACATACTCGATCCTATGGTGTTTTTATGGGGAAAGTAAATAATCTGAAATTCCATTGGAAATTCGCTGAGTACGCAGGTCTGCTGCGACGGGGGTATTGTGAAATTTCCCCGTTTTTGAAAAGTTTTTGTTTGAAAAATTAGTATGGCCACTATTTTTAAACGGAAAAAATATATAGGTTTAGTTTATTTTATTACTGACAGATAGCGTTAGTTGCATTGAGCACCCTGGTAGTATTCCGGGCGCCTCACCGGGTTTACCGGTGACTAAAAAAGACGATAATTGTCGTCTGCTAACAAGGCATTTGCATTGTTTAGCAGACGACAGTTATCGTCTTTTTTAGTCGCCGGTAAACCCGGTGAGGCGCCCGGAATACTACCACTGTATGAGTTTTCGGGCGCTTGGCGTGAGAGCGTGAGTCGACGCTCAAATGCGTGAGGCTCATGCATTTTGCGTGACAGTTTATTGCCAGGTCTGCATAAAATCCCAGAATATTGCACCAATCTTCACAAATCACAACTACAACACCCAGAAAAATGGCATACATGCAATCAGTGGCGGGCGGCCCTAGAGTTTTCGGGGCCCAAGGCGAAGTTCTGCGGCGGGCCTCTCTTAATACGGTACCTGAAATATATCTAAACTAGACGATTCACTTAGAAAAAAGGTGGCAATCCAAAGAACTAGAAATAAGGTTTTAATAGAAATTAAAAACTTTTTTTGAAATCGTGATTTTAGTTTTTTAGCTCTAGCAGAGAAACGGTAGGTACTATCAAAAATCTGATATTAAAACTACGATAGTAAGTTAAATTTAATTATCTAATATTTTGGTTCTTTGACTTTTTGTCATATCACTCACAGTTAATCCTCCAGACCGATTTTTGTGAAGTTCAGTTTTAGATTTTTTGCTCTAACGACTAAGCGGCTTGTCCTACAAACATTTTCAAATGATAGTTTTGATGGATCTTTTAACTATCTACAATTTTAATCCTGATATATTTCCCCGTATCTCTTCCCGTTTACTCTCAAAATACATTTTTCACTTTTCAAAGTTTTGTGAACATAAGTAATGGTAAACTGTAGGTTCTGGCCCACTAGAGAAATAGTAATTTTATTATTTCAGCTCTAGCGGCCAAACGGTTATTCCGATCCTAAATTTGAGACTAATACTACGGTAGGGAATTGGATGAACTACAAGTCATCCAATTCATCCAAAGTTTGGTCCTGTGACTTTTTGTCGTATATCGCACCAATTGCGTACAGCTCCGGACTAATTTTTGTGAAATGGCGTTTTCAGTTTTACACTCTGTGGCATAACGATTAGTCCTATCAAAGAATGTTGATAAATACGACCGAAATATTTTAAAAATGGCTAAACTTTTTAGAACATTTTGCATTAGCCCTCAAAACAGATTTGATACAGGGTGATCAACTCAAAGAGATGCCACCATTAGAATCTCGTAAACTAGAATAGTAACAGACAACTATAAATTGGGGGCCTTACCTCCTTTTTAGAGACTAAAATACGAACTCATATATATATATAAAAAAAAAAGAAAGAAATAAAGAAAATTGGTCGATATTTTCAATGGTGACCAACATTGAAATTTCTTATAGAACATCCCATTTTAATAATGGATTCGGATTATTTTTTATATTTTCTCTTTTTCTCTAAACTTAACGATTAGGGAGCTAGAGGTAATTAATGTCCATCTTTAGTTCCATAAAAGTAACATGGGGCAAACTTTATATGCCTACTTCTCGGGAAAAATTCAATATAATGAAAAATACTCAATAGCAAAAATGTCTAAAAGTAATGTTTTAAGAACATTTCACTCATAAAAATTGTCATTTACGCATCATTAAAATTATTTCCAATATGGCCAACAAAAATAGAAATTTATTAAAAATTATTTTCAATATGGCGGAAATTACACAATTTTAAACTCAAATATTTCTAAACCAGTAAATGTTATCAAAAATTTTTAAGTCTCAAAAAGTTTACAGTTTGAATTACCTAACCAATAATACAAAGTTTGTAAGGATCTGACAACATATAAGGGAGTTATTGTGATTTTTATATTAAAATTGCCTTGATAATTAGCATTAATTATAACGCAAAATCAATGTTTTTATACAGAAAAATCACAAGAACTCCATGATTTCAATTCAAATCTTCGCAAACTTGGTATACTATTGTTCAGAAAACTGTATTTTTCAACTTTTTTGCGTCATTTAAAATTTTGATCAAATTATTCAGTTTTGAGATATCTGAGTTTTAAATTTTGAAATGGCCGCCATTTTAAAAATTCACATCGGAAAAAATAACTTTCTTCTTGAGAACGAGTATTGCTGTGATGAACGTTCATGCCAAATATTAACTTAATACAATGATTTGCTACGGAAATAAAAATTATTTAGTGTATCAAATTTGATAAAACCAAGTAGAGCAGGGCATGAGGGCGGAGCCCCTATCGAGTTGAATGCGACTCTTATTTATATATTAGGTTAAAATATAAATACCTTTCCGTCAGCACTTCCAAATTAATCCATGTTGTTACATGTTTATATGTTTATGTTTTGGACGTCGGTCAAAACGTCGGTCAATCGTCTTTTTGTTTTGCAAAAGAGGGCGGTGAGACTCATTGCTGGCCTCAAGGATGGTGATCACTGCAGATAGGCGTTCAAAAGACTCAAAATATTGACACTTCCCAGTCTTTTCATTTTTGAAGTTGTTCTGTATGCTAAGGTCCACGGACATCCAGTTGTCCGTGATCATTCACATAATACTAGATTTAAGAACCGTTTTGCTATTTTCCACAATAGAAAAATGTTTGAAAAGCAACCTTTTTATTTTGGAAACAAAATATTAGATTCTCTTCCATCACATATTACCAACTGCGATAGCATAAGAACATTTAAGAACCAACTTGAAAAGTTTTTTATTGAAAAATCTGTGTTTGAGGTGGATGAATTATGTAACATCTAAAGTTAATCCTGTCTCAATGAAAGATAGAATTAAGTAAGCAGAATTATTTATAATTCTGTCCTGACGTATCCCATGCCCTACACTACTGGGTCAACGGGACGAAGAGGAAGCACTGTAAGCACTTTATGTATGTTGCATGCCTTGTTTATAGTCAGAGCCATCCTTAGGAAATGCGAGGCCTGGAGCAAAATATTTTTGCGAGGCCTTATTTAACGGTGATTGCTGGGGGGTTGTGGGGTATGGAACATACGACAGCATGTGTCCAAGTTATGTCTAAACGTTTTCCGACTGTCTATACAGGGTGTCCAAAAAAAACCTTTACAAACTTTTCCAGGTTATTGCGCACGTCAAAATAAGCAAAAAAGTTCCTATAAACATATGTCCTAAAATTCTTCGTTAACCCGCTAGCCGCCATTTTGTTTTTTACACTAAATAATTTTTATTTCCGTAACGGATCATTGTATTAAGTTAATATTTGGCATGAACCTTCATTATAACAATACCCATTTTCAGTAAAAAAATTATTTTTTTCCAATGTGTATTTTCAAAATGGCGGCCATTTTAAAATTTTAAACTCAAATATCTCAAAAACGGTCAGTTTTATAAAAATGTTTCAAGAAACAAAAAAGTTGACGAATTAAATTATCTAAATATTGATACCAAGTTTGTAAGGATCCGACAACAAATAACGGAGTAATTGAGATTTTTCTCTTAAAGTAACCTAAATTCGCATTAATCATAGAGCAAAATCAGTGTTTTTCTGCAGGAAAACCACAATAACTCCGTTATTTGTTGTTGGATCCTTACAAACTTGGTATCAATATTTAGATAATTTAATTCGTCAACTTTTTTGTCTCTTGTAACATTTTTATAAAATTTACCGTTTTTGAGATATTTGAGTTAAAAATTTTAAAATGGCCGCCATTTTGAAAATACACATTGGAAAAAAATAATTTTTTTACTGAAAATGGGTATTGTTATAGTGAAGGTTCATGCCAAATATTAACTTAATACAATGATCCGTTACGGAAATAAAAATTATTTAGTGTAAAAAACAAAATGGCGGCTAGCGGGTTAACGAAGCATTTTAGGACATATGTTTACAGGAACTTTTTTGCTTATTTTGACGTGCGCAATAACCTGGAAAAGTTTGTAAAGGTTTTTTCTGGACACCCTGTATATATGTAATCAATCCATTAGACCTCTATATCTTTGAAATTATTTGAGTTACAGAAATGAAACTTGGCACAACTATTAATTGCAGGGTCTCCCTGAACTCTACCCTCTCTCTACCCTCATCTCTATACCCTCTTTTTCAGGTATTATTCCTGGACCAAAGACAAGCCAAAATATCATATTTAAAATTTAGTGATTTTAATACAAATAGTCACGCATATGAGCGGGTTGCCGGGCAAAAAGCGCGGTTGCGACGCCAGCTCAAAAATGGATTTCATACCAAAACTGCTCCCGGGGAAGCGGTCCTACCGTGACTAGCCTCATTTATATCGCTCTATCTCGCTTATTTATGAACCAATTTTCATGGCATATCGTTGGATTTTAAATTAAATTTTACAAAAAAACATATAAGAACATAAACTTTGCTACCTTATGTAGGTATTTTTATGTAATTTAAGGTTAAAGATTTTAATTGGCCACCATTTTGAAAACATGATGAATTATAAAAAGTTGATTATTTTTTCTAGCCAGGTCTTTACTTCAAAAAGCTGTGTACTGAATTTAAACTTATTAGGCCTACGTCAAGCCGTTCTTAAATTAAAAATTATTCTTAAAAAATACAAAATGGCGGCTGTACAAGTAACAATGGTGTTTTGTAATTTTTAATTATGATATTTTGATTTTGGCTTGTCTTTGGTCCATGAATAATACCAGAAAAGGAAGGTAGAGAGTTCAGAGACACTCTGTATTAGGCCTAAGTCGCAAATGCAAGTGAATTTTTACATTTCTAACATTTACTGTTTCAAGTTTAAAGATGGCGGTAATTAAAAATGTTCAAAATTCAATATTTTTAAAATCTGTAAAATTTACAAAATTTGTAAACTTACAAAAAATTGTATGATTTAATTACCGGAGCAAAAATACTAAGATTGTTAAGATAAAACAATGGATAGTGGAGAAATTAAAATCTTATTTTGAGAAAACATGGGTTTTGCTCGTAAACTTAGGCCTATGTGATTTTAAAAATGTAAAACTTAGATTAATCCGTTGTTTCTCGTTTGATCATTACAAACCAAACTTAATTTCAACTTTTTTGTTTGCAGTTTTTAAGATATTTAGCTATGAAAATTTTAAGTGGCCGCCATTTTGCAACCATAAATGTTAGAAATGTCCAAATTCATTTGCATTTGTGCCTTAACGCACTTAACAGTTCCCAGACAGCACGTAAGCTTAAACTAAGTTTGGTTTTAGAATATTTTTAGCTTATTAGACCAAGCTTAGTTTTTGGAGTTCATTCCAAACTTAAAATAAACTTGGTGTAATGAAATTGTGTTACTACACTAACCCCAAGCTTGGTCGGAGCTCATTTTAAAATTGGTTTACCAAGTTTGTTTTTAGTCCATAAACTAAGCTCACAACAAGCTCACGAAAGTGAGTTTAAAATAAGCTGCGTGATGACGTCAAAATTTATTCTGGTCTGCGCATGCGCTCTGTCCCGGGTCATTGTTAACAAACCCCCTCCAACGGTCTTCTCTCCTACACAACAGCTTGCCACTTTAACGAACGACGTCCGCCAAGCCATCTTGAAAAACACGTTTGTTTGATGTGCAAGATTTTGTTTGACCTACAAATAATTCCGCGTTTGCCTTTATAAGTTTGAATTATTTTTTTTAAAGTTCTTGTTAAGGTAAGTTTCAAAAGTTTATTCATGTTAAAAGCCTCTATATTTCCAAATAAACTAAACAAATCCGTATGAACTTGACCAACATTTGCCATTTCCATGCAATTTAAGTTCACAATTCCGAAGATTGTGATATTGTGATATTGCTGAAGATTTTGATTGTAAATATTAATCTAAAATATCGTAAATAGCCAATAATGTATTGTTTGCTTTCACAACTAACAACTTGCTTGTAGGATTTTTTCAGATCAATCAGTAAGGTTATGCTACTGTCATTAATTAATTCTGAAAACATCTCTACAATCTTATGCTGTAAGGTTTGATAACAATATATTATGTTAAAATGTTAAGGGTATTTTGTTAATACATAACGATTACCCTATACCTCATCATATACAAAATATATTAACTTTAAGTTATAGTTCTTCTGCTCAACATCACACCCATTAAAATCATTAAATATTTTAATCATAATTTATAAATCGATATGTAAAATAAATTGTGAAGTAGTGGAGGTGGCAAGCGTTGGCCCAGTTGATTCACTTTTTTCATTTGTTACTTGAAAATATTGGATTCATTCATAGGCTATGAATAAACTTTTGAGACTCATCTTTAGAAGAATTTTAAAACAGTACAAATGAAATAGGCCTACATGTCTACTAATACATTTCCTTTATTTTTGTACAAATATTCATCCCAATGGGTTTTTGACAAACTATATATATTATTTACTCAAGTTTGGAGCAACTATAAAATGAGCAACAATAAACCTAAAACTAGTTCACTCACATATATTAAAACCAAGCCTAATGTGAGCCTAAACCAAGTTCACTCACCTAAGTTAAAATCAAGCCTGATGGGAGCTTAAAACAAGTTCCCACCAAACTTAATATGTGTTTAGTAACGCCCTGCTTTATGAAGCTTGGTTAGCCAAGTTTGGAACAAGTATAAAATGAGCTTAAAATGAGCCTAAAACCAGTTCACTCACCTAAGTTAAAACCAAGCCTAATGGGAGCTTAAAACAAGCTCCCACTAAACTTAATATGAGCATCTTTAATCAATGCAACTCTGGAGCAAGTTAAAAATGAGTTCAGGACAAGCTTAGAGTGGGTTTGGTTATTTGAGTTTGGTGGGAGTTTGGTGTTTAAACTTTTAATGAGCTTGGGAGTGGGAGCTTGGAACAAGCTCATGAACTGCCAACTTCGATCTTTAAAACAACTCCAAACTAAGCCTATAGACTTGGCTTCCCAAGCTTAAACCAAGCTTGGTAGTTTGGCTTGTTGGACTTGGAACAAGCTCCCTGTGCTGTTGGGGTTGTGCCACAGAAAAGCGAAACGATATCGTTTTTTTTATATATCGTTTTTTAATATATATATCGTTTCGTTTTTCTGTGGTTGTGCCAAGTTTTAATTCCGTACCATTAAACCTTAGTTAATAATTTCAAAGATATAATGGATCAATAATTAAAAAATCACATACAGACAAACAGTTGAAAAACGGCTAGAGATAGGCAAAGTCGGTCATGCATAGTTGTGGAATCTGCAAGCAAGGCTCAGCGGCCGCGAGGCTTGGTCCTGTCACCCCACCCGCCGCCGCTATCAAACGATGTTTTGCGTTTGCATCATAGATATATACTAATACACCTGGATTGGTAACTCCGTGTTGCGAAAACGAGCCGTTACCCCCATCACTAGCCAGTATTCGTGGTCAGTGTTGCCAACCCTGTGCGAGTAATCATGTACTGTAATTTAAATAAATAAATTAATTAATTAAATAAATTACAGTAATACTGTAACTTTTTAGTCTTTCTTACCTATGAAATGATAAATTGCAGTCTTTAGAATGTGCACTAATACATCCTAAAGCTGCAAGTACAGAACCATCTTTCATCATCATAATTATAATTAAAAGAATGTAAACAAACAAGAATGCAGCTGACGCACCAACAACAATCGTGTCAGCTGATATTCGGCGCGGCGCGGCGGCGGCGCAGCGGCGTCAATACTGGCTAGTGGTGGGGGGGAGCCGGCTGGTTTTTACCGCTATTCCGCCATTTCAGTTACCAATCCAGGTGTATTAGTATATATCTATGGTTTGCATCCTTTTGGTCGCTACTATTACGCACTAATAAGAATCGCGTTCGTAGGGTTTTAAATCACAATTATGGAACATATTGTTCGGGTAATTAAACCGATGTTTTAGGTACGTATCTGTTCATTATTATATCATTTTTATTCAACCTAAACGTTTATGCAACTAACTTTTTGGCGGGCAAGGCCTCGCGGCGCGAGGCCCTCCTCAGCGCGAGGCCTGGAGCGGCCGCTCCACTCGCTCCACCCTAAGGATGGCACTGTTTATAGTATGACAAGACCAGTGGTGGAGCTATAAACCAAAAGCATTTTTCAGTGGTACATTCCGTTCCTGACACACACACCACACACGGCACACGGCACGCCGACGCCACAAGGCGAAACGAAGAAGGCAGTGGCTAGTTGTGGAAGTACTTGTTTAGGTTATCTAGTTGTAATTTTTATGTATTTTATGTATTACTAATTCAAAGAAATTTTATGTCGATTTACCAATAGGTATAGCTTATAAGCAATTCAAAGGAGACCCCAATCATTCCAAATATACAAACACTTCAAAGATACGCTTTGATGTAGTACTGAATAGTTATTTGGTTTATTCCTAGGTCTTCGTGGTGTCTGTAACGTCAAGTTATGGTTAGCTTGACATTATTTTAGGTGTTGTTAGTTATTTTGCTCTGGAATTTTAAACCTATTGCAAAGGAATGGAACGAAAAATCAAGCTAAAAACATTAAACATGCACATAACGTGCAAAATATGTAGAGGGTACTTAGTTGATGCCACAACTGTCACAGAGTGTCTTCATACATGTAAGTTAGGCCTATAGGCTAATAAGACTTACGCCTTAAGCTACGGTACATTTTTATGATTTGTCACCCTAAGCTACAGTACATTTTTATGATAATTTGTCAAATGGTAATTATTTACTAACTTATAGCCTAGTACCGGATCCTGTATTGTAGCCAGGGCAAATGCATAATTTCTTGACATGGTCCCACGCTTACCACTGCAAGACCTTTATGAAAAAATTGCCCAAAGTTTCTTATTTATTTTGTAAAGGGGAACCGAATGCGAGTCCCAGAGGTTTCTTGTTCATTGTTTTGCTCATTTGGCCAGGGTGAATGAGCCCACTTTTGACTATAACTTAAAGCGTGTGTGACTTGTGTGATGTAAATAAAATTTACAATGTTGGGAAAGCTACTTTTGAAAAGTAGCTAGCTACAGCTACAGCTACAATTAAAAAGTAGCTTGCTACAATTTAAGCTACTTTGCTACTTTCGCCATCAGGTCCTGTTTTCCTCTTACTCTTATAATGTATAACCAACCAATTTTCCCACTTAAAAGTAAAATTAAGTTTTTATTATATAGGCTAGGCCTATACCTCTTTTTGGTATTGTGTTTAGACATTGTAATATAATAATTGTGATTCTTATAGAGCCTAGATAATGTAAACAGAATAAACTTAGTGGTATGAAAATACAAATTGTCGAATAAAAAGACTTACATCAAAGACGCAAACAACAATATTTATTAAGTTATCTTCACAAGTTTATAAGCTTAACATTTTTCTTGGACCGGCCACGGTAGGGTGCTGGCTTGCACACAAGAAGGACTAGCTTCCTCAGTTTTGTCACTAATCTCGCTTTTAGGTCTACTAATTGCCATGATGTCGATTGTTAGATACTACAGAAACAGAATATTAGTATGAAGCACTCTGTAAAGAATTAAGTACAAATTTACAGAGTTCGGGAAGTACGGTAAACGTTCACATCAACATAACATCAATCAAGGTGGTTGAGGTTATGTTGTTCGAGTCGTTATGCCAGTAGTAACAATTGGCTATTTATTTTAATTCATTGACGTTGCGTTGTTTCTCATTATTAGGCCTAAACATTCCTTTTTTAATTCCTGACCTGAGCGATCCTGGCGGTGCGCAAGCATAGTGCAGCAGCTTAGTTTCTATTCAATAATATAAACTCATAGGAGTACTAGGCTAATACTACTAGGGCATCTAGTGGTAAGCAGACACAAAAGAGAACAAGACTGGTGATTGTCATTTTGTGGTTATGGTACTCATTTTGTGGTTATTGGTTATGGTACTGGTGGTGGCAATTGATTTAAAGTAATCTTCAGTTCCAACGAGCGAAAAACATAACAGCTGACTAACCTTCTCTCGTGTTTATTTGGAAGCCATGAATGATGAAATGTAAACACAATTAACTTATTATGTTTTTATTGAAACCAAAGTAGCGAGTAAAGTGTGGTAGCTAAATAGTCCGCTACAACTACTCTAAAAATGTAGCTCGCTATAGCAACAAGCTACTTATTATCAAAAGTAGCAGAGCTACACTGATGCTACTAAAAAAGTAGCAGCGCTACAGTAGTACGCTACAAGTAGGTCGCTACTCCCCAACACTGAAAATTTATTTAAATAAATTTCACCTCCATACATTTAAGTTGCCTAAAAACAGAGGTTGTCAAACATAAATTAAAAATTTTCATTAAATTACGTTTTGATGAAATATAGGCTAAAGTAATAAATAAATAAAATTATTGTAGGCTATATATAAAACTTGTAAATTTAAAAAAGAAATTTTAAAGTAAAAAAGGTTGTCTTTGATCACTGTAAACATGGTTTTTCACTATGCTTACTGAGTACTTTAAAACAGTTATTGATATTTCTTTCAGAGTTTGTTTTGGAGCTTTGAATTTTTTCCCAAAACTGTGGGTACTGTTCCTCTGGCTCCAACCATTTAGGGCCAAACTACTTGAATTATAAAATGCCATACTTTTCTCTCAAGTCTTCTTTTGTGGGGCATCATATCAGGTTCTTTTCTTTGTCTATTTGTAACTTAATGGTTGGTTTTGGGCCTTCTCAAATCGTATAGTTGGATCAATTATGTATCCCATTTTTCTCTTCTTATTTAGCCATAATATCATTGACTTTTTACACTAACGTGAATAGACCTCTCATCCAATGCATTTAGTTTGAGGCAAAAATTTGGAAGTTCGGGGGACGTGGCACCAGAGTTGCTGCAATCGATGTTGTTATTATTCAGCTGAATTTACAGTGCTGCAAAAACACTTTACCAAAATATAAACATAACTTTCAGTTATAAAATGTTTCATCCTTGGTTGAGAAGAGTGGTAATACTGATTTATCTATCATATGTTACGTGTACTTCCATGGACGCCGCACGAGATCGCACCACCGTCAATAGGCTTCACTCACGCCTATGCTATGAGAAGTCTACTCACGTTAGTGTACATAGTCAATGATAATATCATATCTATTCGATCCATCATTTGCTACACACAGGACTTCTTCATACACTTGAAAATCTGTTTTTTTTTCAATTTAATTGCTATTATGGATCATATAGTGTTGTGGCGGTTTTCAAGTTCCCCAAAGGGGCATGATCCAAGGACATGTTTGTGATTCCTTATTTAAAAATACAGCCATCCCTCTTTATCCCATTAAAAATACAACCAGTTCTGTTTTGGTATCCAGAACAGCTGTAAACAATTACCAATTTTAATACCTTTGAATATCATTACAAAAAATTAGATGAATAATTTTTTTTTATCAAATTGTTTTTTAGTCATCTCAAGTGTGGACAATCACGCTTTCCCACTCTACAAGTTTACATTTATATGAGTGTTCCTAATAGTGCAAACCCCATGCCCTGAAACCTCATGAACACGGAAAGAGAAGCTTTACAAAGTTAGCGTAGGATTACTTTACATACAGTGGCTAAAGGGGAGGGGGGGCTAAAGGGGCTGTAGCCCCTCAAGAAAAAATTTTATTATTTTTTTTTAATTAAGAAAAAAATTTTTGTCCACCAGTAGGTAAGATCCAAGGGCCTCCCCTTGGATCTTAAACAGCTTGGGGTCCCGGCTTTCAGGGTCAAACTGAAAGAAAGGTTGACGAACCCACTGATTTAAATAGAACTCACCAATGTAAATAGTAATTCACCGATGTCTAATTGTAAGTTGTACATATTTTTAGTTTTACTTTTGCCTTTGTTATTATTATTATTTTTTTAATTAATCTCTGATCTTGACTTGAGTTGCTTTGAAAACCAATTTTGTAAATTGAAAGACGCTTCAAAATAAAGGCATTTTTATTTATTTATTTATTTAGGTAGTGGAAACATCGAGTCTTGAATACTGGTTTGCGGGAGTTACATTTCACTACAACTACGAAATAATAGCTGCATTCCTTTTCCAAAGAAATTCACTAAAAAATATATAATTTAACACATTTTACAATATTACAAACTCCGCAAAGGAACAATTCTCACTCACTCTTGATTTGTTTGTTTCTGGTGGCGGGTGGGAGAAACCCCAGTACAAAGTGGCCAGCAGTAAACCTCGCCCACTTGCCTTCTAAGGTCCGTGTCCGTTTTTGGCTCATATTGTTTACTTAATTGATATGAGAAGATTTTGTCAAAATAAAACCTAAATATTAATCTGCTGGGTTTTATTATTATTATTATTATTTAATATGAAAGATGACCATATTTGTACTCCAACATGCCAATCCAATTGTTTCTACTTCCACTTATTGTCTATTCGAAGAATAGGCTCTACAGTGACTCACATTGCAAATGTAATGTCCGATGATTACTCTTGATAGAAGTCACAGATTATTCTCAAATTTCAGTCAAATATTCTTTATGCAATTTTTAATTCTAAGTTTGTTGTTGAAAACATTTGGTTGGATATTAATAAAATAACCCTAAAATGTAACTTTTTTATTTTCCCCATAAGAAATGCATTGGAGGCATTTTTAGTCATCGGTTCTTTGTTTACATTTTGGCAACGTCTTTGCGAGTCTTAACAATCAAGACTGAGACGTTCTGATCAGTCTATTGACCGGCTCAGTTGCAGTCCCTGAGTCTAAAGTCAAAATTATTGGATCCACAACCGAGAACGGGAGTGGAGTGAAGTAGTCGCATAAACAAAGTTCCTAATTTGGAGGTTATGTGGTTATGTCAGTTGCCAAATTGGCGGCTCTAATTAGAGTAACGAAAAGCCAACTACAATGTACAAAACTAATTAATATGTCTTATCTATAAAAGTGTATTCATAAAGTAAAATTTGAACAGTTTTAAGTAGATTGCTTTATTTCTTGACGTTAAGAGTCATCTTCACCCCTGGGCCAGTAACCCATTGTTGCGCAGTCGGCAATGTTAATCATACGGCTTTTAATGCAAAACATGGTATAGCATTCCCCTGTTTCGGACGCAGTTTTTCAACCGAATTTCTTTAAACTTGGTAAGTGTTTAGTTGAATAGTTATACTATGTCGCTCATACCTCGGAATTTTGAAAATTTAACAAATATTACTCTTTGAGACGTCCCAAAGTAACTCGATTTTCCTTACTAATACCCCAAGTTTGGTAGCATAGATTCTTCTGTTTTCCCAAAGATATATTGTTGCCATAGGCTATGTAGAAAGCAGCCTATTATGAGTGTTGAGTAATCGGGACTTGAGGGTTTTCAATGTAACATCATCAAAATAATTACTCATGTTATATTTCTTTAGAAATATCCTCTGGTCCACCAGATATATCATGGTCTTTCTTAATGTTTTTGGGTTAATGTTTTGTGATTTTGTTCCAGTTTGTAAAAGCTGCCTTGTAAAACACTTGGAGGAGAACAACACTTGTCCATCATGTCAAATTGTTATTCATCAGTCACACCCACTTCAGTACATCAGTTTTGATCGTACCATGCAAGATATTGTGTATAAATTAGTCCCAAACCTACAAGATAGTAAGTCAATTAAAAGTTTTCTCAGGCTTATTAGTTACCAGTCCTATAACTAACTCTATAATTCAATTGGCAATTTAAGTTACCTATTACTACACTGGTTAGGCCGAATAAAAATAAATAAATAAATAATGATGGTGTAGTAAACTATTCAAAATTATTTTTTGTTCATGATTTAACCAGTTCCATATTTCCACCTTGTCTTTCATCTCTTTATGATGTGTATGTAAAGTGCAACCATAAAGATTAACTGTTGTACATTAGATGTTTATGTAAAGTTTTTTTTTAACTCTAACTTTTAAAAGATATTGTTTTTAAAAACAGTTTAAATATAACTTGAATGGTTTGAAAAAAAGAGTAGGGAGTTGTATTCATACATTGTAACAGATGGCATTAAAGTTGAATAATGTTAGTCACCGTTACCAATGTGTACAGAACCGAATAAGTAGGGACATCCTTATGGGGAAGTGAGAATACCACTCCCGAAACACAGATAACAACACCAAGGTTGTAAGGATTATGCTGATTGGTTGAATGGAAACAGATGACTATAATAATTTTACAGAAGTTTGTTGCAGTTTTCAATTTTTTTGTAAACAAATAAGCTGATTTTGACTTTTAAGATGTAGATGTAGAAAGAGCGCTTCCCGTGATGTTAAGAAGAAGTAATCCCAGCATCAGCGCTTTATTTTCCTCTGGTTTTAAAGGGTAAAACTAAAATGTTTTAGCTTGGGATGTCCCTACTGTACTTATTTGGTTCTGTATGCATTGCAGTTACTTTAAGATTCTGGTGGATACAGTTTCTGTTACCTTATAAAAACAGTTTCCTAAGATACAGCTTATAGGTTGTAACAGCTGATCGGCTAACCGCCAATAAGCCTCTCCAGGATTATGTTAGGCCGGTATTACACTATCATAGTTCAATGACATAAATCTTTTACCATAATATCTTTGACCAAAGGTATTACAGTGTAATGGCAGGACTGGGGAAAACTGCTAGAATGTAATAGACAAGGGCTGTTTCATTAGCAGGAAAAACTATGTAAAAATTAGTACCCAAAACGTCTATAGCCTGATCAGCTGGTACATTTTATTCTTATGGACATCAGATGGATTACGTCACCGGCCTTATTCAAAAGCGGCATTTTCCAACATCAAAGGAATGAAACAGCCCTTCTTTTGTTTATGTTCTCCGCAGTCCTGGTGTAATGGGCCAAATATTATAAAAGTTCATCTATGATCACCTCACTTGGCCTAACTCAACAATTAAAGGGGTGGAAATAGCTTTATCTGCATCTCATAAATAATAACATGTACGGTACATCATGAAACACCATTGCCAAATGGGAACCATTGTTTGAATTAAAAAAAAAGCTATTCATCCGGAGGAAAGTTGTCATGCGTCGAAGGCTTAAACCTTTTTGTTCTCTTACCAGCTCTTAAGAACCTTGGTTATAAGAAATAATTTTGTAAGCTCCATTTTAAATGTTATGTATTTGTTTAGTTTCTCTAAAAAGGCATTCTGACTATAGTAAGATTCACGAAAATAGTCCGATGAGAGTCGATGCATTGTTGCCAGATTTATTCTAAACACATTTTACACTGGTATAACACATGATAAACATAACCAGAAATGACAACATTGCAGGGCGAGAGGGGGTGAGGGGGACACAGCTGTTTAAATTTCCATCGGGCTATTTTCGTGCATCTTACTATAGTATCAGGCCTACATATTAAAATGTTTTAAAATAGCCTACACCATTATGGAAGTCATTTAGAAGCTGGTAATGTTATCTTACCAAACATTACCAGCTTCTAAAATAATAATAATAAATTTTTTCCGCTGACAATAGTGTATATGTATGGGAATTAACATTTTATGAAGAATTCGTGGTAACATAAAGTCTTTTTATCTGTTTCACAATTAAAAATTCACAATTGCGGATTTTTTTTACCAAGATTTTAATTTATTTAATATTCTAATAACTTTTTTCAAGTATTTTCAATTATTTTTTCATTGATTTTTTTTCTTCTTTCTTCTTTGTTACTTCTTCTCTCTTCTTTCTGAATGATGCAAAATAAACAATCCACACCTTAAATTTCAGTTGTTTTCAGCTTTTGTTAGTCTAAAAATTAGGTAATCAAATTTGTTACTAAATTCTATCCTAACATGATGCCTTCTCATCAGGAGATGTTCATCTCTAATAGAAGATAGAACTTTGGTTGCAGCTTATACAATTTTTGATGATTTTTAAAGTTTAATTATGCTAAACTATTACATTGTTAGTGGTACCGGTGCCCTATTATTTAAAAGAATTTTTAATGTCCTTTCAGATGAACTGAAACGGGAGAGGGAATTCTATAGACTCAGAGGACTTCCATGTCCTAAAGACATATTGCCGAATGCAGGGGACGCAGACGGAGAGAAGCCGGCAGCAGATCAGGTCGCCGAGGTGGACTGTCACCGCATGGATGAGCAGGTAGAGTCCATCTGTCATACCAGGGATCAATACCAAGAATACAGGGGAACCTCTATAGTCATCCTCGGGCCCATGAATATGACGGTTCATTTAATAAACAGACTTTAACAGAAACTTTGTTATAAACCCGTAGGCTGCATTTGCATTGAGTTTTTTTTATGTTATGAAATATTAAATCCTGTACAAGTGGATAATAGGCTTAATACATATTTACTCAAGGCCATTCACATACCGTTACAATGGCCCATACACTTTTGATATGGCATCAATTGAGTCACATCCGTGAGCCTTTAAGCAACTCTGGATGTGTTGTCCGTGAGGCTACACTTTTAAATTTCTAGTGGCGCTGTTGTAAGCCATGAATTAAGATAAACAAGTGAAAAAAGTTGACAATGGCGAAAGGCCGAAAGCGTACCTGCAACTCGAAAACTCCAAAGTGCAGCCTGACGAACAACACTCATTCCTTCAATGTTGCATTGAAGGTATCAAATGTGCATTTATGCAGTGACGGATCTAATAGAGAGTGACAGTCCCATAATATATGTTGATCCCATTTGTCTTCTTTCAAGGACTCACAGTAAACTTTTTTGTTGGGCCATAGGAAAAATAGAGAGGGCCAGGGTAGTGTTAATGGCCTGCCAATTATTATCATGTTATAAATGAAATTCATTAAAACCATGGTAGTCATGGGAAATTCACATTGAAAACCTTAAAATAATAACACTTTGATTTGTCCAAGATTAAAATATGACAGTTCTCATGTAAGTGGGACTCTGTATCTCAAATTTGTTTTAGCATTTGCATTTAACTTCTAAGTTAAATGCAAGTGCTATAAGTTGAGCCTACGCACAGGCATCTTGCCCATGTAGGCTTATTTCCTAGGTTAAATTTAGCTTTTAGTTTTTTTGTTTGTTGATTTTCTTTTATAAGATGCTATTTTGTATTTGTTGTAATATTTGGAAATAAACTGGTTTTTGAATTTGAACTGCAAAAATTAACTCATTATTAAGCTAATGTTGCCTTTATTATCTAACTTCACTTGCAATTATTTACTGCACATATTATAATTATCCTTTCACAGGTCAACATCGGCTTGGAGTGTATGGTGGCGAATCTGAAGACGTTAAAGAGAAAGTTTGTCCGGGTTTCATCTCAAGCAACCATCACACACTTGAAGAAATTTATTGCCAAGAAAGTTTTGGATGGCATGGATAAATATAAAGATGTAAGTTTATTTTAATTTTAAGTAGATTGCTAAGAATTAACTTTAGAGGGGGCTAAAGGGTCAGTCGTAGTGGACGTTGCTGAAATTACCTTAATACGTTTCGCATTGTTTACAAGCATACTGAGGGCGAGAAGCAATATCTAGTTCGGTATTCAGTTTAAAATACTGTGGATAAAGAAATGCTGCTGCACTTCAGCACTTGTGAGACCCAATACTCAGGTAGATGATGGTGAGAAAGGAGATCTCATGTATTCATTGGATACATTCATAGCCTGCGCGCCCAGCAGTTTCAGCGGCTGCCAAAAGAGGCTGTCAATATTTAGGGTCAAAAATTCATCGAGCAGTGTTTCACCTGCTCCAATTTTTCAGCTTTATTTTAGGTCCGATAAAAATGGGAGTAATTTTAAATGAAATATAAAAACTTAAGCTATTTGACCTAGTTTATATATATATATATAAAGTTATAATAGAGTAAAGTTCATCCAACTTTCATCAACTTTCATCCGTTATAGTTTGATATGGATTCAAAGTATGCAAAAACCAAAAAGGAGGTCGGTCAAATAGCCCACGTCTTTATTTTATTTAAAGCCCCTCCAACTTTTATCAGGCTTAAAATAAACTCGGGAAATTGGAGCAGGTGAGCACTGCGTGACATTCTGAGAGCGGCCTTTTAGTCCCCTCTTAAATCCATTAGGTACCTTTAGGGCTGGATGAAAGACAAAATAATTTTTTTTTCCTTTGGAATAGTGAGACTTTTAAAATCATTATGGTGATTTAACAGAGGTGTTGTATTGTTGTACATTACAACCTCATAGAAGCTTAGCTGTTGTTTAAGTATTTTGATTTTTTAAATTAGTTTGGTTCATATTATAATCAAACATGTTTTTGTAAACTGTTGTCAATTGTTTTTTTAGAGTACCTACTTAAAAATGTCTTTCCATTTAAAATTGAAATGTTGTGACTCAGTAGCAGATGTTGCTGTAAATCTAGCCTAACTTAATGACAAAGTACATTGTAATTATTGTTAATTACCGAAAGACTAATAAACATATTCTTATTCATGTTTTTTACATACACTTTAGCCTTTTTTTTTATTAAATCAGAAAAAGGTTAAGAATGCTAGAAAACGTAACAAAAAATAAAGCAGCTAAAATTTTACTGTGGCCTAGAAAACAACTGAAAGTATTTATTTCATTGTGACCTAAAAAACAACATGTTCATATATCGGTAATATGTGAGCATATTTTAGAAAAAAGCAAAGGGCTTGAAACATGTAGGTTAGAAAGTATTTTCAGATGGATTTCCTAAAAAGGAAGTATGCCAAATAGGAGAGCACACAACAGTGAATAACACAGCACACTTTCAATATTTTTGTCCTTTTGTGATTCAAAAGGTAGGTGCAGAACAACATTGAACTAATGAACTTCTCTTGAAAGTAGTGTCAGGTTTTTTTGTACTAAGAGACTATGACATAGTTTATAATTATAGTTAATAATAATGACCTTCCTGTGCTCAAATGAGATCGAGAACAGTTACAGTACAAATTTCATCATCCTCAAAAGTCTTTATCACCTCTTCTTTCTTGATAAATAGAATATAGTCTATAAATATATATAAATGTTGGAGGTGTGCTATGTCACCCAGTTATGTGTTGTGTCCTTGTTGTTCCCTTTAACATAATTAAAATAAACAAGGATAGACCGACTTGTAATTTTTTTTAGTTTTTATAATAACTAATGTATTTCTTACATAGCCTAAGTTTCTGATAAAAACGCTCGCACAGCTCTTAGCTATAGGCCAATATTGACCTTTGGCAGTGAATGTATTTTCAGCCAAAGCCTATACATAGGCTTCTGGAAGTCAAAGGATCAAGGGGCATTGTAATATGATTTTATCTGTTATTTTCAGATTGACATTCTCTGCAACAATGAGCTCCTAGGTAAAGATCACACTTTGAAGTTTGTCTACGTCACTCGATGGAGGTTTCAAGAGCCTCCTTTACGGCTTCAGTACAGGCCAAAACTGGACTTGTGATCTGTTTGTACTTTATGTTTCTTCTTTATCTGTGCTCTAAAATCGTGATAGTAGGTTAATTTTCTGTACATTATTTACGGGTGCAACCGGTTATTATAGATTTTAAGATATGTGTTCTAATAAGATTGATTTTTTAACATTTTGTTTTAAAATGTGTGAAATATTTATATTTGTAATTTTGTAAAAGGTTCTACTCAAATGGAATATCTTATTGTTATTCTTGAATTTGGGTAAATAGTAATAATTATATTGTACAACAAGCCTTTGTTTTTTTGTCCTATACATTTATTATTGTAGAGAAATTTTGTTAAGGTTGCAAACACAGGATGAGTGGGAAGCCCACTGGTTTTGTGGGAATTGAATCTGTGAACTAATGAACCGGACTGAGAAGACTATTGAGTCATCTTCCTATTTTTTTTATTAATTAAATTTTATAAAACACAATAAAATACCTGCTTATTGTAAAACTGCTCAGTTATATGTGTAGTCTTTGTTATAAAAAAAAAAAAAATACATGCAGTTGGCTCACGATAATTTGACAGTTACAGTACCAAAGGGGTATTAATGTATCAAATTATGGAAAATGTCGGATTACCAAAGCTAAGATTTATTCTTCTGAATCCTGCACCATAATACGAGTGACTGTGGCAGTGTATGATCTCAAAATGTAGCGCGGGTAAATTTTGCTTAAACTTCACATTTGAGAGTGTTTTGGTCCAAAAATAACAGAAGTAAAAGAATGCTACTTTTAAGCATTGTTTTTTAAACACCTGTCACCTGTGAAAAGGTGGCTGTTGGTGTAAACTTCAAAGATTGATTACCATGATAATATATAAGCAGTTAATTTCATTTAAACAGTATTAAATATACGGTACAGTAATAAATATACAGTAATAAATACCCCCATCGCAGCAGACCTGCGTACTCAGCGAATTTCCAAACAATCTTGAGATATTGTATTTTCCCCATAATCACCAGAGGAATGGGTATGTAGGTTTGCTGCCTTGGGATGTTGTTAGAAAATGTTAGTTTTGTTAGGAAATGTAATAGTTACGTTAGGTAAATGTCAAACTGTATCAATATTCGGCACTTTTTAATTTTCCCCATAAACCCCATGAGGGTGAGTATGTAGGTTTGACGCCATATGGGTGTTGCAAGCAAATATCAGTTAAATCCTACCTAGTGAATGTACATACCAAATATTATCAAGTTAATCCAATAAACAAGTGACATACAGGGTTTCGTTGATTTCCCATAAGATTAACATGGAAAACTTATTTTTGGCTTTTCTCCGTAACCTGTTAAGCCAAGTTAAAAATTCAAAATACCAAATTGTTTGTTTTTTTATGCTCTTTTAAGTGGTTTTAGTAAATTGTTGAATTTTGAAAATTATGCTTAAAAAATGTAAAAAACCCATTTTTGACCCTTTTGAAACCCCATAAAACCCCGTTCCCATAACCCGATCATGTTGGTTCGCGAACTCATGAAAATAGACCTAGTCTTACACCTTTATACCAAATTTTATCAAAATCGGAGGTCCCCTTCAAAAGTCATCAGTACCACGGACACATAGATATGAAAATGAACGAACGGTGTTTTTTTCTTCTGGGGACCTCAAAATGAAAAAGTAACATGGTCCCGGGCTTAGGTCTTACCATGGCTACTACCGTAATAGCGTATTCCCTATAGGGAAATTCGCTAAAAAGGAATTGAATCCAACGAGCAAGGCTGGGTTAACACGGTACTTTTAACTTATAAAATAATTGTTCATATATTATTATGTATTGTAAGGGTATAACAGTAGATATATACTTTTATACCACCTTACAAAAACAAAATCGGATGAACTCTGAGACTGGGTCCAACCATTGACTATATACAACACTAACGTGAATAGACTTCTCATAGCATAGGCATTAGTCTGGTTGCCAAAAAGCACTTTATACCTAAACCCGGAAATATGGTCCACACAATGTTTTTTATTGATTTCTGTTTCTTCAAGACCTAAATAATCGAAATTTGCCGGGTGCCACTTTGTCACCCTTGAGCAAATTGAAATATCCAAGATGGCGGCCAAGATGGCTTAAAAACTGTACAATGGCTATGTATTTCCCAATAGAACTGACAGGATAGCCATTTTTGTGTCTATTATTGTCTTTAAGGGTCAGAGAACAGCAATGATGGATTATCATGGCGATAAAATTTATCGGCATGTTACCGGTATAAAATATAGTAGAATGTAGTTGGTAAATTGGAAAATTAAAAAATCTATTTACAATACAAATTTTATTTACATTATTTTAATGCTACAGTTGTACTTCTTATATCTAAATTGTTATAATAATCTTAAGTAATTAAGGTTATTATAGTAAAAAACTGCTATTGAGACCAAAACATAAAAGTAAAGGCACAAAAACATTAGGAACTAATTGTTAATCTTTTCATCACTAACATCATCCACAATGTCATCAGGTTCAGTTGGTACAAACTTTGTCCATGGATAACAACAAACTTCTTTGTCGTAGCAACCGCAAAATGGTGTACATGTTAATTTGGAACACAGCTACACCTACCGTTAGAGCAAGGATCTTGTTTTGCACAGCCACATCGTACCATTTTAAGTATCTCTTGTGGGGCGAGATCAACTCTACTTACAGTTACTGGGATGAGGCTTTTGTTGGCAACATCTTCTATACAGCCAAATTCTTTTGCCTGCTGTTGAGGTGGATTTTCCTCAAGTGCAGATTTCCAAATACAAACTTGAAAATGTGCCCGTTTCACGTGACATTTTTAAAACTTAAGAAATCAGAGTCAATTGTCAATGGATTTTCTTGTGCAGTAAAACAAAAACTTTCACATGAGGCAATCAGACCAATGCCCCGTGTGAATAATACTTCAATGAGGCACCTCTTTTACACTTTAACCGCACTAAAACGTGGATTATGCGGGACAAATGCCCGCAATGCAAACTCAGGATTTGTTCTATAGACACTGCGCTGACATTACGCTACCACACTATCACATTCATTTGTGTATTGCACAAGAAAATTGGTCAAATTTACACACCCGGGCACCAGGCACATACTAAATTTCGTAACTTAGACAGCTAAACAAACTTAAAAACCGATAGCATACAGCCTATAAAATCAAATGTGTCACTGAAGTCAGGTCTGCGAGACAGTTGCCTCCGACCACGAATAATCAATAAAATACTAAACAAAATTAGCTTTTACCGCCAACATACGTGTCATTATCTTAACACTATAAAAACTATTTGTACAACTATGATACAATCCTATGAAGTGGGCCATGTGGGTTTCCGGGTACTATAGTAAGATGCACGAAAATAGTCCGATGGAAATTTTAACAGCAATGTTGTCATTTGTGGTTATGTTTACCATGTGTAATAGAGTAAAAGAATGTGTTTCAGAATAAATTTGGCAACAATGTATCTATTTTCATAATCCTATTTCATGAATCCTACTATAGGTGGGATGGCAATTTGTTATATTTTTCCACACTTTTGGTCTAAGAGACATTTACCTCCGACCAAATTAATTTAATCTAATATTATTAGGTTGATTATGATAATACTCGAGGTCTAAGAGACAGTTGCCTCTAACCTAGTGGCAAGTTAAAACATTCTTAACTCACAACGTGCTGAAAAAAACAAATTTAATTTAAACCAGATTATTGAGATATCTGGATTTAGTAACAATGTATTAAGGCTTGTAATCTTTTACTTGATACAATATTTATTTTTTTGTTTTACTTACCAAGAGCAGTTTTGAACCTGGTTTACAATATAACTGCCCCAACAATACGACATCCTACTACTCCAGCGATACGGTACGGAATGGGCTCTAGAAGACTCCAGTTAGTTCGTTGCAGAGGGAAGTGATTCTCGGGTGACAGTGGGGCGCACCGGTGGAGAAGCGGCGACCACGAGACTCGCTTTCCTCACGAACAAAAGGACTTACTGATAAGAGCTGGTAAACAACTGCCGCTGTCAGAGAATACTTTTTGATATCAATGGTAAAATGATGGCATTATTTAGTACCAAAGAGAGATTTATTACATATAAAAGTGAAAAACAAAATACTGTACAACAAAGTGTTTACAAAAAAATTCAGGGTTGCCACAGACATTAAAAGTCAGGAGTAATCAGGATTTTTGGGTAAAATGTTTGAAAAAATGCCTAAAGTCAGTAAAAAAATAGGAAAATGTGCCAAAAGTCAGGAAAATTTGCAGTGGCATAATCAGACCGTCTCAATTTTTTATTGCTGCCAAAAACGGAAGCACTAATAAATGGGTAAAAACTGTTAATTTTATACATAAATACCTATTAATAATAGTTACCTATTAATAATAGTTACCTATTAATAATGTATATTTATATTTTGTTTTTTCATTGTTAAAATGTGAGTTTTTACATTATTATTGGAACACTTTGTTTTATTTTTAGCAAATTTATCTGTAGGGAATGTTAGCAAATTTCCCTATAGGGAATATGCTATACTGAGTTAAGGAAAAAGGCCTCAAAATTTCTCTTGTTTCTTTTTACATGAATAGTATTTCCAAGGATTTTCCTTATCTTTCAGCAATAAAACGTTGTTAAAGTCAAGTTCACGCTCCTCACACAAGCGTATCAAAGGGTTTGCAGCCGACCATAGTCTAATCCAGTCACAACACATCTATTCGTATTAGGTGAACGACACATGGGACCACCAGACATTACACTGACCATTATGGGACCAGTAACCCATTAGGCCGGTTCCTACGTGGGCGACAGATGCGACGCGACGAGAGCGACTGGAGCGACACCAGCGACAAGCTTGCATTGCCATAACGTTATACATTGTAAATTGTTGTCGCTCCTGTCGCCCCACTAAGAACGCTCCAATGCTTATACATTTGTTTGAAATTTTGTCGCTCTCGTCGCGTCGCATCTGTCGCCCACGTAGGAACCGGCCTTATACCAGTGGCTTGGAGTGCTAGTGATGGTTTGCTAACGCGCATTGTGATTGGCTGCAGAGTTAACTCGGATGTCAACACCCGCTAGTTGAGTAAAAATAGTAACATCACAATTGCTCCTAGCCATCGGTATGCTTGTTAATGGTATGTCTAGTGGTTTCATCGGACACCTGAAGTATCCGAGTAGATTGTGAGCCGACATAACTTAGTCACAACTGATCATGTATTTTGGCTCCTAGGCCTCCTCAGTTGTGTCGGCTTGTACAGTAGATGTTACTTTGTGTCCTATATCCTCATCTGTATAGTCAGCAATTAGGTTGTCATCTAAGGTGCATATTTTAAGTCTCCCGAACATTCTTGTGGGACATTGATATTATCACAAGACTATTGCGTGATTCACAACTTCATTGTTATCTTGGGATTTTTCTTTATATTACCGGTGTCCTTTTATTTGAGGATTGAATTTTCTGGCCAAGTATGTTTCCAAGATTTTATTTGATTTGAAGAGTTGAAATTTGGCCTCGGACTATCATGAGTCAACTGTAGTAAGTTGAGGAGATCTTGTTGTATAACGACTACTTCCTCTCTTTATTTCTCCCCAAAAAACATAAGGTAACCTTATTCACTTGATGTATAGTGTGGTACAAAAAGTTTTTGGCTACCCTAACCTTACCTGATTCTTTAGTAGAAAAATGAACACAGAAAAGAAAGAGACAATTTTCATGTTTCATTTTACTAAATTAGGCATTCAAGTAAGAGATAATGAGTGTTTGAAGGGGAAATTCACAACTCTTAGCTCACTAAGCTCATTTTCCGTAAGCTAATTTTACTTTAAGCTAATTTGTTAGGGTTTTGTCTGATTTGAATTGCTAATATTCTTGATGGACTTCACTTGTCAAACATAATATTATTTTGAACTTTGAAGAAAAAGAACAAGTGCTTGCAACTGCAATCCACCTGGTGTGACTTATCGCTTGATTAGTTGATTATGGTTTTCACAGCTTCTTTCTATTTTGTATTGTTGAACAACATCATTATTTAAGTGAGATGAATGCATTGTTTATAGTACATCCATATAAAATAGTTGGAAGGTACTAAACCTTAAGTTAACTACTGATGAGTGCTTTATCCTCTGTTATTCAGTGCTCTATATTTTATGAAAAAGGTATGGTAAGGTTTTAAAAGTGTTTTATAGAAGGCCTACCATCGCATGGCTCATAAAATAGTAGACTCAAATGAAGCAATGTTAATTCTGGAAAGTAACTCAAGAAAAGTTCTAAGGAAACAATAATAATATTTCGTAGTTAGTAATTAAACATTAATTTTATTCTCTTTTGCCCACCGTTTCATTGTCCAAATTATAGTTTCTACTTGTGGGTTGGCTGTATTTCTCAGTAGTTGAATAACGTCTGGCAGCAGCTCCCTGAAAACACAGAGAGTTGCAATATTTTCTTGCAGCCATGGAGTGTTTAAGGTATCAGTTACTCTCATCCTAGTAAAGGTGCATACCAATTTATTGTCAAGATATGATGAAAAATAAGAAATATAAAAGGTTTTCTTATATTCCCCATAATGGAAAACTTAAATTAAATTTTCTCTTCAACCAACTGAATTAAACTAATGATTCAAAACTAAAATGTTTGTTTTTTAAGTTATTTTTAAATGATTTGAGTTGAAATTGTGAAATTTTAAAAATTAAAGGCAAAATGCAAAAAACTCATTTTTTAACTTTTTGGAACCAAATAAAACCCTGTTCTTTTGGTCCAGTCTTGCTGATATTTAAACTTATCTTTATCTGCTCTTCCTTACACCTCTGTACCAAATGTCATAAAAATCGGAGAATCCCTTCAAAATATATCATATTAACGGACATAATATACAGGGTGTTCAGAAAAACTGTTTCAGGAATTTAGAAGGTTATTCAGGGTGTCTAGTAGTCTTGAAAATCTGGAAAGTCTTGAATTAGTATTGAATTTAATAATGGTCTTGAAAAGTCTGGAATTAGTCTTAATTTGCCTTCTAGTCTTGAAATTTATAAAAAATTTTAATTATGGAGACGCTTGTGATTGCCGATCAAGATTGCTAACTAGAGACCCTTATGATCCCCAATCAAAACGCTTGCGACTGTAGACAGTAAATGCTCGCGACCACCATGCGGAGACGCTGGTATTGACTCTTGATTCAGTGTATGCTGAAAAATGGCCTAAAAATGGTGTTAACTATCATTGACCTACAAGCTAAGGAGAAGCAACATTTGAATTATTAACAAACATATGCAATTTTCTATAAATTTGATATCACAATTGAATTTGTGGAATTATTTATATTATTTATTTTAATAATAAACTGAACAGCCCTACGAAGGACAGGCACACAGCTAGTATATAATAAAAATAGAATTACACACTTGTGCATTATTTTAATTTCAAAACCATTTTAATTTTCAATGTTGTTGCATAATATTAATATTGCTTATTATTAAGTTAGAATTTTATGGTTTCATTTTAATAGTCTTGTTTTGACAAAAAATATAAAGATTCATTGTATTAGCTGCTGATTTGCTATTGAAGACTAAAATTTATTAGTAGCTGAACTGCTATTGAAGACTGAAATAGTATATACACATACCTTCTGTCAAGCAGCTCAAATTTGTTGTTGTATATTATCACCACATGCTTTGCCGTGGATACAGCATTGTCAAGTAATATTAGAACATACTATCCATCGAAGGATTGGTCTTAAGGATTAAAATAGACAAAACATATCACAAACACAGTTTAGTTTATCTATTTTGATCCTTGACCAATCCTTAAATGGATAGTATGTTCTTGTATCACTTGAAAATGTTGTACGGTATTCTCGGCAAAACATGTAGTGATTATATTCAACAATAAAATTTGAGCCGCTTGACGGAAGGTATGTGTATACTATTTTAAAACAAATATGTTAGTGCAACTATATAAATATTTTTTTAAATAATGTAAAATATAAATTAATATGTCGAGTAGTGCAATAGTCTTGAAAAAACTAAAGAAGTCTTGAAAAAGTCTGGAATTAGTCTTGAATTTCGAAAGAGAAATAAACTAGACACCCTGTTATTGCCTACATCAAAATAAACTCAAAAGTTCCTGTAAACATATGTCCTAAAATGCTTCGTTAAGCCGCTAGCGGCCATTTTGTTTTTTACACTAAATAATTTTTATAACGGATCATTGTATTAAGTTCATATTTGGCATGAACCTTTATCACACCAACAGGAACCCCCGACATTGGCCATCAGCCTCAAGGTAAGTGACTACCTTAGCGGCCTTGTCCGCCATACTCAAGATCTGATCCCTCCAACTTAACTCTGTGTCCACCATAACCCCTGAGGTACTTGGTGGCACAGGTTGATTGAACCGTGACTGCATATGCAAATTCTGCACATAAAAATAAATCAAAAATGTTCAGTAAAATTTTTTATTTCAGCTTTGTTTAGCCGTTATCCGCCATTTTGTTTTTTACACTACATAATTTTTATTTCTGAAATAAAAAAAAAACTACTGAACATTTTCGATTTATTTTTAAGTGTAGAATAGGAATATACATAGCCATTATAGAAATTATCGCCGACATTGTTGGCAACATTTTTTGAGCGTTTCCACTCTGCTAAAGTTGCCGACTTTGTTGCCAACAGTGTTGGCGACAAATTTTGACAAGAGTCGAAACAGGGCTTAAAAGCATCTTACTTCTTCCTCTGAAGAAGAAGTGATTCTTTTATCAACCAAGTTATAACAATATCAAACCAATTTTATCACTGCCACATTGAATATGATAACATTTTTTTTTTTTGCCTTACTAACTTGGTGAACTTAGCTAATGTGTAGTCCTGCATGTAGCATTTCATATATTGTTTCATGAAATTTGCTTCAGTATATTGTGATAACGTGTTTTTGCAACACTGAAAAAACTAGCTGAACATAACATAACTAACTATAGCAACTGTAGCAATTATGGTGGCATACATGAAATTCTCAAATTTTAAAAATAAATCAAGCACATTGGATGAAAGTTTATTTATGTAGTGTAATGCCGGTACTCACTTGGCTTGTTTGCCCGCGATGATCAGTTGGAAGACGCCGGCGCACGCGCCGCGCTTGCCCTCCCAGTACTCGGGACTCGGGTCCAGGCGCTCCAGCATGTCAAACGCCTTCGCCGCATGCCAGAACTGACCCATGCGGTAGCAGTCGTTGGCTATCACCTGCCAAACGACGCAGAGACTATACTTTAGTAAGCTTATTTACTGTTCTTTACTATCTTATTTTCCCATTCCTATTGCCATTTTAAGATTTTATAAATTGAAATGTAACTGTATCAATTTTGAGACTAAGTTACTGTTTAGGCACTGGCCAAACTGTGTAGCAGTTTGGTTTCTGGCAACTACAAATTGATCTTGCCCACCAAGCTAATATGGGCAAGCCTTACACCTTTACATCATTACATTCATTACATTCTAATGATGAATAAAATGAGTATAAATTCATTAACAAATTTTATGCTCAAAGAATTTTGAAATAAGTTTAGAGTGCCATCCGCTCACCGCTCACCTGGAGCAGACTGAATGAGTCGGACGATGTTTCCATTTTGAGGTAAAGTTCCCAAGCGGACTGAGGCTTCCCACACATTATATCTGTAAACATACAAAACTATTGTTTCCTCATTGTTTCAGGAATCACCAGAAGCATATTTAACTTGTGATGAGTATTCACAGTTTAACTCTCGTTTTAATTCTGTTTATTTATTTCAGAGTATAAAACATGTCACAATCATTTAATGATTTGGCCTTCAAGATTTTTTTTTGCTTTCTGGTAGTAGTAAAGAGGAGTTAAAAAGTAGCAAACAGCCTCAAGTTATTGAATGTTAGCCAATTTCCCTAGAAATGTTTAGTTACTATTAGCAATCCCATTTAATATGAAAAATTTTGGGGTTTTTTGGCTAAAAAGATTAAAATATTACTTTAATACTGTAAGATGTATTATATTTGTTCTAGGCGAATATATATATATTTTTATAAATTAAATAGAAGTCAATTCCTCTATGCAAAAAAAACATCCTGTTTAGGATAATTACTATTAACAAAAGTGTTTTATGTGTAGTTACGTTTATTATTTTTACATTTTATAATACACTATAGACTTGTAAAAATCTACAAGTTACAGTACAAAATTTAATTTTCCTATTATTTAGTTAAGAAAAATTTGTAATGGGACATTTAATTTGTAAGATATCTCTAAAACTCTTAATATTATTGTAACTTAGGTAGTAAGTACCTTGGACACTGTGATACAATTTTATTAATGAATTTTTTATTGGCTTAATTTTAATATACTTTTTAGTTTGATGTTCTCTTTTGTACCAAACTACACTCATTACAAAAACATTCATTAAAATTGACCTGGTCGCCTCTGAGTGTACGAACATCCTTTATAGATTTTTCAAAAAATACAATTGACAAGGTAAAATTCAGAAAAAGTTGAACCTCACAGCATCTTGCGAGGTGGCTGATGTAAACATAGTCGTTGTGTAGTTTCTCGTTCTGTACCATTAGAAAGATTTCTTCAGCTTCTTTGAAGTGTCCCAAAGCTGCTTTTGCCTAGAATAAGTATTATTTTCATTATAACTGGTACAAAATTGTAACTCACATTAATCAAAACACACTTTGGTTTAATAATATATCTCTTTAAAGTTTTTTTTTGTGCTTATTCATTGGTGCTTATTTTCTTCAACAAGGGGCTCCCTTCCGAATTAAGGTGATAAATGGTTCCAGGGGGAACAAAGGCAGGAAAAGAAGTGGGAGTGGGTGTGGCTCAGCGAGTTCCATTCCCACACAATGTTCCTCCTAAGAGAATTCCCACCTCCTAAAAAAGCCTATATTTAACGAAGAGCTATTTCATTGCATGGTTAAGTGGTGGTTTCAGCGATGAAATATTAAATATTAGTATTTCAAGGATTAATAAATCAGTTATAATGATAAAAATGTGGCAGTGATAAAAAAACAGTATTTTTTAATGGCTTTTCTACACAAGTGGTGTCTTTTAATGTAGGAAACTGTCAAAAACTCTGGATTGCTCTGTTATTTTTAATCTTTCACCAGAACAACTATATGAATAATCTATTCATTTAAGTAACCAACAACTAATTAAACCACTGGTTATTATTATTAACACAGTTGCAACAAGCTGTGTAATCGTTTCTACCGACCTGTGCGTAATTGAAGTTGAACGCGTCGTCGTTGCAATAGTAGCTCTTGATGGAGCTGAGGTAGAGCATGACGTCGTCGAACTGGCGCTGCAGGAAGAATGAGGACGCCATGCACTGGCGGCCGGGGATGGTGTCGCACTCACTGGCGCTGCTGCCCACCAGGTGGAAAAACTGCTGTGCCACCTTCATGTGTTCCCTCTGCGGAGGAGGGGGAAAAATTATATTTACGAGAACCCTGCTTTTCAAACTAATTGGAACCGAATCTAGTTCGATTGGCGGAATATTCAGATTAACCGAACAATTGTTTACAAAGGGAAACGGAATGTCACAAAACTTCATAGTAAGCATTTCCATTAAAAATAATTTTCTTAAATTGGCCGTAATTTGATATACGGCAATTTGCTTGGATTTGAGCAGTTCCTAATGGGGTTGTCATCATGGTCTTTTTTCTGCAATAAATTACTGTGTCAGTGACCTTCAACCAAACAGAAAAAAATAGACCATCCCAATTCAAAGATTTTTTATAACGGGTTTGCCCCTTAAAGAAAACAGCCAAGCCGAAAATAAACAATAGGTAATGTTTAAAGTTGGTGAAATAAAATTAACCTTTGGTAATTCAACCATAATGGCAGTCTGTGTTTCACATTTAGATGCACGTATTGTTCATTTCCAATCCTTTAAATTAACTTTTACCAGACAAAGAATGAAAATGTGCTTTAAAAATGTGCTTTATCGTGATCAGCGGATTCGATTATCTGAAAAAGTAACTAATGGGATTTGGGTTTGCAAGGTTATAGTCATAGGCGTGCGCACGGGGGGTGCCAGGGGTGCCACGGCACCCCCATTTGGTCAAGACTCGGTTTTTTTTAGCAGGCTAAGAACAAGATTATAATACAATCAGGTAAATTGTGAAATAGAATAATTTGTCAAATGGAAACGATTTAGTACATGATGGTTAATGGTTGTCTTTTTTAGCCATTCACTCAGTTTAGCAGCGTTTAACGTGAAGTTATTTGAGACGGAATCACCGCATCACCGCACGCTCAACGCGGGAAGGTTTACTCCTTGGCGGCCGGTGGGTTGGCAACACCACAGTCTAATATATAGGTTATTGGGAGACAGTCGTGACACTCCTATCGACGCTGCATGTTTGGTGTTGTCCGCCGACAACTAGCGCTTCAAGCGGATGGAACCGGCGTGACTGGAGTCGCGACCAGAACTTTATCCCGGCCTGGATGGCAGGAACTTTAAAATGTTAATCCAATGAGCGGCAACAAATTCTGAAATATATTTCGGCCTTTATCACTCGATTGGGATTTAATTTGACAATTTTGATTGTTATTAGCATTGTATAGTCAATGGCATTATTGTCAGCTGTGTTAGTGTTGCACTGATGGCTGCTATCACCTGTGATTGTGTCGTTAACTCGGACGCCAACCACTATAAGCGCAAGTGTGCCCGCATTAGCGCTCCAAGCTGCTGTTCCTTGCGTAACTGGAGTCGCGCGGTGGTTCCGGCGGACAGCCGAAGTGACGGAGTGTCACGACTGTCTCTCAATAACCTATTATTAGACTGTGGCAACACTGTCTGTCAACCCGGCGCTTGACAGCGACAGTGCTGCGACAGCAGTAGCAGTGTTATGTTAACTTATGTTTGTTCTTATAAGTTATCGCTCTTGTGTAAGTTTTTTAACCGAAATAGGGATTAAATACTTTGTGTTTGTGATTGTGATATTAACTTAGTTCATAATGAGTAAACAAGTGTGTGGCGATTTCAGCCGATTCAGAATCTATTATTAATGAGTTCAAGTCAATAGTGCCTTTCAATAGGCGGTTGAGTTTGTAAGACTGTAGGCTATAGCTATATAGATATTGATGGTGTCAACAAATTTCAAATGGAGTATGTCGTGCTGTGTATCATTTTGTAGCTCTTAAAGAACTTCTTACATATGATCCATGCCTCTATCTTTAATTCGCTAATAATTATGTTGTAGTTTAGAATATAAAGTACACAAATTAAAATATATTATGTTAGTTTATTAATGTTTGATTATTGATCCTTGAATGTCTATAGTCTACAAAGAATTGGTTTAATGGGAAAGGGTTTCAAACTCAGAATAATAACAATGTGAAAAACAAACAAAAATACACAATCTGCTATATATTTGTCAAATACCACTGACTCACGTATCAACGCACAGCCTAAACTACTAGACCTAGAACCTTGAAATTTTGTATGGACGTTCCTTTTAGGGTGTAGGCATCCACTAAGAAACGGTTTTTGAAAATTCCTTCAGGGCTCCGCCCCAAACGTCTTCAAAGTTACCATGTTATTCTTATGGAAGCAACATTTTTGTATTGGAACATATGATTACATTAAGGAATATTAATTTTGTAAACAGCTGTTCTGATTCAAATTATTGAGGGGAGATTGGTAATAAGAAACTAGAGGATAGTTGCGGCGAGTGAGCTTAGCGACCAAGCTAAACCTGACGGGGAGTGATTACTGACTGACTCATCATGAAATCTCAGGAACTACCAAACGTATTTACTTGAAACATTAAACACAGGTTCGTCTTGCCTCTTAGGTACTCATTAAGAAATTATTTAACAAAATTCCTTCAGGGCTCCGCCCCACAGGCCTTCGAAATTTTAATATAACGCTATCCGCATGGCCAATTGTAAATACGAATTAGGAAACCTGCACGGTTGAAATTTGGAGTGATCTTTTTTTTCTTAGGCGCTCAAAAAGTGCTTTAAACATCCCTTTTAGGGCTCCGCCTCACAGGACTTCAGAATTACTTTAGGGCCTCCGGGGTCGATATTTGACATGGACGTTTCTCTTTGCTCATGGGTGCTCACTAAAAAACGGTTTTCAAATACAGTTTTCGAAGTTCTTTAGGACTCCGCCCTACAGGACTTTAAACTACTTTATTTGACATGGACGTTTCTCTTTGCTCATGGGTGCTAAGAAAACGGTTTTGCAAACACAGTTTTCGAAGTTCTTTAGGGCTCCGCCCCACAGGACTTCAAAATTACTTTTGGGCCTCCGGGGTTGATATTTAACAAGGACGTTTCTCTTTGCTCACTGGTGCACGCTCACTAAGAAACAGTTTTTCAAATACAGTTTTCCAAGTTCTTTAGGGCTCCGCCCCACAGGAATTCAAAATTACTGTTGGGCCTCCGGGGTTTAAATTTGAATCGGACGTTCCTCTTTGCTCATAGTTACTTACTAAGAAATAATTTTGAAAAATTTCGTTTAAGGCTCCACCCCATAGAACCTCAAGATTACCATGGATTCTAGGGGGTAAAAATTTAACGTGGATGTTCCGTTTTGCTAACAGGTGCTCACTACGAAATGGTTTTGTAAATACAGTTTTTGTAGTTCTTTAGGGCTCCACCTCACCTAACTTCAAAATTAATCAAGGGCCAACGTGTTTTAAATTTGACATGGACGTTCCTTTTTGTTCATAAGTGATCAATAAGAAACAATTTTGCAAATTTTTTTTAGGGCTCTTCCCCACAAATTCTTAAATCTACTATAGATCCTACGGGTTAAAATTTAACGTAAAGGTTCCGGTTTGCTAATAGGTGTTCACTAAGAAACAGTTTTGCAAAAGTACTGTTTAATGTTCTTTAGGGCTCCGACCCACATGTCTTCAATATGACTGTAGAGCCTACGGGGTTGAAATTTGACATGGTCGTTCCTATTTGCTCATAGGTTATGGCCTTTTCTATTTAAGAAACCTTTTCTCTCTAAGAACAGGTTTTGCGAAATTCCTTCAGAGCTCCACTCACACTACTTCATTGATCCGGGCCCAGGTGCTTTACTGTTACTTATAAGGGGTCATTGTCATTCTCAAGGAAGTAGATTTCGTTGCTCTTCAAAACAATTGTATTACCTATAAAATAAATTAATCACGGGCGAAGCCGTGACTGGCAACAGCTAGTCTTAAATATAAAAGATATATATATTTAATATATAAAAATTTAATATATATATATATATATATATATATATATATCTTGAAAAGCATTAAAATTCGTCATTTTGGGTCTAAATTTTCAAAAAATTTCCGGGGGAGCTCCCAAACCCCCCGGAGCATCTGGCACCCCCAATTCCAAGACCCTGCGCACGCCTATGGTTATAGTGTACACGTAACGGACTGGCCAAGGTCTGGAATTAGAGTTCCTTAATCACACTAGTGTTTCTAATGTGACCTAACTACTTCTTTCATAGGTGAAACTTATGGCCTCCCTTGTTTTCCGAATCAGGAATTAAAATAGTTTGAGTACTGTTATCATATTTCAAATAATGTTATTTGTAATAAATAAACCACAAGTTCTACTGAAAGTCCCACCAGTTCTAATTTGTTGACTAACTAGGTTTACTAAAATGGTGTATTTGTGTCTATACGACCATAGCCTTTAAAATTTTTTTATAAACCCTGGTATTTTTATTGTCTAACATAACCTGTTAGATTTAACTATAGTAATCAAAAGGCAAATGGCTCAATTGTTCAATGAGAAATGGTAACAGTCCAGAATTGACCCCACCAGGAAGCAAACTGACTAGCTCCAGTTTTGGAGATGAGCACTCTAATCACAAGGTTACCCAGTCAATAAAATATTTTCGGTCCTGGACTACTCATGGTTTAGATTAGCCATGTTTGGATGGTATCCTAAAAATAATTTTCTTTGTCATGTTGTGATATTATTATTCTATTTCTCTTAATAATAATAAAAAAAACTGATTCCCTAAAAAATCTTTAAGAAAGTAAACTTATGATCTGTCTGGAAACAATGATGACATCTTCTTGACTGTACTTATATTTTGTCTGCTCACAAACCATTTATATGAAGTACTTTCAATATGGGTTATTGCATTTTATGGCTGGATGTAGCAGGTTTTTATAACTAATCAATTCTAAATATTCATGTAAGAGTAATAAGAGAGTTTGGTCTTGTAAATAAGGAAACTTACGGAACCTGATTCCTGTCCAATGGCAACATTCACAACTCCCTTGAGTATGTATTCTTGAGGCACGGAAGGCTCAAGATCCTTCACCAAAAGAAAAGCTTCCTTATACTCCTCCTGAAAAAACTAATCAACTAAGAAATTAGATGATCTAAAATAAGAGAGCAAATAAGATGAAAAAACTGAAAATATAGTGTAGTGGAACATAAATAAAGAGAATGCACAAAAGCAGACAACATAAGGTAGTACATGCATTAAGGCTAGAAAGAGAATTAAAAAAAAAAAAGAACTAGTCAACTTCCTATTTAATTCTAAGGAACCTTGGCTAGAATTTGAAACTAATAAATAATAAATAACCTTGGTTGATAAAAATACTGCAACACATCTGAACAAACTCCAATTTTAAATTAAGGCAGAAATGAAAGCTCGTCAAATTAACTCTAAAAATGAGCTGGTGTTAATTACCAAACCCGAAGTCAACCTTCAAGTGCTAGCCCAAGCAGGTAGCAAATAACTTTGCTATATCAGTAATAAGTTTTATAAGAATAATAAACTGAACTGAATTTGTTGCATTCAAGCTTTTGCTCTAAAATACTAATTTTTTTACTGCCATTTTTAACTAACTCAAGTTACAAGTTGAGGCCTGACTTAACTGTTCCAACTCGTAACTGTGTTTGCATGTTGGCCACTTGGACTTAATTTGTTTTATTTTCTTGTCTACTTTACTGATATGGTTCGCCATTGCTTGACTTTCATTTTTGCACGTATTGTACTGCTTTCAGATGAATAAAAATTTCTGATTCGACTGAGTGACATTATAAGACTTCAGCGGCCCTCTAAAGCTTTGGGAGCTTCCCTTCATTCCAAGAGTCTACAGCCAATTGATAAATTCAATCTTGTCTTTTCTATTGTGAGGGCCTGTTGGACAGAGTCATGAGGTGTAGGGGAGTGAAGAAAAGCGTAAGTTTTTACATTTTAAGTGCTAAAATCTCCTTACAATTTAATATTTCCACCAATAAATTTAAAAAGTATTTTTTTAGTTAGACAAATGTATGTGTAACCTTTTAGTATACTTTAAAGACTATGTGCCAAATTTACTGTACTGTAAGTATGATGAATTAAAAAGTTATACCAAGTTAAAAAAGGATTGAGTGATGACTGTATTTTCAGTTATAAATTTAAGTCTTTCTCTCTTAATTTGAGTTACTTTTAAAATGCTGTATTACAGATGAAAAATAACGCGACCTAAATCACATATTTACTACACAACACCTGCCTGCTTCAAGTGGTAGATGACCAGGTTGAGCCGAGCCTCTGGTATGACGTCCACGAGAGGAGGCAACACCTGCAGGGCTGCCAACCCACCACGAAACACGACGATGTTGTGCCGGATCAGATCGTGGCCGAAACTGAACGACGAGGAGCTCTGGTCCTGGGTGTACAGAGAAACACACGATGCACTATTGCAGGGGATCACTATGGGCGACTAGTCTGGCTCTCATTGTCACGCAAGTAAACGTGAAAAGGAATTACCTAGCGTTTTTAGTGATATACAACATCAGTGTTTATTCTCCTACTTTAGTATAACCTTATTTTTTATCAATCCACGGTCTCAAATTTCATTACAACTGAATAAACTAAACATTGATAACATGTTTATTTATCTTGAAAATATTAATAAGTTCAAACCAAAAAAGGTTCAGTGTTGAACCAAATACCTCAGTGTTGGGTTCATTGGCTGATAACCTTCAACACATTTTTTAATATTACCAATGTGTTTGTTACCAATGAGGAAGATGAAATAAAATTGCAGACTATAAAAGTGGAAAATTTACTCTTACATTCAAAACCGTGAACGCGGGAACATGAAAATTTCTCAGAAATCCTAAACTATCTCTTTATATAATAAAAATATAAGTCATTTGCTAAATATATTCTCTCTGCCAGATGACAACAGTTAATGACGGTGAATCTCTTTGATCAGGAATATTCATTAAAACTACTGAAAAAGATCACAGTTTTAAGGCTATCACAGCGGGTGAGAACAGGGATGTTTAAATTAGTGATTCTTGTATTAGCATCCTTATATATAGTGGTTCTATCAATATAAGACAGCAACCTTTAGAGAATAGAAAGTTATTGTTATTAACAGTTTGTTTAATCAGACTAAACGAGGCTCTGGAATTGGTGCAAACGAAATCAGGATTCAGTGGTCTTGACGATTCTGCGGTTACAGTAGAGTCTGTAAAGAGGTGGCAAGAACATCTCATGTGTAAAAAAAATACCATCAGTGTTTTTATTTCGGCCTCGGCGGCTTTGCCATTGTAAAGGCGGAAGTGGTTGCAAGCCTTGAGGTTGATAGCAATGGCAGAGTCCGGGTACTTTTGGAGATAAACTGCCAGAACCTCCTGTGACACATCGTAGTAG
>CM061534.1:138683906-138713736 GCA_030545055.2 Neoaliturus tenellus
TTGTTATGTCTTTGTACATAGCAATATGTTGCTTTTTTTAAAAATTCCACGGGATGACCTTGACCCAATTTTGTGTGATAATAAAAGTGAAAATCAACTTGTGAAATTCATCAGTCTACGACTACCTTTCGTACCGTACACATCTCGCTCTCTATAACTAAATACAAAACTTCAACATGTCCCTAAAGGTCAAGTGTGCATCTTACGATACCAACACCATTACGAGTTTTGAACAACTTGAAGATTTAACCAACGAAATGCGAGTTTTACTTACCGGTGGTTATCACTTAACTGTTGATGTTAGTGCTACTAATGTAAGGATGTTTACTAAAACAAAATACTGTGATGATGAAGTATTTCTTTCAACACAACCTACAACATCTTCATCACCGACTGGTCAACATAACATCAAGTTCCACAAGTATTACCAATGTTAAATAACTTTTAACAAATAAAACTAAGGAATCACGTGATCAATGTCAAGTTGATAAAAAGGGAATGATACTTGTATAACTAATCATTCGCTTCCCGACTCTCGCTGCGTCAACACCTAATTTTAAAGATGTTATACAGAATGATGATCGAACTTGATGGAAAAATCTATGGAAAAGATTACAACACCGTTGAACAAATGACTGAAGATTTAAATATATTAACTAAAGAAGGATATCAAGCTAAATTAATTTTAAAATTTCCTGAAGTACATCCACTATCGACTGAAGAACTTATCGCTATGGCTAAAGCGGAGAGAGAGAAAAAGGCTGAAGAAGACAAACAAAAACAGACAAAGTCTGAAGAAGATAAACAGAAATAAACTTCTTAAGTATAAATATTCCTTACATTAGTAAGGTATAATTTTTTAAAACTTCGTTTGGATGACCTTGAAATTACCCCCACCACTTTTTGTAGTACATAAAACTGACTATTCAACACTATACACTCTTATTCTTTCACTGGACTCAGCAGCGTCAACATGGAAGAACAAAAGTACAAGTACGAACCTCGTTACTGTTGTGAACAACAGTGTACAGATTTAGGACCAATGATGGTGGACGGGTTAGCTTGCACTAAATGTGAATTTTTTGGATCTTGTTACTGCAAGTGCAAAACAAAACAACTACCGCCACCGGAATTGCGAACTTTCAAATTTTACAAATCAAGATATTTTCATACATGCTGTCCTCAAAGATGTTTTAAATTTCATCCTCTCGATCTAGCTCATTGTCAACGCACCAAGTCTCATCAAGATGATTTTTGTACACATATGATAAAAAGATGTAAATACAGATCAGATTGGTATTCCGATCCTGTAGAACCATCGAATGTGTAATTTTAGTTTTACACTCTTTTTTAAAACTTCAATTGGATGACCTTGAGATTTCCCCCACCATTGGTTTTTAGACTTCCCCCCACCATTAGTTTAAGTTTTGTATCTTATTGAATCCACCTTTGAATTATTTCACTTCCAACATTCTAACTAACAACATGGGATCGCCTTTCGTCAAGTTTCAACATATAATAACTGACAGAGAAGAATTGGAGGAAATATTTCAAAATTTGCTTTCTGTCATGGATAGATATCCAATGAGATGGATCAGACTTGATGTTCACTATTTACGTCCTCGTGATTCTTCATCATCGAGTGAAGACGAAACAACGACTACTACTTCAGCTAGGATATTTCAATTTTCTTCATCATCGAGTGAAGACGAAACAACGCCTACTACTTCAGCTAAGATATTTGAATTGAAAGACGAAGAAGAGGAACTTAGCTATTTACTTGGTCACAAGCTCATGCTCACCGACAAATAAGCGCCGATCTTCATTCAATCACCGACTCTCGCACGATGAACAACTCTCCGTTGGCAAGAATGAATTCTAGTTTCGAAGTAAATTCCAAAGAAGATTTGCAAGAAATATTTAATACTTTACACGAAATTGTTAGTAAATTCAACACTGTTAAAATGAATCTGGAAATAACTTACGCCTGTCCTATTTGTGATAGGGTTGAAAGTTCTGATGAAGATAGTTTGCTGAATCTTACTCCACTTACACCTCTACAATCAGACACGACAACAACAAGTACGGAAGCAAATGGTGAGCAACCTCCTTCCCCCACCACTTCATTGTGATTCAACTTCCCCCACCGCCTCTTTGTAATTCAACTTCCCCCCACCACTTCTTCGTTTAACTAACGTTCCTCGCTTTCACTTCTCATTCCGTCTCCAACATTTGAACTATCAACATCACTTGTTTCAAAATTTCAAACACCAAAAAACAACACTAAAGATGGATATGATGGATGAAGTTTCCTTCGTCACAAGGATGGAAGAGGAAAAGATGAAAGAAGAAAAATTGAAATTGGAAATTAAACGTTTGCAATTGGAACGGGAAAACCAACTCGAGATATTACGTTTCTTCAAACTTGTCAAATACGTCATCTGGGGACTCTGCCTTTACCTCATCCTCGTCGTCGGCGTTTGCTTTTACAACTCCGTATTTCATCACAAAAATTCAACCTGTATTGCACATTGATTGTATTTGTTTTTGCACATTGATTGTATTTGTTTTTACGAATAAAGTTCAAAACTTAAATCTACCTATCCCGCTATCACCGGGTAGTTCGACTCTCAGAACTATTTCCTGTGGTAGCGGGATAGGCTTTTTTAAAACTTACTCGGGATGACCTTGACATACTTTCCGTAACCCAATTATCAAGTTGAATTTCAGTTTTGAACTAACTTTTAATTTATGCGAAGTTTTAGTTGAACCCGGTTAATTTATGCGCACATTTTGTTCAACCCCAAATTGTTGAATTTCAGTCTTGAACTAACTTTTAATTTATGCGCAAATCTACTTCAAACGCTCACCCCACCTCCTCACCCCTCATTTAATATACGACCGGAAGCTATGTGCCCCGGCACGTGGCTTCCGGGGCAGCTGACCTGAGCCAGAAGTAACCAAATCTAACTACTAACATTGCTTTGTGACGCTCATAAAAAGCTGGAGAAAACTCATCAAAAATAATGAGACGATGGATTTCCGGGTTCAAATCAGTCATAAAAAACTGCTCACTGTTACTAGGCCAAAATATCCGCGTTTTATTGTCCTGAACGGTGATGACCGATGTACACACACTGGACTTCCCTATATTCGCTGGCCTATACACATAACAGTGCTTCTTAAAGCGCACATCGCTATTCTCATCGGTAATAAAGTAATTAAAGTGATCTCTAAATCCTTAACCCAACCACGAGGACAAAGATGGTCCAATTGATAACCAGCAAATGCAGGAAGAGATAAACGGCGCAATTCATGGTATGCCTCATGATAGTATTTAATACAATGTTTAAACTTGAAACCTAGCGCCGTGATCACATACTCCACACTAGAACGATAAAGCAATATCATCGATTGGGTGTATATATGAAGATCATGCAAATTACAAGTAAAGAGACAACAAAAATCTTCCTTGGAACAATACTGCCGGATCGACTTCACCTTCTTCACCGCAGCAATATCGAGAGACGAAACTACCAATTTACCTTCCAATTCCGTCATAATGTGGTCACGTAAGTCTACAAAACTAACCTTCCTTTCGGTCTTCAAATGAGTTTGAAGATGAACAAAACTCTTTGAACGAGGATTGTAGTTTTGTTCCAAACCTACTACATAATCTGCTAATCGCAAGTCGGTATTTTCAAATATATCTAGGAATATATGACGGACGCCAGACGGCACAAGAAACTCTTTTGCAAACGATATTCGGACAGAAAAATTCTCACTCTTCCGAACTCTCTTCGGCACAGTACATTCTGCTCCCCGAACTATCGCCCTATTAATTTCATCCCAGAATGCCATCTCCCAGTATACAAGGCATCTGATAAGGAATATAAGGCATCTGACTGGAAATCAGATTCCCTATCCTAGTCAGCACACATACGTAAAATATACATAAAATGTATGTTTAGTCTAGATCTAGGATACGTATATCAAACATACGGGTAACATAAAATGTACGTATAATGTACGCTCAAATGTCCCACTTTCTTACATATAGTTTATGTTAATGTATATACATAAATTATACGTATGTAATAAACATATCATTAACATACACTATCAATATTACATATAGTATATGTAAAGAATATCTATAATACGTATATTAGATATATAGTTTATGCATATCCCAAACATACAATATACGTACACTCTATATACGTAAAATATATATATAAAATAGATCTTCCACGTATGAAAGATACATAATTTATACATATGCCCCTTCAATTGTTCATAACCATATGTACATTGCACATATAGTATTCATGTATGACAAATAAACAAAAACTTTTATAGGCTGTAATTTATACAAACTGTGGTTCTAAAATACCCCCTTTGTATTTTGAATTAATTAATTATTTAAATGGATACAAGTTTTGACAAGGGAATCAGCCTTTTCGATGTGATCAAGTTATGTGATTTTTCTAGTCAGCACTTTTTACAAATACAGGCAGTTTGTAACTAGATAACTTGAAATTATGTTTTTCATGTAGGAACGTTTATCTAAAATGACACAAATATTTTATTTAACAACAAAAAAGCTATCACAGTTTAAGTGCTCTAGAGCTTATAAAATAATGAAATATTCCAGTCTGAGCTATAATATTTCTTTATGTTTCAAACTAAAATTTATATTATTCAAAGCATCTCCTAAGATTTGTATAATCTTTTTTCCAACAACTTATAGTTTCTGCGTATATATATTTTTTTTAATGTGCATAACATCAGAGATTGTTTGGATTAAATTTAAGTATTATTGCAATAACTTTCATAGTAATTCTTTCATCAAATTTTTATTATTTGATAAAATGGTCAATCATTTAGCATTGTTTTATGACTTTCAAGAAATATATTTATTGCTGAAAAAGAACTTGACAGGACCACTGAACTAAATGCGTAAAAAAGTACCTACTAAAACATGAGAGTGTTGAACAATTGTCACATCAAGGAATGACTAAAAATTGGGGGAAATTCCCCAATATTGTATAAAATACAAGTTGTGGGTAAGAATGAAATAAGAGTACAAAATATGTATAAATGCAATTAATTTTACGTAATATAACATGAATATGACATGAAACATTTAGACATTTTTTACTGTGACTAATAAATTATCTTAAAAATTAATTATCTTAACAAACTTGCTTAAAGATCACTTACAAAAACAGAGCGCAACTACAGTCAAATAGATAAAGAGGTTGTTGGTATTTACTGGGGTTTGAAGACATTTTGTGCATATTGTTCCGGAAGAAAACCTCTGGTATCTATATTTGACTTGGATACAAACAAATTCTTTGTATACAAACAACTTGTCATACTGCAACGACACGTGGGGGACACGTAGAAGATAACTAAATGCTATTCTTAAACAACTAAACAGAAAAACAGAGCACGCCACAACAGAAAACTCTCCTTACAATTTAATGTTTGGAAGAAACATAAGAACCGAATTAGATTTGATGGTGGAGGACGTATCAACAGTTCAAAATAACTACAAATCACAATTAGCTAAAAGACAGTTTTCTACAGGACAAAGGGTATTGGTGAAAAATTATTCAATTAACTCCAGTGAAAAATTGTCAATTGGTGTGGTTGAAAAACGGTTGGGCAACTTAATCTATCTAGTCAGAATTAAGGATGGAATATTACTGAAAAGGCACACTGATCAGATTAGGAAACTATAGTTAGAAAACTTAGGGGGGAGGAATTGATATATCTTTTATACTGTTCTTAATGTAAACAGCTGATATAAATTGTCATAATGTTTCTGTTGTTATTTTTAACTAGATGTTTTCATACATACAAATAAATGAGTTTGAATGAATTTGTAATTAATTTGTTTGAATTGAGTTTGTACTTTAGACCTAGTAGTTACACTGGCTCATCCGGGTGTGGCTGATCCTGGTGTGGTTTTTTCTTCCCCTTCATTCTGGTTACGGCTTGCCTAAACCATTCTCGTAGGCGGAATTCAAATACTTTGGATGTATATGTGTCCTTATGGGGCCCACAACTCAGGACTCCTGAAACATTAAAAAGGATAAATAAATTAATGTACATTATTTATTACTTTTAAAAATGGCTAATGATTGTAAAATTTTAGCTTACAGTGCACTTCGGCTGTTAGGTTAGGTAAGTTTATTTTTCTTTTAACGCACATCATGTTCTAAAACTTTGTATCTAGAGAGAAGTAAACATTAGATGCAAAAAATTAATGATACAGAGAGCTGTATAATCTGGAAGTACTAGGCCTATGTAAAAAGCTCACTTTACTCACATTCTGTAAATCAATGAACCAATGTACAATATTATAACATATAATTTTTTACAAGTTGTTGCAAACTAAAAAATCTCAGCGATTTGTCATCATCATTACCCAGACGAGTCTTGTTGCCTTCAGGCCAGCATGCAAGTCATGTCCATGTCCTTGTCCCTGTCTGTTTGCCAAAATGCATTAAGCCTACAGATTATGTTTATTTAATACATGCTTTAATTGTTGTTTTACATTTTTTTACAAGGGTTACTGAAAAGCTATATATGTTACACACAATGGATCTGATGATGCCAAATTGTGGCTACTGCAGTCATCCAGTGAGATTTTTAGACTGGCAAGAACAGATATGTAATCCACATTACATTATTAAATTATTCAATACAGTTCTGAAAATAAACATTATAATGATAGGAATATAAAAATTCATAAAGTATATTGAAAAAAACTCTTACAACACTTATAAATATATTTACACTCGTAAATATTTACAAATACGAGGTAAATACCTATAAATGGTACGTGGTTATCGATTTTGACCGGACTCATCATCAGGCCAAATGAGAGGGTCTCGTTTAGCCTGATACTAATAATTTAACAGTATCAGGATGATGATCGGAGTGTTTTGTCAAAATCAATAGCCACGTACCATCTTGCCTATATATTTACCTTGTGTTTGTAAAGACGTATTAGTGTAAATATATCTTTAGGTTTGTAAGACCTTTTTCAGGGTGTACCTGTAATTGTAAACAATATGTGGAAACTTTTTGTATGACTTATGACTGTATGACTTATTATTTTTAATAAGTCATACAGTAGGCTGAACCCAAAACGTGAAACGAACAAAATTAAATAAAAATATATTATATCTTTACTAAAGAAAAAAAATTATTGTAATATTACAGTACACAAGTACAAGCTTTCAAAATTTCCGTATATTTCCCGCATTTTTCACGCCGGTATTTATGTTTTCCCGCCGGTAAATTAGATCTAACGTAATTTACTATCGGTATTTCACAATCCTTTCGTCATTAACGGCAGTCAGAGTCGTTTTTACGGTTGTTATCTCACGGTCCGCTTATCGTTATTGCCAATGATCAATCGGCGCAGGCTGCGATCGTAAATTAGGCCGATTTTACGTGGCATCATCATCATCACGGCACATACGTAACAAGTACCGGTAGCTGAATGGTTTAGGCTGCAATCCTCATTTCGGTCAATTTAACGCGGCTTGCTCATGGTTTCGGCGCTAATGGCGCGGCATGCTGCCGTCACGGCACATATGTATCCGGTTTGCGTGGCTACAATCGATATTTAGGCCAACTTTACACGGCCCGTTCGTAGAGATACGGCACAAGTAGCTGATTTGCACATATATATCCGGTTCGCGCGGGCTGTAGTCATGATTTAGACCGATTTACACAGCCCGCTCGTCGTTTCAGTATGTTGGCAAGGGCTTACATCGTCATTTGGACCAATTATATGCGACCCGGTGCTTGCTACGCGGGCCGAGGTTGTTATTTATGCCGATTTCACGCAATTGTTTCATGACTACAACATATGCGCCGGTTTAGGTGTTTAAATAAAATCCCGTATTTATTACAAAAATCCCGTATATTTCCCTCATTTTTCCTGGTGAAACGATATACCCGTATAATTCCCGATTTTCCCGAAATTCCCGCTCCGACACCCTTTATTAAAACGTTATAATCTGTTGAGTAGTTATTAATATAATAATAATAACAAAAGACTTTGTATCCAGGTAACTTACATTTTAAAGCATGTAGAAACTGATTGCCTTCCAGTGTAATGTTCTGTATTGGTTCTGGTTGCAATACAACTGGTTCCTGCGATGAAATTGGAGAGAATGAACAAGGAGAGAACTGGGCCTCTACTCGACCTAAAAAAAAAAATGGAATACGTTTATTAGATTGATAATGTAAATTGTTGTTTGGTTAAAAAGTTAACTTAGGCTTGAAATCACAAAACAAATTAATAAAGTAAAAGATTTCGGTTATCAAGTAGCTAACTTGTTTTAGCCTATGCTTAAGTATAAATATAATTTGTTTTGTTCAGGCTACGTAAGATAAATATATTAAGTTATACAAATACAGACTCTGTTTTTAAGTTATGGCTCAGTTTTAAGTCTAAGTGCAATTGCAATCGTGAAGCCGAGCTCAGAAAAATAATTAATAACAAAAACTAGGCTACATTTTTGCTCTGTGTGATTAACAACTTTTTTTATTAGGCGTATAACTTACTGGGCATTTAAAAACCATTTGGTTGGAAATTAAAAAAAAAAAATGGTAGGACTAAGTTAATTTGTATCGTTTTGGTAGTCAGATAGGTAGCCTAACTTTACAATATTTACATTTCTTTCATTTACAAAAAAAAAAAAAAATGACTTCCATTTTGTCCACGCTGTTGTTGCGTTTTAGGCCTACCTTTGAAATACACAAACGTAAAAATAAACATAACAATCTTTGAAGTTAGCGCACTGAAAAAAATACACAACTGATTTTTAGGTGTGCTATTTTGAGGTTATCTGAAAAATGTGATTTCACGGATCAATTACAGACCGAAAAACAGCTGTTTTTTGTGCAGTGTGGTAAAAACATGTTATTAGCCTAGAATAGGGTGACCAAACGTCCTGGAAAACCGGATTGTCCCGGTTTTTCATCATAACGTATGGTGTCCCAAATAACATTTTCGAGACGCCCAAATGTCCCGGAATTTGATGTAACCCGGTTAACCCTTAAGATACCGCCGCGGAACTGAAAGGCATCTGCGCTCACCTTGCGCTTCATACCACCAAAGTATTGTGAGCGAGAGAGACAGATATTGTTTACGATATTGAGTGTCCCTTTCGCACTACCTACCCGCTTTGCAGGGTGGTGTTTGCATTACCTATATGTAACTTTTCCCAGTGGCATTTTATCATAATAATTTTGTGTTACTGTTTTGGTTCTTTTAATATAATGCCAAAACGAGCGTGCAAGTTCAATGACTGAATTACTCTTATTCTACATGGTCGATCTTCAAAATGATCATGGAGCAGAGTGTACTGTTTGCAACTGTGTTTTTAACATTACCCATGGGGGGCGTTCTAACACAGTAGTTGATCACTTGATCATGTAAGTTAAATATAACAAAAAAACACATTATCCTGTGTACCATTACAGCAAATACCCCCCCGTCCGTCCATTATAAGCCTATGTCGTCCGTTTTAAGTCATTAGACGCATCTTATATAAAACTGTAATTCAGAGTTTTGTGTAAAATAAATTTATAACCAAAAGATAATTGTATATACAGTAGAACCTCGCTTAACCGAGTTAGTTGCGACCGAGGGCACCTCGGATACAGCAAATCTCGACTAACACGTAATGTAACCTAAAAATCATAATTGGGGGTATAAATAGCCTTATATATAGCCTACTTGAACCATGAAATAAAACAATAGTTTTGGTTTCGTTAATTAGTACAATAAATATCGTAATATTGCCATTACAATCCTTACAACATTATGTCTACAAAACACGTACAGGGATATGGCATCTATATATATAATACGTGATGCCCTTTTTTTGTTAACACTACTCCTCCCTTATTTCTGGACCAATTTTAAAGTTTGAGGTGTCAAAAGAATGGTCTCAGTTCGTAGTTTTGCAATAAGGTTTTAGATTTTGATATTTTAATTCTGAAGCCCACGGGAAGCCCTCAAAGTTCATTTTTTGTCCATAAGATTAACATGGGGAACAATTTATATTGAATTGCAAAATAAAACAGCTGTTGATGGTAAAACAGACAAACACATGTTAAAAGCTGAATAGAAGAAATTGAACTACTGGTAGGGTACTGTAATATCAACACAATTTCATACTTTAATTATAAATAGGAGAAAAGAGTGTCTTTTGTGAGGTTTTAACTTTTTCTCATAATGTGGAGGATAGAATTTAGTTGAACTTTTTATTTACGTGTATTTGGGCACAAAAATAAGTTAAGTAACTTGACCCTAGACAAATTCATTTTTCTGTACGAAAACAATTTTGTAAATTGAGATTTTTTGACATGGGTCTTATATGGGTTGTCCGTTTGGCATTGAATTAATAACAAAAGTTAACAATTATTAAAATAAAACTCAAAATTTGTGTGCATGGGTTTCCAAACTGTTGTGAGCTATAGGAAAAGGGATAGGTTGTAGGTGTAATCAATATATTCTAGATACTGTGGGTGTAATAACCTGTTTGTTTACTATGATACTATAACAAAATTTAATGCAGAATGCTACACATAAAACACCTGTTTAAAAGAATCATCCTACACTCATATCTTTTTCATATTCAGGTTAAAATACCCAATATGTGAGGCCCCTGTCTCAAATTAGTGATTTTGCGATTTAGACAACATTTAAAGTTTTTACCTCCAGTATTATAATCTTATTACAAAAGATAAATTTTGTGTAAAGATAAATTTTGACCAAAATATAAATGCCACACAAAACCAAAATGCAACACACCTACAAAGATGTAGATTGTATTAATGTTTGTGATTTCTTTATTTAAAGTTTTTAATGAAATGGCCAATTAAGTTAAAGAGTATTTAGTTCTTTAAAAATAGTGATGTGGACTCATTCACCAAGTCGACGACTACTTCAAACGGTAGGCCTAGATTTACACTAAAAACAGCCGCAGTGAGTGCTGCATGACTCAACGGGGATGAGTTCTAATGAAATGTGGATTTTTATTGTGTTGTCATTTACGTTTTATGTGCGCTGAACTATTTAAATCCAAAATCTGTGAATTTATTCTAAATTTTTAAGAGTGTTTAGTTAGAGGCCTTAAGAGATATCGGCATAAGAACAACCACTTAATCTCAACACTATCACATTGGGAAGTTGGAGAATTAATTAGTGATGAAGATCGATTGATGAATTACCATATGGTGTTATCTGATTTTCACTACAATTTAATTTTTATTTTCAAAGTAACTCGGTTTATTACCACGAAGCAAGGTTTGATCACCAGGTGCTCTAATAAATGCAGCGCATTGCGCTGCACGGGCCCCCTAGTCACTATGTAATACACAACACAACACAACAAATGCTAAAAGTTTGCTATGGTAAACGGTATAACTGTCAATACGAAATGGCGGCTTTGGGCAGACCGAAGACGCAAGAAGTCTACTACGCACGAACATTGCCGAACAAGCCTGACGTTTACTGTAATTTGAATTCAAACACGATACAGTTTAGGCTGAGGAATTACGGATGTTACTGACATCCGTTTTGACGCGTCTGCTTGGAACGTCGGTTGCAGCTTAAACGTGCAAGCAACCTGACAAGACATACGGGCAGTGTCTATGGCCAGAGTTGTCCCTCAGGCGTCCGATACAGCGGGTAAACAAAGGGTAATGGAGTAGCAGACAATTACGATAACGTTAAGCTGAGGCCAGTGACACACGAGAACGTTGCAATTGTACTTTAAAACGGGCGTCAACAACGCTCGTTTGTCACCTGCCTTAGCACGCGTGTTGCGGTTGTGGTTAGTGAACTCGCACGCAAGCAATTGCTCATTTAGCCTATTTGAGCGTGTTATTAAGCTTATCTCTTTCAAATTTATAAAATACGGTTACCTAATAGGACTGCCTCGGTTAACCCGGAATCTCGGATAAGCGAGGCTCGGTTAACCAAGGTCCTATTGTAATATTATGTTTCACATCCATACACACATGGTTGAGGAAAGAAAAGTTCGTTACATTCATCATTATGGGTGGGGGGGGGGGGTGCCTCTCTGGTTTGGCTACAGTGTCCCGGTTTTCCCTGGGAAGTATTTGGTCACCCTAGCCTGAAAGAATTACGGTATTAGGCCTACTCTAATACGATCATAGCTTTTACAACTAAGAGAAACTCCTAGTCTCATAGCCTAGACTTAGACCAACAACAGTAGGCCTAGTTAAGCTATTGCCTAGGCCTACACTTGATTCAACTTCAAATCAAATTATAGTCAGATCTAGTTTTATAAAAAGATTAGGCCTAAAGACCAGTCCCTTTTAAGTCAGTACTTACAGGGACACTAACCTAAAAAATGATGTTGGAATAAACTAAACATTTCAAATGAAGGGCCCACAGTCTAATCTTATGCATTGATGAGCGTTTTAGGAGGTTACCGGAATTTCGTCTAGGCTATTTATTTCTATCAGTATTAAATAATAAATAATCCAAATAATATGTTTCAGTAAAACTGTACATTCTAACTTCCTTGAGTGCATGGATTACCAAGTTGAGCTTGGTAGACTAACTTAGCTGATACAAACTTAGTTATTGGGTAATATTTTGAGTAACCTAGCAAACAAAACAAACAACTTCTAACTTATTTGGTTTAGAAAACACACTTACCTCATTCTCAAGTAAGGAGAAAGGCTGTAGCTGTGGCTCGCTAAGGACGCTGACGCTAAGCTTGTAGAATGGATGGCCCCGGCAAGATGGTGATTGCCGATGACGAAGACGCCCGCCGCAGCGCCGCGCCGCCGCGGTAGTTGTGCATGCACACCGCGCAATGTTACCAAAGTAGTTCGGCGAATTAGTCCCACTGAATTTGTGGGTTTAGTCAAATTTAATCAGTATATTTATTTTATTTTAATATTGTGTATAGATGGCATTGGATTGCATCAATCAAATAAAATAATTGTGGAATAGTAAAATGCAATAAACCAGTGTTAAAATATAGATTTCTAGACATATAATGTACATATAGTTGCCAATATATTTCTACATTAATTTGATTTTAGAAACTGAATCATAACATTTGTTTTTCTGTAAAGAATTATCATTAAAATCAACTAATTTTAAATATTTCATGCAAATAAACAGTTTTATGACACTTTTTAATAATGTATATTTATGACATAAATTATATGTATAATTTATGTATTCAATTTTACCAAACATAAAATGTATATCTAGCTCTAATTTGTACGTATATTATACATACAGTGCTGTGTGGGATGGGAGCGTAGGTTCGTGTCCTACCGACTGCGCCATGTCAAGGTGCTAAATACTAATATAAACTGCAGGTCTGAATAATGAGATGAACGTACGGTAAGCCATGATTTAATGAAAAAGGAGGAAACATAACCATCGACGTACAAAAGTACTTACATAGAGCAAGGATGGCAATACCTATTCCTATTAGAACGACTGTAGGACTATTCCTATTTGCTACTTTTAATTTCCATTTATTTTTTAATTTTCATCATTTCAAGATACATTTTTTAAAATTATTTTATAACAATTTTAACAGTGTAATAAAGAATAATTCCTTACCGGGTTGAGGCAGGGATTACAGCGGCACTTGGGATCGCAGGGGATCCCCCTCTTCATGCACCCGCATTTATTGGCCGGATATTGCAGCCCTTATCACACCGGCAGCAATATCTTCGCGCCCTTAGCCTCTGTAAAAAATGCATTACCTGTTAAACCTTTTAAGGCCGACGACCATGATAGGCCTTCTTTTTTAACGGTCAGGTTTTTAACTCCCATGGTTACCTTGAAGGCCAATGTGTTTTTCACTTAGCGAGCATAGTTTTATTTAAATGTTCATAACTGATTTATATATTAATTTAAAGCAATATTTTTTTTACTTTTTTTCCATTAAATTATCTTGAAAAATATATATGTGTTTATGTATCTTATAAATCTACTGCAATTAAAAAATATTATATATACATAAATATATTTATAACATTTATAAAAAAATATATTTTTTGTTATTAAAAATATTCAACCTTAATATATTTTTTAGTACCGGATTTTCTTTAATTACAATATCATGATTAAATAAAATTACAACAAAAACCCAAGTATCAGCAGAGTGGCGCAATTGTTGTACCATAACCAAGACATGGTATAACTTGAAGATTGGGTTTCTTATTTCAATAAGAAATAACACTCACATAATTCTGTCACATTATTTAATTTACTTGGGTTTAAATCAAATTTTTTATAAACATATAACTAAAATGATTCTACATTACTGAGCTAGGCCTAAATAATTTACAATTTCGATCCTAAACAAATTGATGACATTTTTGAATGATTTTATGGATAAAGGAAGGAATTGAAAGGGATGTTGTTACCCATATCTTCAGCCCTATCTTCAGATTGATGAAACATTCGAACATTATCTGAAGAAGAGATCCCACTTTGAGATGACAGGACGTGTCACCTTCTTTGGAAATGAGTTTTCTTTTCCGTTTATTCTCCTTCCCGTTTTTGTCTCTGGTGTTCTATCTTTCCATTTGCTACCCTGAGGAACTTCTACTTTAATTGATCCTTTTGGGTGTTGGTCCCAGACCGTCATATTTCTTATGCCGAACAATATTTTCTTGAAAGGGATGTTATAATCACCTTCGCTCGAAATGAGCTCTCTTTTTCTTTTTTTTTTTCTCTCTGTTTTCGTCTCGGATGGCCTTTCTCAGAAGGGTCTGTAGGCGCGCTGATGTGACGTGACGCACCGCTGGCCGCCGGTAGAGTAAAAACGATCTATGAATACAATAAACGGAACGAAATCTATCCCCAATCCTCCGTGCTTTATTTTGATCGGTCGACACACTAACAGCAGGGATCTAAACTTCTCTGTCTTTAGACAGAATAAATAATTCATTTCGTCTGATCGAGCTTACAAAGAAAAAAAAAATATTGGAAAAATTAATAATTAGTTTGGTCTGCATTAATAAAAACTAAATACATACGGTACACTTTTAAAAGTAAAATTATCTTTAAACATTATTTTAAAGCGTTTTTATTCTTGAGTATACTTTTATTTTACTAAATTGTTTTCGAATATAAAGACAACAATATCTTGCTCCATGTTATTCTTATGGGACTAAAAATCAAATTAAATTGCCTACAGATCCCAAACCAAAATTAGAGAAAAATGTCACGTTATGATAAGTCTTTATATTATGTATTTAATAAAAAATGACATAAATATTGGGGTTTCTGATTGAAATTGTATAATTAGGGGTTAGAATGGGGAATGGGGTTAATGAGGGTGTGACATTTTCATGATAAATTTTCCTCCCCCAACATTGGATATTTCCAGCTAACTGAACAGTAATATTAATTTAGGGTTTTGAATAAAATAAGGTATAAATTTTTGAATACATACCTCCGGGTTGCCGCAAGGGGTATAATCGTGTTGACAGCCATCAACACACTCTAGCCCCCGCCTGTAACAACCGCACAAGATGGTTCTGCAGCCTGTGCTGCAATGACAAGTATAACCATTCAATGAGACAGTGCCTGCTACAGTGCCTCTCATCGTTTCTGAGATAGCATTTGTAGCGCGGCATTTAAGTTCCAGTTTTCTCTCCCGCAGCGCTAGCGGCTCAAGATGACAATTGGAGCGCCTCGACTACCAGCCTCGGTGGATCAGTTGGTTAAGGCGTTACCTTTCTGGCCAGAAGGTAGCGCCTGGGGCGGGTTCGAATCCCGCCCGGTTCACCGAGGCAACCGGGAGTTGGTGTCAGTGCACAAATGCATATGATATCGGCGTCCTCGGGATAGGCTCCTGGCACAAGCTGCCAGGAACCCTGAAAGCTCCGGTGAGGCAAGCCTATGCTTTTAAAATATAGGGAGGACCTGATATTGTATGTATTTGTGCACTGACACCAACACCCGTTTAGCTATTTTATAACGTCAAATTGAAAGCCTAGCCTTACGGCGTTTTTTGTGTTAATATTTTTACCAAGGGCCTCTGGTTATTTCTTCTTCTTATTGTTACATTTTGAAGGTTGATTGCCATTTCTTCAATTTCATAAGTTTCCCTAAGCGAATCACTCTGAGGTGACAGGACGTGTCACCTTCTTTAGAAATGAGTTTTCTTTTTCCGTTTATTCTCCTTCCCGTTTTCGTCTCTGGTGTTCTATCTTTCCATTGGCTACCTGAAGGGACCCCACTCTGAGGAACTTCTACTTTAATTGATCCTTTTGGGTGTTGGTCACAGACCGTCATATTTCGCACCAACACAATGCCATATAAATCCCGGAGAGTATTTCACACTTTGCAGCTCAATACTATCAGAGGTAGCAGTTCTATCCACCAAAAGTGGAATTTACAAGATTGATATAAAAAAGACTAATATTAATTTAGTAAAATAAGAAAAACACTTACCATGATGCTCCTTTAATTTTGGGATCAACACACGGCCACCATTACTCATTCATAGTGATTTTTCCTAAGTAACACTAACTATTACAAACACAAATATATAACTTTTTCCATAATTTTCAAATAAAAATTTTTGCCGTGCAGGAAAGGGTTAATTACACCCATACCACCAGTCTTTGACTTCATCACAGGAATAACAAGAGGAGTCTGCGCAGATATCGATCTACCATAAACCTGCAAATCTAGTGAGTTTTTAATCTTACAAACGTTAGTACCCTTCAGGTTAGGCACCATTTCACCATCATATCTATAAAGATCATGTGAATCACAGTACATCACATAGTGCCACAGGGAAAATCTGACACGGTCACATACTAGAGTAACGGAATATCTTTATCATAATACCAAGACATGGTATAACTTGAAGATTGGGTTTCTTATTTCAATAAGAAATAACACTCACATAATTCTGTCACATTATTTCCTTTACTTGGGTTTAAATCAAATTTTTTATAAACATATAACCAAAATGATTCTACATTTCTGAGCTAGGCCTAATTAGTTTACAATTTTGATCCTAAACAAATTGATGACATTTTTGAATGATTTTATGGATAAAGGAACGAATTGAAAGGGATGTTGTTCCCCATGTCTTCAGCCCTATCTTCAGATTGATGAAACATTCGAACATTTGAAGAAGAGACCCCACTCTGTGGTGACAGGACGTGTCACCTTCTTTGGAAATGAGTTTTCTTTTTCCATTTATTCTCATTCCCGTTTTTGTCTCTGGTGATCTATCTTTCCATTGGCTACCTGAAGAGACCCCACTCTGAGGTGACAGGACGTGTCACCTTATTTGGAAATGAGTTTTCTTTTTCCGTTTATTCTCCTTCCCGTTTTTGTCTATGGTGTTCTATCTTTCCATAGGCTACCTGAAGGGACCCCACTCTGAGGTGACAGGACGTGTCACCTTCTTTGGAAATGAGTTTTCTTTTTCCGTTTATTCTCCTTCCCGTTTTTGTCTCTGGTGTTCTATCTTTCCATTGGCTACCTGAAGGGACCCCACTCTGAGGTGACAGGACGTGTCACCTTCTTTGGAAATGAGTTTTCTTTTTCCGTTTATTCTCCTTCCCGTTTTCGTCTCTGGTGTTCTATCTTTCCATTGGCTACCTGAAGGGACCCCTCTCTGAGGTGACAGGACGTGTCACCTTCTTTGGAAATGAGTTTTCTTTTTCCGTTTATTCTCCTTCCCGTTTTCGTCTCTGGTGTTCTATCTTTCCATTGGCTACCTGAAGGGACCCCTCTCTGAGGTGACAGGACGTGTCACCTTCTTTGGAAATGAGTTTTCTTTTTCCGTTTATTCTCCTTCCCGTTTTCGTCTCTGGTGTTCTATCTTTCCATTGGCTACCTGAAGGGACCCCACTCTGAGGAACTTCTACTTTAATTGATCCTTTTGGGTGTTGGTCCCAGACTGTCATATTTCTTATGCCGAACATAATTTTCTTGAAAGGAATTTTATAATCACCTTCGCTCGAGATGCGAAGTGCCTGCTACAGTGCCTCTCATCGAGATGAGCTTTCTTTTTCTTTTTTTCTCTCTGTTTTCGTCTCTGATGGCCTTTCTCAGAAGGGTCTGTAGGCGCGCTGATGTGACGTGACGCACCGCTGGCCGCCGGTAGAGTAAAAACGATCTATGAATACAATAAACGGAACGAAATCTATCCCCATTCCTCTGTGCTTTATTTTGATTGGTCGACACACTAACAGCAGGCAGAGGCATCAGCTGATCTAAACTTCTCTGTCTTTAGACAGAATAAATAATTCATTTTGTCTGATCGAGCTTACAAAGAAAAAAAATATTGGAAAAATTAATAATTAGTTTGGTCTGCATTAATAAAAACTAAATACATACGGTACACTTTTAAAAGTAAAATTATCTTTAAACATTATTTTAAAGCGTTTTTATTCTTGAGTATATTTTTATTTTACTAAATTGTTTTCGAATATAAAGACAACAATATCTTGCTCCATGTTATTCTTATGGGACTAAAAATCAAATTAAATTGCCTGCAGCTCCCCAACCAAAATTAGAGAAAAATGTCACGTTATGAAAAGTCTTTAAATTATGTATTTAATAAAAAATGACATAAATATTGGGGTTTCTGATTGAAATAGTATAATTAGGGGTTGGAATGGGGAATGGGGTTAATGAGGGTGTGACATTTTCATGATAAATTTTCCTCCCCCAACATTGGATATTTCCAGCTAACTGAACAGTAATATTAATTTAGGGTTTTGAATAAAATAAGGTATAAATTTTTGAATACATACCTCCGGGTTGCCGCAAGGGGTATAATCGTGTTGACAGCCATCAACACACTCTAGCCCCCGCCTGTAACAACCGCACAAGATGGTTCTGCAGCCTGTGCTGCAATGACAAGTATAACCATTCAATGAGACAGTGCCTGCTACAGTGCCTCTCATCGTTTCTGAGATAGCATTTGTAGCGCGGCATTTAAGTTCCAGTTTTCTCTCCCGCAGCGCTAGCGGCTCAAGATGACAATTGGAGCGCCTCGACTACCAGCCTCGGTGGATCAGTTGGTTAAGGCGTTACCTTTCTGGCCAGAAGGTAGCGCCTGGGGCGGGTTCGAATCCCGCCCGGTTCACCGAGGCAACCGGGAGTTGGTGTCAGTGCACAAATGCATATGATATCGGCGTCCTCGGGATAGGCTCCTGGCACAAGCTGCCAGGAACCCTGAAAGCTCCGGTGAGGCAAGCCTATGCTTTTAAAATATAGGGAGGACCTGATATTGTATGTATTTGTGCACTGACACCAACACCCGTTTAGCTATTTTATAACGTCAAATTGAAAGCCTAGCCTTACGGCGTTTTTTGTGTTAATATTTTTACCAAGGGCCTCTGGTTATTTCTTCTTCTTATTGTTACATTTTGAAGGTTGATTGCCATTTCTTCAATTTCATAAGTTTCCCTAAGCGAATCACTCTGAGGTGACAGGACGTGTCACCTTCTTTAGAAATGAGTTTTCTTTTTCCGTTTATTCTCCTTCCCGTTTTCGTCTCTGGTGTTCTATCTTTCCATTGGCTACCTGAAGGGACCCCACTCTGAGGAACTTCTACTTTAATTGATCCTTTTGGGTGTTGGTCACAGACCGTCATATTTCGCACCAACACAATGCCATATAAATCCCGGAGAGTATTTCACACTTTGCAGCTCAATACTATCAGAGGTAGCAGTTCTATCCACCAAAAGTGGAATTTACAAGATTGATATAAAAAAGACTAATATTAATTTAGTAAAATAAGAAAAACACTTACCATGATGCTCCTTTAATTTTGGGATCAACACACGGCCACCATTACTCATTCATAGTGATTTTTCCTAAGTAACACTAACTATTACAAACACAAATATATAACTTTTTCCATAATTTTCAAATAAAAATTTTTGCCGTGCAGGAAAGGGTTAATTACACCCATACCACCAGTCTTTGACTTCATCACAGGAATAACAAGAGGAGTCTGCGCAGATATCGATCTACCATAAACCTGCAAATCTAGTGAGTTTTTAATCTTACAAACGTTAGTACCCTTCAGGTTAGGCACCATTTCACCATCATATCTATAAAGATCATGTGAATCACAGTACATCACATAGTGCCACAGGGAAAATCTGACACGGTCACATACTAGAGTAACGGAATATCTTTATCATAATACCAAGACATGGTATAACTTGAAGATTGGGTTTCTTATTTCAATAAGAAATAACACTCACATAATTCTGTCACATTATTTCCTTTACTTGGGTTTAAATCAAATTTTTTATAAACATATAACCAAAATGATTCTACATTTCTGAGCTAGGCCTAATTAGTTTACAATTTTGATCCTAAACAAATTGATGACATTTTTGAATGATTTTATGGATAAAGGAACGAATTGAAAGGGATGTTGTTCCCCATGTCTTCAGCCCTATCTTCAGATTGATGAAACATTCGAACATTTGAAGAAGAGACCCCACTCTGTGGTGACAGGACGTGTCACCTTCTTTGGAAATGAGTTTTCTTTTTCCATTTATTCTCATTCCCGTTTTTGTCTCTGGTGATCTATCTTTCCATTGGCTACCTGAAGAGACCCCACTCTGAGGTGACAGGACGTGTCACCTTATTTGGAAATGAGTTTTCTTTTTCCGTTTATTCTCCTTCCCGTTTTTGTCTATGGTGTTCTATCTTTCCATAGGCTACCTGAAGGGGACCCCACTCTGAGGTGACAGGACGTGTCACCTTCTTTGGAAATGAGTTTTCTTTTTCCGTTTATTCTCCTTCCCGTTTTTGTCTCTGGTGTTCTATCTTTCCATTGGCTACCTGAAGGGACCCCACTCTGAGGTGACAGGACGTGTCACCTTCTTTGGAAATGAGTTTTCTTTTTCCGTTTATTCTCCTTCCCGTTTTCGTCTCTGGTGTTCTATCTTTCCATTGGCTACCTGAAGGGACCCCTCTCTGAGGTGACAGGACGTGTCACCTTCTTTGGAAATGAGTTTTCTTTTTCCGTTTATTCTCCTTCCCGTTTTCGTCTCTGGTGTTCTATCTTTCCATTGGCTACCTGAAGGGACCCCTCTCTGAGGTGACAGGACGTGTCACCTTCTTTGGAAATGAGTTTTCTTTTTCCGTTTATTCTCCTTCCCGTTTTCGTCTCTGGTGTTCTATCTTTCCATTGGCTACCTGAAGGGACCCCACTCTGAGGAACTTCTACTTTAATTGATCCTTTTGGGTGTTGGTCCCAGACTGTCATATTTCTTATGCCGAACATAATTTTCTTGAAAGGAATTTTATAATCACCTTCGCTCGAGATGCGAAGTGCCTGCTACAGTGCCTCTCATCGAGATGAGCTTTCTTTTTCTTTTTTTCTCTCTGTTTTCGTCTCTGATGGCCTTTCTCAGAAGGGTCTGTAGGCGCGCTGATGTGACGTGACGCACCGCTGGCCGCCGGTAGAGTAAAAACGATCTATGAATACAATAAACGGAACGAAATCTATCCCCATTCCTCTGTGCTTTATTTTGATTGGTCGACACACTAACAGCAGGCAGAGGCATCAGCTGATCTAAACTTCTCTGTCTTTAGACAGAATAAATAATTCATTTTGTCTGATCGAGCTTACAAAGAAAAAAAATATTGGAAAAATTAATAATTAGTTTGGTCTGCATTAATAAAAACTAAATACATACGGTACACTTTTAAAAGTAAAATTATCTTTAAACATTATTTTAAAGCGTTTTTATTCTTGAGTATATTTTTATTTTACTAAATTGTTTTCGAATATAAAGACAACAATATCTTGCTCCATGTTATTCTTATGGGACTAAAAATCAAATTAAATTGCCTGCAGCTCCCCAACCAAAATTAGAGAAAAATGTCACGTTATGAAAAGTCTTTAAATTATGTATTTAATAAAAAATGACATAAATATTGGGGTTTCTGATTGAAATAGTATAATTAGGGGTTGGAATGGGGAATGGGGTTAATGAGGGTGTGACATTTTCATGATAAATTTTCCTCCCCCAACATTGGATATTTCCAGCTAACTGAACAGTAATATTAATTTAGGGTTTTGAATAAAATAAGGTATAAATTTTTGAATACATACCTCCGGGTTGCCGCAAGGGGTATAATCGTGTTGACAGCCATCAACACACTCTAGCCCCCGCCTGTAACAACCGCACAAGATGGTTCTGCAGCCTGTGCTGCAATGACAAGTATAACCATTCAATGAGACAGTGCCTGCTACAGTGCCTCTCATCGTTTCTGAGATAGCATTTGTAGCGCGGCATTTAAGTTCCAGTTTTCTCTCCCGCAGCGCTAGCGGCTCAAGATGACAATTGGAGCGCCTCGACTACCAGCCTCGGTGGATCAGTTGGTTAAGGCGTTACCTTTCTGGCCAGAAGGTAGCGCCTGGGGCGGGTTCGAATCCCGCCCGGTTCACCGAGGCAACCGGGAGTTGGTGTCAGTGCACAAATGCATATGATATCGGCGTCCTCGGGATAGGCTCCTGGCACAAGCTGCCAGGAACCCTGAAAGCTCCGGTGAGGCAAGCCTATGCTTTTAAAATATAGGGAGGACCTGATATTGTATGTATTTGTGCACTGACACCAACACCCGTTTAGCTATTTTATAACGTCAAATTGAAAGCCTAGCCTTACGGCGTTTTTTGTGTTAATATTTTTACCAAGGGCCTCTGGTTATTTCTTCTTCTTATTGTTACATTTTGAAGGTTGATTGCAATTTCTTCAATTTCATAAGTTTCCCTAAGCGAATCACTCTGAGGTGACAGGACGTGTCACCTTCTTTAGAAATGAGTTTTCTTTTTCCGTTTATTCTCCTTCCCGTTTTCGTCTCTGGTGTTCTATCTTTCCATTGGCTACCTGAAGGGACCCCACTCTGAGGAACTTCTACTTTAATTGATCCTTTTGGGTGTTGGTCCCAGACCGTCATATTTCGCACCAACACAATGCCATATAAATCCCGGAGAGTATTTCACACTTTGCAGCTCAATACTATCAGAGGTAGCAGTTCTATCCACCAAAAGTGGAATTTACAAGATTGATATAAAAAAGACTAATATTAATTTAGTAAAATAAGAAAAACACTTACCATGATGCTCCTTTAATTTTGGGATCAACACACGGCCACCATTACTCATTCATAGTGATTTTTCCTAAGTAACACTAACTATTACAAACACAAATATATAACTTTTTCCATAATTTTCAAATAAAAATTTTTGCCGTGCAGGAAAGGGTTAATTACACCCATACCACCAGTCTTTGACTTCATCACAGGAATAACAAGAGGAGTCTGCGCAGATATCGATCTACCATAAACCTGCAAATCTAGTGAGTTTTTAATCTTACAAACGTTAGTACCCTTCAGGTTAGGCACCATTTCACCATCATATCTATAAAGATCATGTGAATCACAGTACATCACATAGTGCCACAGGGAAAATCTGACACGGTCACATACTAGAGTAACGGAATATCTTTATCATAATACCAAGACATGGTATAACTTGAAGATTGGGTTTCTTATTTCAATAAGAAATAACACTCACATAATTCTGTCACATTATTTCCTTTACTTGGGTTTAAATCAAATTTTTTATAAACATATAACCAAAATGATTCTACATTTCTGAGCTAGGCCTAATTAGTTTACAATTTTGATCCTAAACAAATTGATGACATTTTTGAATGATTTTATGGATAAAGGAACGAATTGAAAGGGATGTTGTTCCCCATGTCTTCAGCCCTATCTTCAGATTGATGAAACATTCGAACATTTGAAGAAGAGACCCCACTCTGTGGTGACAGGACGTGTCACCTTCTTTGGAAATGAGTTTTCTTTTTCCATTTATTCTCATTCCCGTTTTTGTCTCTGGTGATCTATCTTTCCATTGGCTACCTGAAGAGACCCCACTCTGAGGTGACAGGACGTGTCACCTTCTTTGGAAATGAGTTTTCTTTTTCCGTTTATTCTCCTTCCCGTTTTTGTCTATGGTGTTCTATCTTTCCATTGGCTACCTGAAGGGACCCCACTCTGAGGTGACAGGACGTGTCACCTTCTTTGGAAATGAGTTTTCTTTTTCCGTTTATTCTCCTTCCCGTTTTTGTCTCTGGTGTTCTATCTTTCCATTGGCTACCTGAAGGGACCCCACTCTGAGGTGACAGGACGTGTCACCTTCTTTGGAAATGAGTTTTCTTTTTCCGTTTATTCTCCTTCCCGTTTTCGTCTCTGGTGTTCTATCTTTCCATTGGCTACCTGAAGGGACCCCTCTCTGAGGTGACAGGACGTGTCACCTTCTTTGGAAATGAGTTTTCTTTTTCCGTTTATTCTCCTTCCCGTTTTCGTCTCTGGTGTTCTATCTTTCCATTGGCTACCTGAAGGGACCCCTCTCTGAGGTGACAGGACGTGTCACCTTCTTTGGAAATGAGTTTTCTTTTTCCGTTTATTCTCCTTCCCGTTTTCGTCTCTGGTGTTCTATCTTTCCATTGGCTACCTGAAGGGACCCCACTCTGAGGAACTTCTACTTTAATTGATCCTTTTGGGTGTTGGTCCCAGACTGTCATATTTCTTATGCCGAACATAATTTTCTTGAAAGGAATTTTATAATCACCTTCGCTCGAGATGCGAAGTGCCTGCTACAGTGCCTCTCATCGAGATGAGCTTTCTTTTTCTTTTTTTCTCTCTGTTTTCGTCTCTGATGGCCTTTCTCAGAAGGGTCTGTAGGCGCGCTGATGTGACGTGACGCACCGCTGGCCGCCGGTAGAGTAAAAACGATCTATGAATACAATAAACGGAACGAAATCTATCCCCATTCCTCTGTGCTTTATTTTGATTGGTCGACACACTAACAGCAGGCAGAGGCATCAGCTGATCTAAACTTCTCTGTCTTTAGACAGAATAAATAATTCATTTTGTCTGATCGAGCTTACAAAGAAAAAAAAAATATTGGAAAAATTAATAATTAGTTTGGTCTGCATTAATAAAAACTAAATACATACGGTACACTTTTAAAAGTAAAATTATCTTTAAACATTATTTTAAAGCGTTTTTATTCTTGAGTATATTTTTATTTTACTAAATTGTATTCGAATATAAAGACAACAATATCTTGCTCCATGTTATTCTTATGGGACTAAAAATCAAATTAAATTGCCTGCAGCTCCCCAACCAAAATTAGAGAAAAATGTCACGTTATGAAAAGTCTTTAAATTATGTATTTAATAAAAAATGACATAAATATTGGGGTTTCTGATTGAAATAGTATAATTAGGGGTTGGAATGGGGAATGGGGTTAATGAGGGTGTGACATTTTCATGATAAATTTTCCTCCCCCAACATTGGATATTTCCAGCTAACTGAACAGTAATATTAATTTAGGGTTTTGAATAAAATAAGGTATAAATTTTTTAATACATACCTCCCGGTTGCCGCAAGGCGTATAATCGTGTTGACAGCCATCAATACACTCTAGCCCCCGCCTGCAACAACCGCACAAGTTGGTTCTGCAGCCTGTGCTGCAATGGCAAGTATATCTCGACTGTTCCTGTAAAAGATTCTACCAGTTAAATTCAAAAAATTAAACACGCATTAGAGAACTAATATTGCGTTTAATGTGTTGTGAAAGCCTAGCCTTACGCTCGCTAGCCTTACGGCGTTTATTGTGTTAATATTTTTACAACATTAATACTAATACATTACATTAATAGTGTTTTTTTTTTGTAATACAAACATTGTAAATTGTCAATGACGACTGACCTTGAGGCTGCATGCCCATATCCATATCGCCATATCCAGGCACTTTTGCAAGCGGCAAGCAGCGCATTTCTTTCGTGTCCCGGTGTTGATGACACATTCACCCTCTCGCTTGCACTGCTCGTACGTTTTTCCGAGCTGGAAGGTGCGCTGAAAGAACTGCTTACAGCTTGGACAGCACTGTGGAAGTGGAATCCATCACTCCTGTCTCCGCAGACAGGGCATGCACCGTAAAAGTTATTTTCTTATTAGATGACTTTATCTGCTGTGTATTGGTTTTGGAAACCATTCCGATTTTTTTTACATTATGTAATCAGAGCATGATAGATTTCTTTTGCTTATATTGATAGAAAACACACTGAAAAGAAATTTATTAAATCATTATTTTGTTTTTTCAAACTGATAAAAACATCACATAACCAACAAAACAAGACGATAATACAACAATAACACTTACCACTCTATAGCAACGAACCAGATGACAAACGTCATTATAATGTGCAAAGAGAACTAATATTACGAAAAAGGCCGTATTTTAAAAAATAAAAACCCGTCTTTTAACCTAAACATATACAACATGTAGTGAAAATTTGGTGAAGACAGCTTTCATCGTTTCTGAGATAGCATTTGTAGCGCGGCATCGTAGTTCCAGTTTTCTCTCCGGCAGCGCTAGCGGCTCAAGATGACAATTGGAGCGCCTCGACCACCAGCCTCGGTGGATCAGTTGGTTAAGGCGTTACCTTTCTGGCCAGAAGGTAGAGCCTGGGGCGGGTTCGAATCCCGCCCGGTTCACCTAGGGGGGAGTTGGTGTCAGTGCACAAATGCATATGAAATCGGCGTCCTCGGGATAGGCTCCTGGCACAAGCTGCCAGGAACCCTGAAAGCTCCGGTGAGGCAAGCCTATGCTTTTAAAATATAGGGAGGACCTGATATTGTATGTATTTGTGCACTGACACCAACACCCGTTTTGCTATTTTAGAACGTTCAATTGAAAGCCTAGCCTTACGGCGTTTTTTTTTTTTGTGTTAATATTTTTACATTTTTTGCAATATAAATTAAAGTACTGGGGTTTCACACGGACATGGACATGGTCATGGACACAGACAAAAACACGGACGCACGCACGCACACAGTCTTGTTCACCTATATTTGTGGGGCCTTGCGATTACACAAAAAACCTAACCTAAACTATCCTAACCTAACCTAACTTAACTTAACCTTCTAACCTAAATTCCAAGGCAGTGATGCCTAAAAGCATGAGGATGCTCTAAAAGTTCGTGGTGGCGGGGCCGCGGCAGGCCTTGCCTCCTGCCTTGTTGGGCGAGGTATTCGGCTCGGACTTTCTATTCTATTATGTGGGGCAGCTGCCTGGGACATCGCGTCTTCCTCTGCGTTACCCCGTTTCCGCACGGTGTGTGGAAAAATTCACACCTCTTTATGAAACTAATATAAAAACATACATTTTTTGTCAATACTTACTCCTCTTCATCCATCGAACAGGAAGAATTATACCATGGCTCAGTGTCCTCATACTGATTCACAGCCATAATAGGTGGCGTTCCTCCCAAATCATCAGTATTGACATTAAAATTCTTCGGCCCACAAGCAATTCCAACAGTCTCCAGTTCATTATCACATACTTCATCCTGTACAGGTGGCAGTTCCACCAAACCATCAGTATTCGAAGATATATCCTTTGGGCCGCAACCACCTCCAACACTCTTATCAGAACATAAGTCTGTGTCATCCAAAAGTAGCGGTTTTTCATTCCCAACAATGCTACCGAAATTCCCACCCCTCTGGCCACATCCGCCCACAACTGTCACTTCACTACCCCTCAGGCTACATGTACCTTTATCAACCCCCTGCACATTTCCCCCTTCCCCCCGGCTTTTTTAAAGTCAAACTCAATTTCTTTTTTAAGCAACACGCACAATACTATCCCCATGTCTGTTCTCAACAGCCCCAGAGCCACTCGCTTTTCGCCCTCACCACTACAGCAGACACGCTCGACTCTCTTCCTCCTACTGGAGGAGCGCCAGCACAAGAAGACACCAATTTCCCACCAAACCCTACTTCCCAATAATCCACCCCTTTCCACTGTTTCCCCTTCACAACCCTCCTATCTTTTTCTCAAACCACAGCACTCCTTTGATCTTCGCCCAAACCATCTCCTTCACTTCGGCCCTCCTCGAAAGCCAACTTTCTAGCACATGACGCTTTGACACCCTCAACTTTTGGCCCTTTAACGCCCTCAAGTTTACTACCATCACCCTGCCCAGCCAAAGTGTCCACACGAACTTTCTTAGGGAAGGGATCGCTTGTGTCAACCAACCACCTTTTCAAAGGACTATGTTTAATTACAGGCATACCACCAGTCTTTGACTTCATCACAGGGATAACAAGAGGAGTCTGCTTAGATATCGATCTACCATAAACCTTCAAATCTAGTGAGTTTTTAATCTTACAAACGTTAGTACTCTTCAGGTTAGGCACCATTTCACCATCATATCTATATAGATCATGTGAATCACAGTACATCACATAGTGCCACAGGGAAAATCTGGCACGGTCACATACTAGAGTAACAGAAGGATACTGAGGCCCACAATAACATATGAAATGATGATCACTGGCAACTTTAGCAGCGGGAACTTCAGGCCACAGATACAAGTTGTTCCCATCATCATACATCACAGTGAATATAAGGTTGTCTCTATAAATCCGACACAGATGTGTTACAGATGAACGCAGAAAAGTGCATTGATTAAGATTTTGAGTTAACTCACATTTTCCTTCCAACATCTGGCGCATAACACGCTCATTAGTAGCAGGATCGCTTAGATCGGGCCCTTGCCCCGCAGGAGGCGCAGGACGAGGAGGAGGAGGGTCACCAGCGACGAACGCTCCACGGCCGATTCCGCCTCGACCCTTGCCAACTCCAGATGGAACTCCACGGCCCCTAGCACGCCCTCGCTCCATGAAGTTATCTAGACAAACAATAAATAGGGAAATCATTATTTGTACACCAAGAGATATAAAAAAAGAAGTAAAAAAAAAATACTCTCAAATTTATCATAAAATAATCTTTATTATTTTAAGGGGAACCAGAAGACAGAAGTCAATAATTTTTTTTTTATTTTTTTATAGCAGCATTTTATTTCCATTATTCCTCCTTTTCAATGACAATGTTCTCCCCATAAAAAAGTATTCCAGACTCTAAGAATAAGTCATACTTAATTGCATAGTAAGGTTTTATAATATGGGAAATATTACTTTTGCTCGGCATGCATGATCAGAAGCGGTTGTCAGTCACAGTCTTTTATTCTGGTCTTTTGATAGCTGCAAATATTTTTACATAATATTAACTAATTCCAACGTATCTGGTTCCTCTTCTGTTTGCTGAAGAGTATTCCTATTCCTATTAGGACGACTAGTCCTATAGTCGTCCAGGAACTCTTTTCAGTATTCCTATTGGCTACCTTTAATTTCCGTTTATTTTTTAATTTTCATCATTTCAAGATACATTTTTTAAATTATTTTATTTTTTATAAAATGTTAACAGTGTAATAAAGAGTAATTCCTTACCGGGTTGAGGTAGGGATTACAGCGGCACTTGGGATCGCAGGGGATCCCCTCTTCATACATCCGCATTTATTAACAGGATTATTGCAGCCCTTATCACACCGGCAGCAATATCTTCGCGCCCTTAGCCTCTGTAAAAAAATGCATTACCTGTTAAACCTTTTAAGGCCGACGACCATAATAGGCCCTCTTGGTTAACGGCCAGGTTTTTAACTCCCATGGTTACCTTGAAGGCCAATGTGTTTTTCACTTAGCGAGCATAGTTGTATTTAAATATTCATAACTCCTTTATATATTATCATAAAGCAATATTTTTTTACTTTTTTCCATTAAATTATCTTGAAAAATATATATGTGTTTATGTATCTTATAAATCTACTGCAATTAAAAAATATTACATATAAGTAGTGT